>VZRI01010463.1:354-41507 GCA_013397515.1 Upupa epops | reverse complement strand
CTGTTCCTGTGTGACTGGATTTAGGATCCTGCTGTGGCAGGAGGATTGGACTGGATGATCTTTTCGAGGTCCCTTCCAATCCCTACCAGTCTGTGAAGGAATGCAGCTCCAGGATAGACCGAGGTTCATCCACAGCCTCAGTGGTCACTGAGGAGATGCTCTTGGCCAGTTGCTTTATCACTCCAGATCCTGAACTCCACATCTCCAAAGCATCATCCTAGGGGCTTTTTCTTCCTCAGCTCTGGTTTTGTCCATCACTGACCAGTGGGTTCTCTCTTCTGTTGATTTTCAAATGTTGACGTAATTAACACACGTATATTAATTATTATTTATTGTTATATTAATTTTAGCACCTAGTGATTTTGTATTTCTTCTTTTCATTGAACCCTGTTGCTGGCAGCAGTGTCTGATGGATTTCCGAGATAAATTCTTATCCCTTTGAAATCCAGGGAGCCTTTGAAGGACCAGAAAGAAATCCCAATGATAATAGTAGCATTCAAGCGCCTTTATCTTCATTCTGTTCCAGTGCAGTGGTGGATATTCCACATTCTCCATGGTAATGGGGAACTATTCCAGAAGCCAATACCTCGCCAGATCTTTGCATTTTCATTCCAATTATTGCAAAGGAGGAAAAGTACTTTATCAGCCGTCGAACACGGATGCTTACAGCTGATGCAAATGAGTGTTCTCTGTTCATTGTCAGCTTCCTGCTGAAGCAGTGGAGTTTTGTTAGGAACCAAAGACCTTTTCTTAGGGAAACTTCACTGGCACCTCCTTGGTAAGCGACGGGTGCCGTGCATCCCTGGGGTTTCTTACAGGCAGAACAGAGAGATCTCCTTTCCTCGGCCTGTTTTGTCGCTCACGGATTATGTGCGTTAGCTGTTATCCCGTTACATGGTACATTCAGAACTGCTCTGTTCGGGGTCTGATGTAACCGGGTTGGGACTGTGTAGAGTCCTGCTGATAGGGAAAGAAGGTGACCAAAAAAAGCCACCCCAAACCCTGAGTGTTTGGCTACTGGGAGGATGGGAAATTAACCACTGGTTGCTCATTCTTTAAATCACTGCATCGCTTTCAGGGTGTTCACCTGCCTCACTGCTGGCCTCAGCTGCCAACGGGGCAATAACTTGCTGCTACTTCAGGTTTTGTCTGTTCCCTATCAATCTCAGCAGGACCTTCTTCCCAGGGAGTGTCCTGGAGCACTGGAACAGGCTGCCTAGGGGGGTTGTGGAGTCTCCTGCTCTGCAGACGTTCCAGCCCCGCCTGGCTGTGTTCCTGTGCCACTGGGTCTGGGTGATCCTGCTGTGACAGGGGGACTGGACTGGATGAGTTTTCCAGGTCCCTTCCCATCCCTAAGGATTCTAGGATTCTTACAATGGCAGGGGTAAGGGTTTCTTCCCTGCACCCTGTAAATCTTGTGAAACAAGGTTGGAAGCTGCGGGGCTTCTCTGCATCCACCAGACAGAGTCAAGTAGCAGTGACTCAAGTGGCAGTGACAGTTCTTTTCCTACGGGAGTGTGGTGTTTTGATTATTTATTTTAATTCAGTCCTGTCATTGAGGTCCCACTTCAAAGAGAGCTTAGAGTTAGCACTTGTAGCATGAAACTGGTTTAATATCTGCTGCTTCTGCTGGGGGAATTTATGGGACAAACAAGCTGCCCTTTCAAAGAAGCGGTTCTGTTTCTTTGATCTGAGCTTGCTTTGACCACTTCTTGTTGAGTAAAGGGTAGGAACGCACCCGGCACTGCCCCTGACTGGGCTAATGACTCACAGTGAAGGGTACCCCTCGAGTAAACCCACAGAAGATGTGACCTAATAAAAAGAGTAATTAAGCAGCTTTCATCCCCACTGAGATTTCTTGCCTGAATCCGTTGAGAAACGTTCACCTCTGCTCAAGAAATTAAGTAGCTTGGAGCTACTCGTTATGTTGTAGTTACTTGATATTAACTACAGATTGATGGGTCTGTGAGGCAGAGGATTGAATGCCGAGGAGAAATTACAAACAATAGCTAATTTGCTAGTTAAGATTTCCTTAATTGCTAAGCCAAATGATTATTACCAGTGAAACTTGAGCTAATTATGATAATAATTAGTATAGTAAACCCATCTCCATTCTCATTGTGGGTATGGTGTAATATTGTGTGCTGCTAGAAGGTGATGGGGACAAGGATAATGATGCAAAAGGCAGAGGATGTGATGTCTGCATCTGGATTAACCCGAGTGCTGCTTTTTATTAGCCTGCTGTCTCCAGTGGGCTTAGATGTGCACATATGTGAGGGGTGGGTGTCAGGAGGATGGAGCCAGGCTCTGCTCAAGGGTATCTGGGGATAGGACAAGGGGCACTGGGTGCCAGCTGGAGCAGAGGAGGTTCCCTCTCAATCTCAGCAGGACCTTCTCCCCAGGGAGGGTCCCAGAGCACTGGCACAGGCTGCCCAGGGGGCTGTGGAGTCTCTTTCTCTGCAGACGTTCCAGCCCTGCCTGGCTGTGTTCCTGAGCCACTTGGTCTGGGTGATCCTGCTGTGGCAGGGGGATTGGACTGGATGAGCTTTCCAGGTCCTTCCCATCCCTAAGGATTCTATGATTCCTAGCAGCATGGTGATGGGAAGAAGAAAATAATCAACTAGCTAAGGTGATTGTGAGAGCTGAGTTGGCTCTGTCAGGTGCATGTCTCCCATATCAGGTAGATCTATGGAACAATAGAGAAGAAAAGGAAAAGGAACAGTTTCTCTCTTTGAAATCTTCATACAACTACAAGTTTCCACGTTGATGGGTTCTTATTTTGCTGTATCCACTCTCTGTTGGTAGAGATTTCGATCCAAATGGAAGTATCCGGTGCAGAAGGTCTCTGACATCGCAGCACACATTGTGTGTTAGGCAGAGGAAAGGCAAGAAATGGATGTCATTCAGCCCTTCCTCAGGGAAAGGGTGCTCAGAGCCTGGACTGGACTGCCCAGGGCAGTGGGGGAGTCCCCATCCCTGGAGGTGTTGAAGGACAGCCTGGCTGTGGCCCTGAGTGCCCTGCTCTGGCTGCTGGGTTGTGATGTTAGGGGCTGGGCTGGGCTGGAGGAGCTCAGAGGGTTTCTGCAGCCTTCATCATTCTGTGGTTGTCATCATCCTATCTCTGATTGATTTGTGTGGCTGGGATGAGTCTGGTTCTGCTGTGCTCCTCAAAAGGATGACAGATCATCTTACGGGTAACATACTGGTCACTCTTGAAGGATTTGCTCTCTAGTCGTGTCCCCGTAAGCTATACAGGATTAACCATCCCTCGAGGCCAGGGAGTTTTCCTTAGCGAACGTGCTGTCGACGAGTGGCTTCTTTGAAAAGTGATGCTCTTAGAGGGTCGTTTGACTTTCTGAGGGGGTTATTCACTTGGTGCGGCCAAACACTAAACCCCTGTCCCCTCGGGTTCTGATTAGTGACACTTTAATAAAGTCATTTGAAGTTGGGGTGACTGAATTGTCCACCTTTTCTAGTGTTTCTATGGCCACAGGGAAGCGACCTGTATTCAACCTTTTAAATGCAAATCTTTGAGAAGTTCCTGTGCTGTTTTGTGCTCCAGACCTCTTCTTGCCTTTGGGCTACAAAAACCTGCCTCCTTCTTCTTTCTTTATTTGTAAAAACAGTGTCTTTTCTCTACAGCAGTGTCTTTTCTCTTTGGTTCCTCTTTCCCCCTTCTCTCTCTCTCTCTCCTGATGTGACAGCAATTGACTCAACTGGGGGGCTTTGGGGCCAACAAAGGGTTGAGAAAAAAATCTTTCCAAGGTTTTTATTGCCCCACTACTTTGTTTTTTGGCTGGGCCAAGGCAGACAAAGGCCTTTCCAGTTGATTAGATAATAAGGCTAACGTGGGCCCGGAGTGAAAAATATCTTCTCTTCTTTTTCTTGCAACCCCCCCCCAAATAAAAAGAAGAGGGGGGTGGGGAGAGCACAAACTATGCCTAATCAGCCACAATTAAATCTTTCATGGTGAAGCCTCTTTGGAGGAATTAATGCAGTTTGTATTGCCTGACGACTCAAGTGAACACTAACAACACGTGAGAACGGAGGGGAAGAAAAATGATGGCTGTCTTTTCTCTTGGTTCTCAAGGAACAGGGAAGGGGCAGGTCACTGACTTGATTTTCATGGGAAGATTGACTCTGGAGCGCTCGCAGATCCCGGAGCGGAGCGAGGGGGGATTGACAGCTAGGGTTTGGGAGCAGGGACTGCGCCATGGCTTGTTGGGGAAGAACAAGGGAAGATGGAGAACAAAGCCCAAAGAGCAAACAGTAGCTGCAGTGTGCCAGGGCTGAGGGGCTGCTTCTCTGTGGTGGTGGCTATGTGCTTCGCTTGGACTGGAGCCGCTGTGGTAGAGGAATATTAGTGGGGTGAAAGGGGCTGCCCTTAAGTAAGGAATAGTTTGCTCTTCATGAAGGTGAAGAAACTGCTCTGCTTGTCTGTGCTTAGGGTGAAAGGATGCTCCTTCAGCCCCTTTGTCCTCCTTGTTGCTGAAGAGCAGCTCATGTAAAAGCATTTGGGGATCCAGGTGTGTTTTCCCAGGATTCCCCAAGAATCCCAGAAGGTGGTTTTAATTCTGATGGTAAAGGTTTCTTTCTTCCTGCTTTGTCCATACTCTCAGATTAAAAACAATCTGGACACAGGAATACATCACTCCGCTTAATCCTCCTTCCCCTCTATGGGTCCTGGACCCTACACATGCCTGGGAACACAGCTCTACCTGCAGCCTTCTCCTCCTGGCAGGCGCACCCCATCCACCCCATCCCCTGCTCATTGTGCAGCCCAGACCTTCTCCTCCTTCCCCCCTTCCACTCCTGCATGCTCATTCCCAAAACACTCACAGCCCTCCCTATTCAAACCCTCGAAATCATCATTTGTCTCCTTTTACCACACCAGTCTCTTGGGTTTCTCATCCCTCCCTCCTCTATCGTTTCCCCCTCGCTGGATGCCAGCAGCTCTACGCTCAGCCAAGCTGCCTTCCCATGCAGTGGGGTTTTTTTACAGCTTCTTCCAAGGGGAGGTCTTGGTCCCTTTCTGAGCATCAGAGCTGAAGGGTATTGTTCAAAGCAAAGACACTTGTTCTGTAAGAAGTCTCTCCTTTAAAGTGAAGTCGCAGGATGCTAAAGCCTGATCTCCTGAGCTCTTAAAATGCTTTAAACCAAACAAAAATGCAAATGTGGTTTAGCAGGTGAAGGAATCCTGGCAACAGTGAACCGAACAAGCATCAATCTGCTGGGGGGTGGGTTAGGTTGGATGTTCAGAAGCCCTTCCTCAGGGAAAGGGTGCTCAGAGCCTGGTCTGGACTGCCCAGGGCAGTGGGGGAGTCCTGGTTTCTAGAGGTGTTGAAGGACAGCCTGGCTGTGGCCCTGAGTGCCCTGGTCTGGCTGCTGGGGTGATGCTAGGTGCTGGGCTGGCTGAGCTCAGAGGGCTCTCCCAGCCTCAGTGATTCTGTGCTGATGTTCTTCTGGGATGCAGTCCCTCAGTTTTCTCTGGTTCCAATGATTGCTGGGTTGGTTCTGTAGTTTGCTCTGTCAGGAGCTGCTGAGCTGGTCTTGTACAAGGACTTTTCACTTTTTAATGAACCTTTTCATTCTAAAAGGCCTCCTCAAGTTCACCAGACGAATTTCCCTGCTTAGAAATAATCTACTCAGTGGCTCTCACTGTGAGCTCTTCTCTGCAATGAACGTCCACAGGTCTTGGTGCTGTCTGAAAGCAGAGACACCCCCGCTCCCTAGCATCCAAAAAACCCCGGGGTTAGTGCTGCACAAAGATCACTCTGGGAAGGGAGCAAGGTTTTTCTCTTTCTCCTTTGTACCCCTGGCTTTTATCTGAATCCCCGCTTTGCTTGAGCTTTAGAAGTCAAATGAGCAGAAGCAATGCAGTGGGTGATGCGAGATGTGTGTGGGAAGAATGGGAGCTGAAGGATTGGCTTTCGCAAGGCTTTGCTCAGTTCCTGCCTTCCACAAGAGAATGCGGGGAGGTTATTCTTCCTGACTGCATCTCTCTGCAGCAAAGCCATTGCCTGAAGGATGGTGATGTGGAAAAGAACTGATTTCTGATTATCTTTGTTTTAATTGAGGTAAAAAACCCCCCCTCCAATAAACAAACCCCAGGGAGCGGTGTTGGATAGAGTTCAGTGCTTTATGGATAATTTAATAATTATGAATTGCCTCATTAAATCAAACAGAAACGTGGATTCCTAACCGTGATGGCTTTCATTAATGGGCTGTGTTTCACAATGCTGGAGCATAGCGGCGCCTTGCGAGCTCCTCAGACATAGGGGAGGTGGTAGGAGTGAAAGGATGGGTTTAAACTAGAGCAGGGGAGATTGAGATTGGATGTTAGAGAAAAGCTCTTTACGGGGAGGGTGGTGAAACACTGGAACAGGATGCTCAGAGAGGTGGTAGAAACTCCATCCCTGTAAGTGCTCAGAGTCACACTGGCTGAGGCTGTGAGTAACCTGATCTAGTAAGAGGTGTTCCTGCTCACTGCAGGGGGGTTGAACTAGATGGCCTTTGGAGATCCCTCCCAGCCCAACCCATTCTGTGATGCAAATAAAGGAAGGACCTGGATGTCTTGCTGCACTGGAAGCTTGTGGCAACATGAAAATGGGACTGGAACACAGACTGCTCACCCAAAATTCCACTCTGGGTATCTTGTAGTGATCTGCTTGAAGACCTGGGTCCTGCTGAGACGAGATCTACTCTCCCTAGCACATGCCAGATCAAATGCTGTCCTCTGCTTAGCCCTGCAGTGACTTAATCGGGTAGTGCTGGGAGCACTTCCAGCTGTAATTGATCTGTAAATCTTCTCACCTCGCCCAGCAGATTATCCATTTGTAGCTGATTTGCAGCCAGCAACCTGCACGAACCCCAGCAGCCCATGCTGTCGGGTCACTCCTGCTCCCTGCGCTTCTGGAGCTGCCTCTTGCCTTCCCAGCAGCTCAGTGCCCTTCTAAACCAGGGGAAAAGAACTGGATTAAAACAGAGCAGCAGCTCAGGAGATGATTCAGAGAAAGCTCCGGTTAGTGCTACTCATTCAAGGTGAAAGAACCCCCCAAACTCCCTGTCATTGAATCCCAGCTCGTGCGTAAGACATCAAATCGCGGTGCTGCTCGTGGCAGATAACTGCATTAACCACAGCGGCGTCTGGGGAGGGCTGCGGGCAGAAAACACAGAAAATTAGTTCTTGCTAATTAGTTTTCTGTGGGCAACTGTCATTTTAATTCCAGAGCTGTTTCAGAGCATCGTGGTTGTTACCCGGTGCCTTGCTGTTACCCTTGCAGTCTTTCTGATGTTATCACCCTTCTGTCTGAGGTCCAAGGAAGAAATTCCTACCCGTTGTGCGTTTTATTCCAACAGGAGAGCAGGGTGGGAGGTCATTCCTAGATGAGATGTGTGTCTGTATTTGTCAGGACGTCAAAGCCACCTCTGGTTCCTTTACCCCACCTGCGTCTCTGCCCCCTCCCCGTGCATACAGCAAGAGGAAAGGTATTTTCCTTCCCAGTCCCCAGGCTCTGGACCCGATCGCCAGCCTTTCCGCACCCCACACGGTCTGACCTTGGGGAGCCTGAGGGGTTTTTTGTATTTGTACCCTTTTCTAAGTGGCTGAGCACTGAGAGGCTGGAATCTCTGATTTATCGCTTCCATTGTTTGTATTTATCTAAGCCTGGAGTAGATCTGTTCTCTATCTTCAGCTTTCATTACTGATCCTATTCCCAAGCACCAGGATGGGTACTTTTGGGGCTGTGTGGTTGGGCAGTGCACAAATTCGTTGTGGTTTCCTGATGGTTTTGTCTGAAGTTAGTAAAGATCCCCTGGCTGTTGGGCACAGCAGGACTCTGTGATCCCCAAGAGCCAGCTGGTACTCCGTGTGCTTTCTGGCAGGGGGTTTGGATTTGGTTTGGATCTTTCGAGGTCCCTTCCAACCCCTAAGGTTCTGTGATTCTCTGCTTCTCCTCTGCTCATCGTTAGAGTAAAGGCACGTATTTCCCCTTGCAGTCTGGGGTAGACTCTCTAGCTGAGGTAGTTCTTCAAAGGCAGACAGCTTTTATTTAAGATGCATGTAGCTGATTAAGCAACTTGGCAGCCAGACGAGGTGATTGCTTAAGTACAGTGACTCCACAAAGGAAAAGCAGCCAGTAATTCAGTGATATCACCGCGAAACATTCTTCTGGAGCAAGCAAAGCCATTTATACGCAAGGGAGAGCCATCAGCCATCCCTGCTCTTGCCCACTGCTGCCTCATACATTCCTTTGTGTTGCTTTGCTCTGTGTTAAACCAAAATGAATGCTGAGTATTTTCTTGAACCCAGTGCAGACCTTCCATGTGCTGTAGCCATACGGGACGCTGGAGTGGGTCCACCCTGCAGTTGCAGGCTCTGTGTTAATTGGATTAAGTTGTCACTGTTATCTCTTCAAGGAGAAGGGGCAAGCTTGCTCTGGCAGTGTTTGTATGGGACAGCTGGTCTGTGCTGTGTTGTAATCCTTAGGGAGCTCACTAGCAGCGTTGCCTTCCCAGGGACCGTATATCTTTCCACCTATAGATTGCCATCCAAAATTCCCAAATCAAGATGAGTAGCAGCATGGGAAGACACAAGCAGAGAGAGGCAGCTCTCACTCTACTGCTGCCCCATGGATTTGCATCATTTTCTATTGCTACTGACATAGAATCCTTAGGGATCAGAAGGGACCTGGAAAGCTCATCCAGTCCAGTCCCCCTGCCACAGCAGGGTCACCCAGACCCAGTGGCACAGGAACACAGCCAGGCGGGGCTGGAACGTCTGCAGAGAAGGAGACTCCACAGCCCCCCTGGGCAGCCTGGTCCAGTGCTCCGGGACCCTCCCTGGGAAGAAGGTCCTGCTGAGATTGAGAGGGAACCTCCTCTGTTCCCTATAGACCACACGAACACCTTTATATAGGCACGGACAAGCTCACAGCCCACTGCTTGCTCCAGTTTGCCAGCACACATCTTGGCTCTCCTTACAGCCACAAAGGTAAACCTGTCTAAAAGTGGTGTGGGCAAAAGTCAGGCTGCTGCTTTGTTCCAGAGCTGCCGGCGTTGCAGCTGCATCCTGTGATTCTGCAGCCACATCCGGAGAGGAGCAGGGTCATAGAATTACAGAACCATAGAATGTTAGGGGCTGGAAGAGACTGCTAGAGATCACACAGTTCAACCCCCTCGTTAAAGAAGGATCACCTAGGACAAGGTCATGCAGGGCTGCATTCAGTAGGGTTTTGAATGCCTCCAGAGCAGGAGACTCTACGACTCCTCTTGGACAGCCTGTGGCAGGGCTCTGTCACCCTCCTAGTGAAGAAGATTCTCCTCAGGTTAAGGTGGAGCCTGCTGTGTTCAAGTTTATCCCCATTGTTCCTTATCCTATTACTGTGCCCCACAGAAAGAGACTGGATCCTTTCTCTTGACCCCCACTCCTCAGACATTTAGAGGCATCAGTAAGATCCCCTCTCAGTCTTCTCTTCTCCAGGCTAAGCAATCCCAGTTCTCTCAGGCTGTCTTTGTAGGGGAGATGCTCTTAATCATCTTCATACCTCTCTGTTGGACTCTCTCCAGTAGATCCCTGCCTCTATTGAATATGGTAGCCTCACTCTGTTGTCTCTCTGGCACCTCATGCAATCTCTTCAGGGAGTACCACAGAGCCCAAGCTGATAAAGCAGCCTCCTTGTCAACGTGTCCCTCTTGGAATTATCTGGGAGAAGAAGGCAGCAGCCACAGCATTGCTCCTGCTGGCATGCACCGTGGGCTGGTTCCCATGCCCTCTCCTCTCCTGGGCAGAGGGTGCCTGTCCTTAACTCACATCTCCCCTGGCTGCCTTATGCAGCAACGGCTGGAAATGCCAATTACTGGATGGCTTGGCTTTGCTGGAGGCAACGACAGCTGAGACTGGCGTGTGTCATGTGTTGTAGCAGTGTCACAGCTTTAGGGGAGGCAATGCCGAGGGCCAGATGATCGTTTTAGTGGGATTGCAGATCACACCTGCATTCTCTGCTCTTCCTCAGGCCAAGGGTGTTTGTGCTGGATGGGATGCTCTTGATTCTCTGCCACTCGCCCATTGAGGTGGCCACCAGCAGGGAGGTTCAGTGCATCCCCCAGGGTGGAGAGCGCTGCTCTTGCACCAAGGGCACAGAGGAACGACCCGACCCCGAGGGGTTTGGAAAGTCAGGAGCCAGCCTGGTGTCCGACAGACCGGTGTAACCAACGTCCAGGCCATCCCAAAGCCACCCGGTGTGCTTTCAGTCCGGGTATTTCCTTAAACTAGGTGTCGGGAGGGTTGAAGATAACAGCCTTTTCTTTCCCCTTCGCAAGGGAAGGTGTTTCCTGAGAGAGCGAGCCAACAAAAATCCCGCTTGTTTAGTGGGAAGTGTTTGTGATGTCAGGGGAGTTACAGCATCAGGCATTCCTGCTCGTGGAGGAGAGAGCAAGGGTATTCAGTGCATTATTGATACTTCAGAGTATGAGCTGCTCAGGCACAGCAGATGAAGGTGACAACTAAGCTGTTTCTGAGCCCCGGTTCCTCCAGCTGATGAGTTGCTGTAGGCAGGGATAGCAGGCAACTGCTACCAGGTGGCAACTTCTCCAGAGCTAAAGCTCTCAGGAAGGTTGTTTCCATAGCCCGGTGGATTTTATCAGCAGTCTGCATGGCTAATGTGTCAGTGCTCGGCCGAGCCACGGGGTTATTGGCTCAGAGGCAAAGTCCCTGGAATTGAGACTGAACTGGGGAGAAGCATCTGGGCAAGAACAACCCCAGGGACCAGGAGAGGGTGGGGATTGACCTGGTGGAGAGCAGGGGAGGAGAAAGGGACCTGGGGGTTCCAGTGGCCAGCAGGGTGACTTAGCCAGCAGTGGGCTCTGGTGGCCAAGAGGGCCAACAGCATCCAGGGGAGGGGATCAGAAAGAGGGTGGTTAGCAGAAGGAGAGAGGCTCTTCTCCCCCTCTACTCTGCACTAGCGAGATGGCTTCTGCAGTACTGTGTCCAGTGCTGGGCCCCTCAGTTCCAGAAGGACACAGAGCTGCTGGAGGGTGTNACTTCGTCCCAGGGAGGGTCCCGGAGCACTGGCACAGGCTGCCCAGGGGGGCTGTGGAGTCTCCTTCTCTGCAGACGCTCTGGCCCCGCCTGGCTGTGTTCCTGTGCCACTGGGTCTGGGTGATCCTGCTGTGGCAGGGGGACTGGACTGGATGAGCTTTCCAGGTCCCTTCCAATCCCTAAGGATTCTATGAATCTGTAAGAAAAAACTACTTAAATGACTTCTTGATCCGTGAGGCAGAGGTTGAAAACACAGATAACCAAGTGTGGATGCCGAGATCTTTTACAGTCATTTATATTGGAGAAAAAAACCCAAGCTCTGTGAGACCAACTTTGCTATTAACTTCCTTTTTTTAAAAAGAAAATAAACAACTGGCTCTGGGGGCCGAGCAGCACCGGAGCCCTCCTGCCATTCTTCTTTCCATTAGCAGAAATGAGAAGTGTGGAACTTTCCCCGGGCTAATGTTATTCCTCACATGGCCACGTTCAAAAAGCCATTGACAAGCTGCAAATGATGTGTGAAGCAAACTCCAGGATTAAGTTTATAACCTTTCCCCAGAGGGAAAGCATTTGGAGGCAGGACTGAACTCAGGAGAGCGAAAACAAAAGGGCCACAAGCGAGAGATGGATCAGGAGGAGCTGTGTTTAGTGGGATGATAAATACCTGCCCGGGCTGGGTTTATGTGGTGTCTCTGGGGTTTTCCGCTCAGGTGTATAGTGTGTTCTTTTATAGCTCCTTCTCACTGGGTTTACTGCTCTCACTAATGAGAAACTACATCTCTTTCTCTTCAGCTGTGCAGCTGGGATGGGGAAGAGTGATAAATGGAATACAAATGGGAGATGGAGGAGAGCGGCGGAGAGCTCAGGTCCTGCCCATGGGGTTGCACCTTGGGCTTCAAAAGGCACCGACCTTCCTCCTGGGGGCTCCTCACGGGCTCAGTGAGCTTGTTGTCAGATGGGTGTGAACAGGCTTTGGGGGCCTTTAGACACCAGTTAGACTGTAGATGTTAATGAGGTGATGGCGCTTGGGACCTCCCTCCCTGCAGTAATCGAAGAGGCAGCTAGTTCCTTCCCGCATCTCTAAGATGATCTCCTTTCATCTGGCAGCCTTAGTTCCTTTTGAAGCAGTTTAATCTTTGCTCCATAGAAAGTGAGGAAAGTTACTCTAAGCAGCTCAGGGGCAGAAAGGGAGTCTTGTGATGAAGGGGTCACACAAAGGGGTCTGACTGCAGGAGTTAACCCCTGGCACTCGCCCAGGATCCTTAGGCTGAGTTGGCCCCTGGGGCCAGGGTGGGTGGGAATCGGTCAGTGGGGAGAAGCGCAGGGTAAGGCAGTTTAAGGAATGCCAGTGCTGCCACTTCTTCGAAGGAAATAGAAACCCACCTCGAGTACTGGGAGCTGTTTGGGCACTGCACTGCAGGAAGGGCATGGAGGTGCTGGCAGAAGAGGGCAACTGGACTGGTTAGGGGTCTGGAGGACAGGGCTGATGGGGAGAGGTTGAGGGAGCTGCGGCTGTTCCTCTCAGTGTGGTTACCAGAGCACTGGCACAGGCTCTGACTCCAGGGTTGTGGAGTCTCCTGCCCTGGAGACGTTCCAGCCCCACCTGGCTGTGTTCCTGTGTGACTTGGTCTGGGTGATCCTGCTGTGACAGGGGGATTGGTCTGGATGATCTTTCGAGGTCTCTTCCCATCCCTAATAATTCTGTGATGCCTCCAAGAACCCTGGAGGTGTTGAAGGACAGCCTGGCTGTGGCCCTTAGTGCTCTGGTCTGGCTGATGGGATGATGGTGGGTGCTGGGCTGGGCTGGACTTGCTCAGAGCGCTTTGCCAGCCTCAGTGATTCTGCAATTCTTTCCTGAGCTCAGGCTCTGTGGAGCCCAGGTTGCCCAGGGAGGGAGTTGAAGCTCCATCCCTGGAGATAATCAAGGGGGGGCTGAACAAGGCTCTGGGCAACCTGATAGTTGAAGCTGTCCCTGCTCACTGCACGGGGGGGTTGGACTGGATGCTCTTGGGAGGGAGGTCCCTTCCAGCCAGGGCCGTTCTATGAATAGCAGCGTTTGTTTGTGAGGGCTGTTGGGTGCGAAGGTCGAGTGTCATCCTGCTGCATCAGGCTGTGATATCCATCAAGTGCTTCCTTGTAATTGCTAACCTCTTCTAACAGAGAGCCTGCACATTCCTTGGGCTGTTTTGTGCAGGTTGTGGTGTCCTTGCACCTGTTGTTATTGTCTGTGGCAGAAGATGGGGATGATGGTGAAAGCAGATGGAAGCCGTGGCCATCCAGAGCCGTGGCAGTGGCCAGCTGTGAGAGTCCCTCAAGCTTGGCCGAGAAGCTCCTGCTGGAGGGATGTCTGACTTCTTTTCATGCAGGCTTTGCTTTCCTTGCTGTGTTTGTGATGTCCTGCTTTGTAGTAGAAATAAGAGAGCTGATTGCTGTTCTCCGTTGGGAAAGAATCATAGAATCATTTGGGATGGGAAGGGACCTGGAAAGCTCATCCAGTCCAATCCCCCTGCCACAGCAGGATCACCCAGACCAAGTGGCACAGGAACACAGCCAAGTGGGGCTGGAACGTCTGCAGAGAAGGAGACTCCACAGCCCCCCTGGGCAGCCTGTGCCAGTGCTCCGGGACCCTCCCTGGGAAGCAGTTCCAAGAGGTGACCCTGGTGCGGATCTCCTTCGGGGGTTATCTCAGATGATCCCAGGAGGGGTGTCTGCCAACAGAGTTGAACCATTGCTCTGCTGCCATAGCCTGGCTTGAGTTTTCCAGAATGCTTTTGCGTCACACAGCATACCCGCGTCTTGGGTGCTGAGCTCCGCAGCCTTTCCTCGGCCATCCAGCGGCGCTTTGATGAGGAAAAGTCTTATTTTTTGAATTACAGGGATGGCTTAGCTGTCTTTTTAGAAAAATAAATCCCAAGCAGCCTTTGTTAACCGCCGAATGAGGGGTTGTTGTGGCCTAAAATTACAAGGTCACTCAGACTGCTCATTTTTGTTCTGGAATCAGCGGGAGGAGGAAATGCTGATATGGGTGTAGGCATGGGAGGAAGATTTATCAAAGGAGCAAACGTTCACACACCCTCTCCTTTTTAAAGTTATGGTCAGTAAATGATAGGCTTCCTTCCCTTCTTTTCTACTGTCAACTAGATTGCTGAAGGAATTAGTTCTCTTAAAAATACCAAGCGCCCCCGGCTCAGTTCAAGTGCCCGGTTCAAAGTGGGGAAATTAAGAAACCAGAGGCACAACCTCCAGCCTTTCCTGTCAGCACAATTTCTTTCCAGGAAGGGGAGAAGGATAACATGAACTCATTCATCGACCCCTAGAGGGTTCCTGGTTGTCCACGTTCTGCGTGGATTAGTAGGCTAAGGGCTGTGCCTGCTATACCTGCCCATGCTCCAAAGGTGAGACACGAAGTGCCAGTGTCTTGGTGGTTGGTTGGAAGCAGTCATCGATTGATGAAGGTCACAGGTAAGAGGGCTGAGTGTTTAGGTGTTAGGCTGTAGTCCCTTTTACAGGGGTTTTTTTACAGGGGTTCAATTCCTCTTCTTATCGACTCTGCAACCCAGCAGGAACTTCACCCCTAACTCAGCGATGTGCGTGGATAGCGTGCCGGAGTCTTGGTGAGCAGGAGCTGTAGGTGTTAAGCATCTAGCTGTTAACTAGGACTTTATGGGCTCGAGACCCAGAAAGTTCTAGCTTGATCAAAGTGTCTGAGTCTCATTCAGGTGATGTAGAATAGAGCTCTACGAACTCTAAGAAACTAAGAGAGTCTAACTCTTATTTAGGGCTTCGAAGGCCCTCAGTTTGGGGGGAATATCCCAAGTTTCTAGGTGAGGGCTGGGAAAAAGCGGTAGGAGGAAGAGGGGTAGTGTGGTCAGGATCCTGATTTTAGTGCTTGTGGGTTTGTTGGTGTGTCACTGCTTTGTGTGGCTGGAGGTGTTAGAGGGAAGGGTGATTGTGGGATGGTAGGGTGAAGATTAAGTTCAGGAGTGATAGTATGATGGTGACTGTGCAGTCTCCTTCGCTGGAGACATTCCAGACCCGCCTGGATCTGTTCCTGTGCAGCTTGGTCTGGGTGATCCTGCTGTGGCAGGGGGATTGGACTAGGTGATCTTTCCAGGTCTCTTCTGATCCCTAAGGATTCTATGAATGTCACGCGATGGTGCAGCAGAGGAGCTCTGTGATCAGTCCTAGACTTTGACTAGAGCAGCCTGACCTAGTGGGAGGTGTCCCAGCTCACTGCAGGACTAGATGGCCTTGAAAGGACCCTTCCAGCCCAAGGCATCCTGTGATCCTGTGCTAGTTTCTGTGTCAGTCGCTTGGCTTTTACTGCAGCGGGTGTTGACTGCAGCAGATGCCCTTGCAGTTGGCTGGCTGTAACTCTGAGCAGCTTTATGGCTCCTTTGCTGCTTCAGTGTTGACTAAGGCTTGTGGTGACAATGACAGCAGGGCTGCGTACAAGCTTGCTGATGAAACTGGTGCTCCAGCAGGTCAGCAAGACCTGTGGCACTGGCTGGAACCCACTCCCTGGCAGCGCAGAAGGGTCTTCTCCTGCTTTCTTCACGATCACAGTATGGTGTGAGTTGTGAGGTACCTTAGAGCTTCCTTTTAGAAGGTCCCAAAGCACACACACACTTAACAGGGGGAATTGTTGTTTAGCCTGGAGGAGAGAAGTCTCAGGGGTGACCTAAGAGCAGCTTCCAGTTCATAAAGGGAGCTACAAGGAGGCTGGAGAAGGGCTTTGCACAAGGGTCTGTAGTGACAGGACAAGGGGCAAAGGCCTGAAACTGAAAGAGGGTAGATTTAGATTGGATCTTAGGAAAAGCTCTTCACCAGGAGGGTGATGAAGTATTGGAACAGGCTGCCCAGGGAGGCTGTGGCTGCTTCATCCCTGGCACTGTTCAAGGCCAGATTGGATGGGGCTCTGGGCAACCTGGTCTGGTGGGAGAGAGGTGTCGCTGCTCTTGACAGGGGGGATTTGAAACCAGATGATCTGCCACGTCCCTTCCAGCCTCACCCGTTCAGTGATTCTATGGTTCTATTATCCAACCAGCAGTTCTGAAGCAGTGGGGAGTGCTTTCCCTAGGCTGAGCAGAAACATCCACGTAGAGCTTGTGCTTGGTTTCTAGAGCTGCTGGGCAGATTCTATTTATATAGAGGCAGCCAGGATGTAGCTTTCAAAGCAAATGAATGTGTGTGTGTGCCTGCACAGTCTTCCTTCGTCAGGGACGTTCTTCCTGTTTCCTTTTCAGTGTTTCTCCCCAAATAAGTTCCTATTGACAGCAAAGACAATCGAGCACCTTTCAGCAAAGAATGATGGCTAAGGGGGAAGATTGCTCCTAGTTTAGCCTTGCTGGGGGTCTGGGTGATGCTGGTCCCTCTTGTTTTACTTGGTGGTGGCCTCTTCTCCTTGGTGCCTGCTGACAGAAGCAGGGGCACTGCTCTGCAGTTGAGGCAGGGGAGGGTCAGGCTGGATCTGAGGCAGAGATTCTCTGCAGCCAGAATGGTTGGGCACTGGCAGGGCCTTCCCAGGGAGGGGGTGGAGTCCCCCTGCCTGGAGGTGTTGAAGAACCCTGTAGCCATGGTGCTTCCTGCCCTGCTCGAGTGGCAGCAGGGAGGGGGTCAGGTTGTGTCTGTCAGTCTCTCAGGGACTGAGGGGTTGGGGTGGGGATGGTTGGACTGGGGGATCTGGGAGCTCCTTTCCAACCAGGATTGTCCTGTGATTCTGTAAGAATCCTTCATTCTGCAGAAACACTTTGTTCTTTAATCTTCCTTGCCCATCGTTACACTTTTGTGGGCAACTATAATTGCTTTAATGGCTACTAAAGATATAAAACATCATCATCCCTCCCTTTGGCCACTGACATGCCTTACCCATGCAGGGAAGACTTGCTCTCCATAGGCTGCAATGCCCTCATGCCTGTCTCATGGCCATGCAGCTGGTCCACAAAGACTTTGGATCTCCAGCGTAGAGTCCCACTTGGATCTGTTGTCTTAGCCATCACGCTGTTTAAAATCCCTCCCGTTCACAAACTGCACTGCTGTGCTTCTTTGTCCTCAAGAAAAGCAAAGGGCAGAAAGATTGTTGAGGGTAGGATGGAGCGACTGGCAGAAACCTCTGTCTGACACAGAGCTGCTGGAGGGTGTCCAGTGTAGAGCAATGAAGAGGATGAAGGGAGGAGAGCAGCTCCCTGCTGAGGAAAGGCTGAGGGAGCTGGGGCTCTGGAGCTGGGAGAAGAGGAGGCTGAGGGGGACCTCATTCATTGCTGTATGTGAGGGGTGGGTGTCAGGAGATGTTGCCAGGCTTTGCTCAAGGGCATCTGGTGCCAGGACAAGGGGCACTGGGTGCCAGCTGGAACAGAGGAGGTTCCCTCTCAATCTCAGCAGGACCTTCTTCCCAGGGAGGGTCCCGGAGCACTGGCACAGGCTGCCCAGGGAGTTGTGGAGTCTCCTTCTCTGCAGATGTTCCAGCCCCGCCTGGCTGTGTTCCTGTGCCACTGGGTCTGGGTGATCCTGCTGTGGCAGGGGGACTGGACTGGATGAGCTTTCAAGATCCCTTCCGATCCCCAAGGATTCTAGGATTCTATGATCTGTAGGTTGCATCAGGCTGTGGTTTGCTGTGCTGCAGCAGCAGCAGCAGAGGGAGCACAAGTTAACACATCCTTCCTTCCCAGGAGCTGAGATAGCATCCCTGATGACATTTTGCTCCATGGATGAAGATCAAGAATGAGAGAAGCCACCCCAGCCCAGCTGTAGGATGTGTGTGTGTGAGAGAGAGAGATAATGTCCTCTATTTAATGTAGAGGGGTGGTAGAGAAAAACAGCTCCTGTTACAGCTTCTGTTTTAAATTTGAGGTTGTGCTCTCTGAGCAGCTTCAGGTTGCATGATGTCAGTGCGATCCCATGCCAGGGTGCAACCGAGGGAAGATTGATGCTGTGTGGTTTTGGAGGGCTGCGGTGCCGTTCTGCCTCCCAGTGTCCTCCCGATAGACCTGAAGCAGCACATTAATAATTGTGGGTATTGAAAGGGAAAATGATGATGGCAAACTGCTGGCCAAGCTCAGTTTTGGGGGGTGAGATTGGAGCTATGGAGCTGGTCAGGGTCTTGCAGCAGCCTGACCTGACCTCCAGGCAGCGTTTAGAGTAGAGATTCATTTCCCCGAGGTTTACAGTCCTGTAAAAAAACCCAAGGATAATATTTTCCTTGAGGTCCGTTGTGTCCTTTCAGGCTTGAGTACACAGTCTCTCTGCTTGGAAGACACCTTGAAGATCATTAGATCTGTGGGGGTTCACTTCATCCACAGAGCCCTTGCCAGCCCACCAGCACAGGGACGTGGGCTTTTGGAACAGGGTGCCATCAGCGATGTCACTGTCATCTTAACCTTTGTGCCAGCTGCTTTTCCCATCATCAGAACTGCCAGAAAGGGGCCTGGCAGCACTGGGTGACAACCGGCTGAACAGGAGCCAGCAGGGTGCCCAGGTGACACCAAAAGCCAGTGGCATCCTGGCTTGGATCAGCACTAGTGTGGCCAGCAGGACTAGGAACATCATTCTCCCCTTGTCCTGGGCCCTGGGGAGGCCTCCTCTCAAGTACTGTGTGCAGTTCTGGACCCTTCAGTTCAAGAAAGAGATTGAGGGGCTGGAGACCTCACCGTGGCCATCTCTGTTACCGGTATTAGATGGAGAGATGATTTCCCCCTCTGTTGGGACTGCCCTTATCTAATGCTGTTAGGTGCAGTGGTTGTAAGGTGCTGGTAGTGGAGGGGTAGATTTCTTTCCTCCTCTACAACAGTGCTGGCTGTATTTCTGCCCTGAATATGAATCTCATTTATCAAGAGCCTTGGTTTAGCTTCAGCCAGCTGGTTTTTATTGAGGAGCTGCTCTCGTTTCACCAGTGGGAGAGCTCTGAAGTGACAGAAGTAGCACCCAAAGTGCAAAATAGAGAGTCCAGTGTCATCTGTAAACTCTTCAGCACAGGCTGTCTGTGCTGCTAACCTTCCTGTTTGTTTAATAGAGAAGTGATGAATAATCTGTGGCAGTTGTGGCCGGGTGAGCTGTGAAGGTAGATCACCTCACGCCTGCCTCTGTCTCACCAATATCCTGTGTGGGGAGGGAAAAATGTCCGTTTGCAGTGGAAAACCAAACTCCCTTCCATTTGTGACCAAGTTCTTTACTGAGGTAGCGTGAAAGCACTAGAAGAGCATGGCTTGAGCAGGAGGAGGAAGACTGGGAGCTGTGGGGCTGGATTTACCCAGCCTGTTCTGCAATCGAAGAGCCTCTCTGCAAATAATGAAGCAAGGATGATGGGGCTTGTTGCTTCTCATTGCTTCCCTCTGCTGCTGTACTCGTAGCTGTGTTAAGATAAGAACTGTGTCAGTGCTCTGCAGAGCTAATGTGTGAATAACCAGTGTTGGACTGTTTGTGTTGAAACAGAGATTCCATGGCTGTTGGTGGGGGAAAACCATTGCTGTGTGCATCACCTCAGTGACAGCAGACAGAGGCTGNCTGGGTGATCCTGCTGTGGCAGGGGGATTGGACTGGATGATCTTTCAAGATCGGCTAAGAATTCTATGTTTCAGCCCTCAAAACACAGATGATTCCTGCAGCTCCATCTCCTTCTTGGACAATAGCAATTGCAAAAGCTGTTGTGGCCTTGCTGCACCAAGGCAGTGACCGCCCAGTCCCTTGGAGAGCACTTCAACAGCAGAATTCGTAATGCCTTGTGAGGACACCCCCAGGGAGGTAGTAAAGTAGTTGTTCATCTCTATGTCTTAGTGTGGCTACAGCAGGGCCCCTGTGGGACACCCCAGGTACCTAAGGCACAAGGATTCAACCAAGGAGTGGGTTTCCAGATCCTTTCCAGCCCTATTTTTGCACGTGTAATGCAGGACAGAAGGAGCTGGCACTGTGTTTAGGACTGCTAATCCTCGCAGGCTAGAATAACTCAGCCGGACCCGAGTTTCAAGGCCAAGCTGAAATGCAGTACAATTAATAGAGAGGAATTCCAGCTGCGGTGCCCCAGCACGGGAACAAACGCACTGGGAGCTGGAAAATTCATTAGGGCTTTTGCAAACGAGTCGCTGTCGAGGGCAGGAATCTTTCTGCAGTCCTAGAAAAACTCTAGGTAGGTTTAAAGGACAAAACTTGATGAAATCACCAGGTTTTCTTCTTTATTTCTTGTTTTCTTTCTTCTCTTCTCCAGTAGATTTAGCAAGAAGCAATGAGCTGCTTCCAGGAATTCATCCTTCTCTAGCAAATCCCTACCTGGGGTTGTTCTGGTGGTCTGCTAAGTCCCTCGTGCACGCTGCAGCCCCAGGCATCGCGTTGTTCAGGAGGCAGCCAGCACTGCCAAAGCTAATACTGAGCTGGGATTTCAGACTCAGTCCTTCTCCACGTTGCCTTTTCGCTGCGCATCCCTCGGTCAGAGGGTTGTGGCTCACAGGGTGAGGCAGGGAGATGCTCTTCGGGCTCCCCTGTTCATTCCTGCATGGGTTTGTTTTGGTGTGTTCTCATTTCTGTTTGTAACAAAAGCTGGCAGACAGCTGGCTTCATGGGAGCCAGCAGGGTGCCCAGGTGGCCAAGAAGGCCAATAGCATCCTGGCCTGGATCAGGAAGAGTGCGGGCAGCAGGAGAAGGGGAGTTCTCCTGCCCTTGCACTCAGCCCTTGGGAGGCTCCTCTCGGGTCCTGGGCTCAGTTCTGGGCACCTCATGGCAGGAAAGACCTGGAGATGCTGGAACGGGTCCAGAGCAGAGCTACCCAGCCTGTGAGGGGTTGAGAGGACCAGTCGTGTGAGGAGAGGCTGAGGGAGCTGGGCAGGGTGAGTTTGGAGAAGAGGAGGCTGAGGGGGACCTCACTGCCCTCTCCAACTCCCTGAAGGGAGGCTGTGGAGAGGTGGCTGCTGGCCTCTGCTCCTTGGTGCCTGCTGACAGCAGCAGGGGCACTGCTCTGCAGTTGAAGCAGGGGAGGGTCAGACTGGCTCTGAGGCAGAGATTCTCTGCAGCCAGAGTGGTTGGGCACTGGCAGGGCCTTCCCAGGGAGGTGGTGGAGTCCCCCTGCCTGGAGGTGTTGAAGAACCCTGTAGCCATGGTGCTTCTTGCCCTGCTGGAGTGGCAGCAGGGAGGGGGTCAGGCTGTGTCTGTCAGTCTCTCAGGGACTGAGGGGTTGTGTTGGGATGGGGATGGTTGGGCTGGGGGAGCTGGGAGCTCCTTTCCACCCAGGATTGTTCTGTGATCCAGAGATTGAGCTGTGTGGGGTGTATGGGAGAAGGGTTGTGCCATCAGGGGGTGGGGGTCCCAAGGGGTTATATGTGAGCAGAAGCTGCTTAACTGGCTGCTTTGCCCAGAGCATCTTCTTGAATGTAAAAGACACTGTGGGGAGCTGAAATATTCATGCCATGCTGGAACTCTAGGGAGAAGGAGGTGTCACTTGAAGAGGTCAACAAGAGCATAAATAAGTGATGCTCTTTGAGAGGCTGGTGCAGTGAGGGAAAGCTTGAAGGAGCCATAGGTTTTGTTCAGCTGCTGTGAATGGTTGTATAAAATCTGTGCAGTCTGAGGTGTAGGTCACACCTTCATTCCCATAGTATCAATTACTGAATTACTGAGGCTGGAAAAGTCCTCTGAGATCATTAAGTCCAATGTTTATCTTAAAGGACGTAGGTTTTGAGAACTCATGCAGGCATGTGTGCAGTCCAGTCCAGGCTCTCAACACTCTTTCTGTGAGGAAGGGCTTCCTAGCAGCCAACCTAACCTTCCCCTAGCAGCTTCAGGCTCTGGTCCTGGTGCTGGTTGCCTGGGAGAAGAGCCCAATCCTTACTTGACTACAACCTCCCTTCAGGGACTTGGATAGAGGGAGAAGTCCCCCCCCGATTCTCCTCTTCTCTAGGCTCAACACCCCCAGCTCCCTCAGCCTCTCCTCATCAGCCTTTCCCTCCAGTCCCTTCCCCAGCCTCGTTGCTCCTCTGCACCCAATCCAGCCCCTCCATCTCTTTCTTGAAGCGAGCATCACCTTGCACTAAGATCAAGTGGTGTCGCAGGGACTCCTCGTACTCCATCAGGCTTTAGGCTCAGCCTTAGCTGAGGTTAAGCCCCTGGGCAGCCTGTGCCAATGTTTGTCACTGATTAAGTCCTGTTTTACAGACATGCAGGACAATTTATACCTTCACTTCATGCTTGAAGGCTCTTTGCCCCTCATTTCTCCTGACTCTCTTTCTCCTACCCCAATCTCAGCTCTTTCAATATCATTCAGTTGGGGTGTGTGGGGGTCACCTATAACGACAGCGGTCATCGTTGGTCTTCTTTCTGAGCTCTCCTCACTGAATCCACGCTGTTGCTGGGTTTCTGTGGTGTCGCTGGCTGTAGCAAAGGTGGGTCTGGGAGAAGCAGAACAGAAGGAGCACTTCTCAAGCCATATGCATGGCACAGCTGCTTTTATGCCCTGGCATGTTGCTTGCTTTCCCTGCAGCTGGGGCACGTCCCTGGCTTGGGTGCAGATGGGAAGGCCCCCTGTGATCAACAGAGGGGCCATCTGTGGCTTTTCCCCTCGAGGCACGGTCTGTCACTCCATTGCTGCGGGGAACTGGGGCTGCTTGATGCAGTTGGCTTGCTGCTGGCTCTCGTCTTACTGTTGTCTTCTAGGTCTCACCTTGAGCACTGGGGGCAGTTCTGGGCACTGCAGTGCGGGAAGGATGTGGAGGTGCTGGGAAGGGGACAGAGGAGGGCAACTGGGCTGGTTAGGGGTTTGGAGAACGGGGCTGGTGGGGAGAGGCTGATGGAGCAGGGGCTGTTCAGCCTGGAGAAGAGGAGGCTGAGGGGAGCCCTCACTGCTCTCTACAACTGCCTGAAGGGAGGTTGGAGTGAGGTGGGGGTTGGCCTCTTCTCCCTAGGCGACAGGAGCAGAGGGAATGGTGTTAAGCTGTGCCAGGGGAGGGTCAGGTTGGGTCTTAGGAAAAACTTCTTCCCAGGAGGAGTGGGGAGGCCTTGGCACAGGCTGCCCAGGGAGAGGGATGGAGGCACCATCCCTGGAGGGGTTCAGCAAAGTGCCAGGGTGTTTGAGGAGCCAGGGTAGTGGCTGGGGGTTGTAGGGCAGACAGCTGGGCTTGATGATCTTGAAGGTCTTTTCCAACCTTGATGATCCTATGATTAAGAACAGAGGATAAGAGTAGTAGTGAAGAAAGCCTGAGGGAGCTAACTAATTCTTCAGTGGTTAGAAGGCAGAGGCCTCAGCCTGTGTTTAATCAGCCAATTTGTCTGCAGAGAAGTGATCTTTTTATCTCCTTTCCCTAAGGAAGAAGCAGACCTTGCAAATCCCACATTCCAGGGTGCATTTCCAAAACTCCATGATCTATTAGCAAGTGGAAGCTACATCACGACGGTGCATTCCACCCCTGCCTCAATAGATTGAGACTCCGGGTCGTACAAATTACACATCGAGCAAAATATTTGGCTCTCCTCCTCTTGATTCACGTGTGCTTGGCAGAGAACAGGCTGAAACAGAGATGAAAGCTCCTGTCTGCTCTCCTGAAATCATCTCGGTAGTGGACACCCAGAGGAAGGAGGTGCAGCTGTTCCCGCAGGGTGCTGCTCCTCGTGGTCATAGCCCCTCTTCCAACTGGAAACCATTCCCCCTGCTCCTACCACTCCAGGTCCCTGGAAACAGCCCCTCCCCAGCTCTCCTGTAGCCCCCTTCAGGGACTGGAAGGCTGCTCTGAGATCTCCCCAGGGTCTCCTCTTCTCCAGGCTGAACAGCCCCAGCTCTCTCAGCTTGTCCCTGTAGCAGAGCTGCTCCAGCCCTCCCCTCATCCCCCGTTGTGTGTTTAAGGTTATCATTGACACTGTGGAGCACACGTGAAGGCTCGAGAGCACAGATACTCAGATCATAAGTGGCTGGAAGGGATCTCCAGGCGTCATCGATGCCAACCCCACTGCTCAAGCAGATGCTGTCAGGATGGAATTACCCATGGACTAGTTCACTTCTGTTTTCAGGGAGCCTTTGCTAGAAATTAACTTTAGGCTCAGCCTAAAGCACTGCCCTGAATCCCCTGGGCTTTAAGGATATATGTGGTGGCAACCAGTAACGACCTGCTTTCTCCCCGCTTCTCTCTCAGAGCTGATGCACCAGTTATTTAGGTTACTGGAGCATTTGGCACTCGGCGAGTGTTCCCTGGCCCTAGGCCAGAGGAGATGCATAACTTCTGTTGCTGTGGTGCTTAAGCTGTACAAATAAGATGATTATGATGGGGTTTTTTAATGTCCTCAGGAAAAAACCACGTCACTTGAAACTCTTAGTCACCTTTTCTTAGTCCTGAGATGGTATCGTGGCCAGCGTGCAGGGGTGCACAATGCAGGCAGAGGGTGAAATGGATTCGTGGGGCTGGTGTTTGCTGCTGCTTTGTAGCAGATGACTGACATAATGGACCGCTTCCTGGCACGGCTGTTGAAGTCAGTATGATTTACACCAGCAGGAATTTGGCTGTCATCACTGGCACAGGCTGCCCGGAGGGGTTGTGGAGTCTCCTTTCCTGGAGACATTCAAGACCCGCCTGGCTGTGTTCCTGTGTGACCTGGTCTGGGTGAACCTGCTGTGGCAGCGGGACTGGACTGGATGATCTTTCGAGGTCCCTTCTGATCCCCAAGGATTCTAGGATTGGTGTCAGCCTCCTTTGGGTAGCTTCCTGTCCCCGGACAGTAGATTTAGGATTCCTATTTGCATTTCTACCGTTCACAAAGGACAAGTTTATCCCCTTGAACAATGAGAAGGACCTGTGGCAGCAGGTATGGATTTACCTGAGGTGCCAGAGCTCCTATCTTGTGTGTGTGGGGATCCCATAGCGGGTGTTGGAGCAGTTGGGCTCCTCCGATGAGTTTGCTGTCACCCCGGTCTGGTTGTCCCCTGGCTTTCCGTGTCCCACTGGGCTGTTTGTTCAGCTTTGTAGGGTTTTCTCTGCAAGATCCTTTAATCTGTTTGGCTTCCTCAAAGAGCTAAATGGGAGAAGGCTGCAGACCCACAGAGGCTGTCATTATCACAGCCTTCAGTTGTGGCTTTGCAGCCACTCTGCATGAAAGGTATCGCTGTCTGAGCTCTGCAGATGGTGGGGAAAAGAGAGGAGCTGGCTTTGCCCGGTTCTCTCTGACTCCGGGTCAGCCCTGGTTTACAGCTGGGTGTCCGTGGAATGGGGAGAGGCTGAGGGAGCTGGGCAGGGTGAGTTTGGAGAAGAGGAGGCTGAGGGGGGACCTCACTGCTCTCTACAACTCCCTGAAGGGAGGTTGTGGAGGGGTGGGTGTTGGCCTCTGCTCCTTGGTGCCTGCTGGCAGCAGCAGGGGCACTGGTCTGCAGTTGAGGCAGGGGAGGGTCAGACTGGCTCTGAGGCAGAGATTCTCCGCAGCCAGAGTGGTTGGGCACTGGCAGGGCCTTCCCAGGGAGGTGGTGGAGTCCCCCTGCCTGGAGGTGTTGAAGAACCCTGTAGCCATGGTGCTTCCCACCCTGCTGGAGAGGCAGCAGGGAGGGGGTCAGGCTGTGTCTGTCAGTCTCTCAGGTACTGAGGGGTTCTGTTGGGGTGGGGATGGTTGGACTGGGGGCGCTGGGAGCTCCTTTCCAGCCAGAATTGCTCTGAGATTCTGTATAAGGACAGACAAATTGGATCTTTATCAACCAAGAAAAGGCAAATCTCTGAACTGATCCCGAATAAAACACCTCATATCCTTTATTAAGGAAGATGACTCTAAGACTCCCCCAGCAGCACTGGTTGCAGCGATTGCCTTGACTCTTCACTGTCTTTTCCTGTGCACAGGGTCATTTATACATTTACAGAAGTGATGAAAGAAAGGTACCCATTAATTAGCCCTTAATGCTTCATTTTCTAATTGCATCTGTGTTAGATCCCAAGTCCCACGGCTGAGCAAGGCAGTTCAAAGGGTAAGTGTGGGAAACCAAACCGGTCGTTGGCTGATGTGAAAATAATTGCAGAGATTCTCGTCTGTAGGAGAAAGTAGAGATCAAGCTGGGCCAGGGAGCCCAGAAAAATTGAGTTCATGGCTGATTTTTGATGAGGTCAGCAGGGAAAGCAGCATAATTGTGTATTTGGAAGACACAGCTTTGGAAAGAGAAGGGGAACAGAAGGAACTGCTTCTCCAAAGTACAGAAGTTGCTTCTCCTCTTGATGTGGAGCCTCCTCTGTTCCAGCTGACACCCGGTGCCCCTTGTCCTGGCACTTGGTGCCCCTGAGCAGAGCCTGGCTCCTTCCTCCTGACCCCCACCCTTTCCATCTTGATCAACAGTCATGGGGTCCCCCCTCAGCCTCCTCTTCTCCCAGCTCAAGAGCCCCAGCTCCCTCAGCCTTTCCTCAGCAGGGAGATGCTCCCCTCCCTTCATCACCTCTGTGGCTCTGTATGAACATAGAGTGTTTTTAAAATAGAGAGCCCTGATGGTCAGCCAGGTCTGCCAAGAGCAGCTACAATGAGAAAGCCCACCTGTGGCCACATAAAAAAGCCTTTCTGGCCACAAGTAGCCAGTGGCACTGCAGAAGCAGATGTGATGCTGCAGTCTGCAAAGAAGGAATAAGGTCTGGAGGGCATCTCCCTGGAAGTTGTGGGAGGATGGGGAGATACTTGGAGTTTCTCACTCCTCAGCTGCATGGCCAGCAGCCGGTTGATGCTGTGGGGGAAAAGCTAGTAGCCATTTCTAGAAAATCATGGCCCTGTTGTTCTAAATGTGGAACTGGAAAGTAATGCTTGGGCTTTCTTTTATTTGATTACATCTATTTCCACTCTTATAGGGTGTCCTCCCCGAAAGGGGCCACTCTAAAGCCCTCCTAACACTGCAAGGGCTTGCTCAGCATCCAGTCCTATATCTTGAATTCCCTTCCACCCACAGAAAAGAAACCTGTGGTTTCTTAAGTGACTCTAGCAATGGTTTTTCCACCACAGCTCTGGGTGAAGAGCTTTTCCTCTGCTCCTTGGGCACTCTTCAGTGATGGAGTGGATGCGTCTTACTGTCCTGGTGATTCAATGTGTCAGCAGCATCACACCTCTACGTTTCCTTAGGTGATTGATTTCATTTAGAGGTGTAACAATCCCACCCTGGTGCTGCTAACGCTTGGTCTGGCTCTTATTCTTCTGGCATGGACAGCACTGTTCTTCCCAAATCAATCCAGTTCTTATTTCATGGCAGTAGAGCTCATTTAATTAAATGCAAAGTTCTCAACTCTAATTGTTCCCAAATGCATCACGTTGGGAGTAGTTAACTCAAAAAAGGACCCAAACCCAACCCGAAACCAAACTGGAACAGAAAAGCTTCGCTGTCCAAGGGTTTGCCAAGGGTTTGTCTTGCTTTGGCAGGGATTTCGGAATAGGCTTTCTGACTAGAGGTGCTGTTAATGAATTAATTAATGTCTTTCTGAGAAAATCATCTCTTTGGGGAAATAAGAGATCACGTATGTGCAACAGGCTGCCCAGGGAGCTGGTAGAGTCCCTAGACCTGGAGATGTTTAAAAGGAAGTAGCTAGAGCTCTTGAGGCCGAGGTCTAGGGGTTGGGGAGCTGTTGGGATGAGGGCTGGGCTGGATGAGCCCGGAGGTCTTTTCCAGTCAGAATGATTCTTTGTCCCAGCAGGGAAAAAGTGGGCGGAGGAGTTTTTCTGATCAAGTGCTTGGAGCCACTCTGCTCTCCCTGCCCTCCTCAGCATGCACAGAGGCATTGTAAACTGGTCTTACTGGTATACATTGCCATCACTGAGGTGCACTGCCCCGTGGTGCAGATGAATTTAGAGCAGCCTATGGTCCTTAGCACCAAGGCAGCGATGCGTTGGACCCCCTGCCTTCCCATTTCAGGGCAGAGCTGGGAGAGGTCCTAGGATGTTGGTTGGTCCTGTTGAAACAATCCAAACAGCTTAGTCCAGCAATCAATCTCTTTTTTCAAACTTCATGAATCTAGACGGAGCCACACGTGTTCCTCATTTAGCAGTACTGACAAAATAACCTGGGTTTCATTAGGGTTGTGGTGGTGAAGGGGAGAGGGGAGGGAGAACCATGACTGCTTGTGGCACTGCTTATCATGTTGATGCCTTGTACCCCTTTGATGTTTATCTCTCGTTTACTGCGAGGTTGTGTTGTTGCACGTTTCCATCTAGATGATGCTGGAGGTTTGGATGTGTCTTTTAAAGGCAGCGTGCCATTGCTTTCTTCAATCAGCCAAGGTTTGAGTCGTGCATTCCTCAGCCAGCTCTTCACTCCCTCTGTGAGGGATGTGAGACGGTGCCTTCGATGTAGAGCTTGAGCAGTTACTTCACGTCATTGCTTTAGGGGGAGCTGTTAGTGCCACGTGGCTTCCTGTGCTTTGCTTTGCCTCTAGGAAAAGGTCTTCTGTTCCTCCCCCTCTGCTCTCTTCTGCTGAGAGCACACCTGGAATAGTGGACCCCCAATTCAAGAGAGGCAGGGATCTACTGGAGAGAGTCCAACGGAGGGCTATGAGGATGACCAAGGGACTTGAGCATCTCCATTACGAGGAGAGGCTGAGAGAACTGGGGCTGTTTAGACTGAAGAGAAGACTGAGAGGGGGTCTTTATTAATGAGGTAAATATCTGAGGGGTGGGGGTTACCTGGAAGGATCCAGTCTCTTTTCAGTGGGGCACAGTAACAGGACAAGGAACAACAGGGTTAAACTTGAGCATAGAAGATTCCACCTCAGCATAAGGAGAAACTTCTTTACTGGAGGGTGACAGAGCCCTGGCACAGGCTGCTCAGAGAGGTGGTAGAGTCTCCTGCTCTGGAGACTTTCAAAACCCCCCGGATGCAGCCCTGTGTGACCTGTCCTGGGGGATCCTGCTCTCTCAGGGGGATTGAACTCGATCTCTAGAGGTCTCTTCCAACCCCTAACTCTCTGTGATTCCACCCTCTCAAACAAAACTGGCTCCAGTGCTCATTCTGTTCGTGGCTGCACCAGGAGTGTCCCCTTGCACGATGTCCTGTGACCATGAGGTTCAACACAGAGCCAAGTTCATTTCTCTCTGCTACTCTGGTGTTTATTCACCTGGGTCTGGGAAGAGTGTGGAGGGACACAATTAAGCAGCCACAGTTGTTTACTCATGGGCTCCTAATGTCACTGGTTTTAATGACTGCTCTGCCCAGGTACTGGTGGACCCCTAGTATGGATGAGAAGGATAGATTTAAGTTGGATGTTAGGAAGAAGTTGTCTAGCAGGAGTGGGGTTGAACACTGGAACAGGCTGCCCAGGGGAGGGAGTTGAGGCCCCATCCCTGGAAATACTCAAGAGGAGGCTGGACAAGGTTCTGGGCAACCTGATCTGATTGAGGCTGTCCCTGCTCCCTGCAGAGGGGTTGGACTGGATGCCCTCTGGAGGTCCCTTCCAACCCAGTCCATTCTATGATAAATTCTACTACCCAGTTGCTCACAAGAACAAGCAGTTTCTTTCCAGTGATGGTACCATCTGGACTTCCCTGAGAGTTCGATGTGACCCCAGTAGGTACCACATCCCCCCACACTGCTATACTGTCTGCGTGGGATGGATGTGGAGCCCTTGCATACAACTACTTAGAATTGAGATTAAATTACCAACGGGGTTGTTTTTTTTTGATGGTTTTATGTAAAATGGTCTTTATTATGGCCTCCTCATAGCTGAAGCATGAGTCACTGGCAAGCCATAATAGATTTTGGCTCTGCTGCGTGATGAAGTGTTCTGGATGCAGTGAAACTTTTAATCAAGACTCCAGTTCCCAGTGGTCACCTCAGCAAAGAAAAAGAGGGGAAAAAAAAAGAGAAGAAGCAAATGTGTGCCCCTTTTCTTCGTGGCACTGAGATCACTGTTTGTTAGAGTCAACACGAGATAGTGATGTCTTTTGAATGGGAAAGAACAATGAAAGCAGATTGATGCCTGATGAGACTAGGTGTAAAGTCTTTACGCTGAGGGTGGTAAAACCCTGCCCCAGGTTGCCCAGAGAGGTGGTGGAAGCTTCATCCCTGGCAACATGCAAGTTCAGGTTGGACTGGGCTTGGAGCCAGCTGATCTAGTTGAAGGTGACCCTGCTCGTGGGACTCAATGACCTTTAAAGGTCCCTTTCAACCCAAACCATCCTGTGATTTTTGAAAGGACTTTGTTCTCTCAGGGTGTTGTAGAAAGTGTTGGTGCTTTACCCAAGTCAAATGGTTGCAAAACACTAGATCTTACTTCCCAACCCTATTTCACAGTGTTATTGTAACTCCAGGAAGGTCCTCGGTGTTGAGGTACTGCAGTGACAGCCCATGGATTGGAATTACCTGGAAAATTCCAGCATTACCTAGACACCATAGAATCACAGGGTTGGAAGGGACCTCCAAAGGACATCCAGTCCAATTCCCCTGCTACAAGCAGGGCCATCACTCATCAGAGCAGACTGCTCACGGCCCCAGCCAGCCTGACCTTGAATGGCTCCAGGGATGGAGCCTCCAACCCCGTTCTGGGCAGCCTGTTGCAGGGATCCCCCAACCCTCAGATTCGATGACTTTTTCCTCAAGTCTGTCCTAAATCTCCTCTTTTCCAGCTTCAAACCATGACCCTTCATCCTATTGCTCCCTGCCCTTGGGAACAGCCTTCCCCAGCCTTCTGACTGGCCCCTTTCAGGGATTGGAAGGTCTCCTAAAGGTCCCTTCTCCTCTTCAGGCTCATTTATCTTGCTAATCACATTTCTGTGCATTGAGCCCTAGTTTTTCAAGGCTGGTAATCAGTAGTAATTCCTGACTTTGTGAGGGAGAAGGGAATATTGCTGTACATCCCTATTCTAGACAGGCTCCAACTCTTGTCATTTGCTGTGTCGCTGCCTGATCTGCACCAGGGTGATGGGAAGGGGCAGCTGTGTAGCCTAGAGCCTCTCTAAAGTCCTTTCTTCTATCAAGGTACTCTTGTGCTTAGAAGCTGAAAGTCAGTCTAGTTCCTTCATCATCTTCATTGCTCTGTGCTGGACACCCTCCAGCAGCTCTGTGTCCTTCTGGAGTTGAGAACCCCAAGGAATTTAGAATCATAGAATTCTCATGGCTGGAAAGGAGCTCCAGGATCATCAAGTCCAGCCCTCATCCCAACAGCTCCCCAACCCCCAGACCATGGCCTCAAGTGCTCTAGCTACTCAGTTTTTAAACCCCTCCAGGGATGGGGACTCTACCTCCTCCCTGGGCAGCCTGGTCCAGTGCCCAGCCACTCTTTCAGCAAAGAGCTTCTTCCTCAGATCCAATCTACCCTTCCCCGAGTTGTCTTCATTATGCTACCCCAAACCAAAGATGAAGTGACTGCAGCTGCCTCCAGACGTTCAAACTTGTCTCTTCCCCCAAAATGGTGCCTCTTTGAGAGGGCTTGGATTGTCTCCTCACTCCCCACCAGGGTTTTCCTCCTGCTGCCATCTCCCTACTGTTAATAGCAGGATTCTTCACAGCTTTGCCTCTCCATTTAACAGGGTTGCTGGCCTGCAGCACAACAGCCTAATGCGGTTTTTATTGTCCTCTCATCCACGGGGATAGTTTCCCTGCTGGAAAAGGGGATACTCAGATAGCTCATTCCACCTCTGTCGAAGCAAAAGCTATTGCCTTGTCCCAAGAGGGCTGATTTCTAAATGGGCTTTCCATCTTGTTGTGGAAATTGTAAACATGCGTGGCCCCTAGTTCAGGCTTTCTGCCTTCCTGAGCTCTGCTCTTACTGGTTATCAAGTAAATTTAAACCATAAGTGTTTAGGTTTCATCCCCACGCTTACTGCTTCCCAGTATTGTAGTCATCAGGGTAAGGTGAGAGGTGAGGTAGGGATGACCCACGGGGTTTCTATCATTCCTAGAAGAATTCTCTTAGGTGTTTTCTAGAGATGTTGAGAGAGAGTCATAGGTTCATAGACTGCTTCAGGTTGGAAGGGACCTTCAAGATCATCCAGTTCCAACCCCCCTGCCATGAGCAGGGACAGCCCCCACCAGAGCAGGGTGCTCAAGGCCCCAGCCCATCTGGCCTTGAACACTGCCAGGGAGCTGGGGGGCAGCCACAACCTCCCTGGGCAACCTGGGCCAGGGTCTCAGCACCCTCCTGGGGAAGAGCTTCCTCCTGACTTCCAGTCTAAATCTCCCCTCTTCCAGCTGGAAACCATTCCCCCTGCTCCTATCACTCCAAGCCCTTGGAAACAGCCCCTCCCCAGCTCTCCTGGAGCCCCCTTCAGGGACTGGAAGGCTGCTCTGAGATCTCCCTGGAGTCTCCTCTTCTCCAGTCTGAACAGCCCCAGCTCTCTCAGCCTGTCCCTGTAGCAGAGGTGCTCCAGCCCTCCCCTCATCCTCGTGGCCCTCCTCTGGACACGCTCCCACAGCTCAATCTCCTCCCTGTGCTGGGGGCTCCAGAACTGGATGCAGTCCTGCAGCTGGGGTCTCATGAGAGCAGAATAGAGGGGGAGGATCCCCTCCCTCACCCTACTGGTCACGCTGCTCTTGATGCAGCCCAGGATGCATTGGCTTTCTGGTCCACAAGCGAGCATCACCAGCTCACGTTGAGTTTTTCATCAAAGAAATGTATTTATTTCCACATTTTTCAAGGAATTCTCTTCTTTTCTTCCTGAAAATCCATTTTTGCTTGCTCATGCTTTTTTCCTTAACCTTCCTGTCCCCAGCTGGGAAGAAGCAGGCAGGCAGTGGCCCTGCAAACGCTTACTATACCCATAACTTCCCTGATGTGAGTCGCCAATGTGATTCCTCACAACAGGAATAGGGAGTTTGCAGATCCAAGGGTGTTTTCCAGGGGTAGCAAAGAATCCAAAGGGATGGAGACAAGGGAATATGAGCTAGTGCTGGCCAGGTTCCTCAGTCAGTTATATGGATGTAATGAATTAATAGTCGATCTTTTCCCTTTTATCATCTCGATTCCTATCATTTAAAATAGTTCCCAGGGGGTGAGGAATAGAATCCTTTAGCTTTTCCTCTGTTACAGCCGATAACGAATCACCGCAGCCTCCAGCTAAGAAGAACCCCCTTAATTCTTTCCATATGAAGTATCATCGAACCTCTTAAAGCTAAACCCGAGTCTCCGGGGCGCCGTGTGCCAGGGGTTCCTCTCGATTAGCTGATGGCATCCCCTGAGAGAGGCAGCGAACATCACAGCAACGAGCGAAGGGAAGAAGAATGACTCGACGCTGTCTAAATGGAGAGCAAAGCCATCGCCTTTCCGCTCCGTTTGATCTTTAATCAAATATCTGTAGCTTTTGAAGAAGTCTTGAACGCGCGAGACATCTGGGAGTTCCTTTCTTCTTGGATCGTGTTCTATCTGTAGATCTCTGATGGAACAGACAACGTGGGTAGGGTGGCTGCAATCGAGAGGGTTCTCTCTCCATGTGGTTTGGGACTCCCGGTCAAACTTGCTGCCGCCACATGAGCTCATTCGAGTTTCCTGTGGCATCTTCCCCCCCTCATTTTAATGTAGAGAATTATTCTGCCTATAAACCCCCCTGGCCTTGAAAGAAAAATAAATGTTAATAAGTGCAATAAAACCGAGGGACAGGACCTGGCCAAATGAAGCCAGTGGTTTAGAGAAGGTGTTAGGATCGGGGAGAACTTGGAGCGTTGCCTCGCAGCCCAGTGTTTTATTTTACATACCTTTTTAGCTCATAAACCCGGTCAATTTTATCGCTAAAATAATTTCTGGTTCCAAAATTAAACCCTCCTTTAAGCTTTTTTTACGTTTGAACATGGAATTTGTCTAGCCCGTTCAGTAATAATTGCTTGGGGCACTAGGGTTTTTGAAGTGGGCTCGGTTCATTCGCTCCAAGAAATGGAACTTTGCCTTTTAGCAACTGTTTCTTCATTCAGTCATCGTTTGGAAGCACTGGAAGAAGAGATAATTCAAACTCACAGTCGTTTTGGTTAACCAGAAGAGAATCAGCAGCAGCAACTTCTTCGCAGGGAGGGCAACAGAGCATTGGACCAGGCTGCCCAGGGGGGCTGTGGAGTCTCCTTCTCTGCAGACGTTCCAGCCCCGCCTGGCTGTGTTCCTGTGCCACTGGGTCTGGGTGATCCTGCTGTGGCAGGGGGATGGACTGGATGAGCTTTCCAGGTCCCTTCCCATCTCTAAGGATTCTAGGATCTTTTTTGATTTCCACCCTACTTGAGTTTCTCCTTCCAGCCGCCTGAGTAAATTGGTTTCAGAACCATGAGGCTATTGAAGACTTGAGGCTGCAGCATCCTTCTTTTTGAAAGTCTTTTTTATATAGACTCTTCATAAAGAGAAAGAGTCATCCAGAGTTGGAACAGACAGCCCAGGGCAGGGGTGGAATCGCTGTCCCTGGATGTGTTTGAAAGTTGTGTACGTATAGAGTTGGGGATGGTGAGTTGCCCAGTGACTTCTTGAGTTCGGGTTCGAGCCCTAAACTCTTAGACAGATGCTCTGTGAAGAGAGATCCTTGTGTGATTTACAGTTTGAGGACTCAGTTTGGCAGGCTGCTGGGACATTCCAGGACAACCTGGCTGTGGCCCTTAGTGCCCTGCTGTGGCTGATGGGGTGATGTCAGTCCTGGGCTGGGCTGGAGGAGCTCAGAGGGCTTTGTCAGCCTCAGCAATTCTGGGATTTAAACCTGATTTTTAGCTGGATGGGTTGGACTAGATGGTCCTTGAGGTCCCTTCCACCCTGGTACTGTGGGAATCTTTTGCAATTGCAAAAATTCTGCTCTATGTGGTAGAGTTGGGGAGAGATTGTCTTTCGATGTTTGGTTACACTGCTGTGGATCTTCTTCTCTGGTCTCCTCAGTAAAGAAGTCCTAAGATGTACAGGCTCCTAGTGCATCACCGTGGCAGTGAAAGGCTTGGTGTCTGTGAGCTGCTGCTTGGGGATGGAACTTCTGAAGCACTGGAGGGGGCTACCCGGGGGGTTTGTGGAGTCTCCTTCTCTGGAGACATTTGGAACCCTCCTGGACTTGGTCTGGGTGATGCTGCTGTGGCAGAGGGATTGGACTGGATGATCCTTCCAGGTCGCTTCCAATCCATAGTGTTCTGTTCTGTGACTTGGTCTGGGTGATCCTGCTGTGGCAGGGGGATTGGACTTGTTGATCTTTCAAGGTCCCTTCCGATCCCTAAGGATTCTGTGATTCTATGAAGTTCATTTCTGAACCAGTGGATAGAGAAGTGGATCTTCAGGTTACACCCAAAGCCGTTCGGGATGCCTGTAAACCCTTACATGAGGCTTTTGTCCTCATAAAACATAACGAGCTCTTTGGTTTGGGGGCAAAAGGAGACAATTTTTCTCCAGTGTCTCCTAGGGGTTTATTCATCGAGTGGTATTTCTGGCAATGGGCACTTAAAAGGCTCTTCTTCTGGGGACTGCAGTCCGTGTGCAAGCTGAAGTAATAAGTCCCAGCAGAAGCAACAAGATACCCTTACACAGGGTTGCTCCTAAGGCGAAAGCAGCAGTGAATGATGAAGTGAGAGGCAGCATCCAAGCCCTGTGGATAAATAGTAAATCACGGGGTGAATTCTCTTTCATTCTAATATTGTGGTTTCGTTCTCAAATTAACGTGTAGACAGAATTTTTCCACCATCTAGAACAACAGCTTCAGCATAAAATACAGCATCTTTGTTTACTTGTCAGCTCATTTCTCGGGAGAAGATTGCTTCCTCTGTTATTCTCCTCCTTTTTTTGTTGGATTTTGGGGTTGGTTTTCTCAGTTCTCCAGAATCTGACTTGATACTGGATCTCTGATTGATTTTGTCCCACACCAGAATCAGCAGGAGACCCAATGGGGGCTCTTGGGTTCTCAGTTTGGGTTAGGTTGGTTAATGAGGTATGGAATCTTTGCTTCTGATACCCTCCAAAGGGCGTCCAGTCCAACATCCCTGCGACAAACAGGGCCATCACTCACCAGACCAGATGGCCCAGAGCCCCATCCTTCCTGACCTTGAGTAGCTCCAGGGTTGGGTTCTCCACCCTTTCTCCGGGCAGCCTGTGCCAGGGGTCCCCCACCCTCAGATTCAACAACTTTTTCCTCCTGTCCAGAGTCACTCTGCCCATTTCCAGCTTCAAACCAGGACCCCTCATCCTACCGTTCCATGCCCTGTTGACCAGTTCTTCCCCAGCCTTCTGACAGCCCCTCTGAGGGTTTCTAGGCTCTCTTAGCTGGTTTCTTTGGGCAGGATCAGAGTGCTGGAGCATCCTGCAGGATCTGGTCTGATGGCCCCAGGGGGCAGCTACTGGGAGCTCAGGGCAAGTTGTAGCAAGTGAGCTCAGGTGACTGTTCTGCTGTGACAGCCAAGCCACTGTCACTGGGATCATCTAGTGATCAGAAACTGATGGAGAGGGTCCAGAGGAGCCATGAAAATGGTCAGGAGGCTGAAGCACCTCTCCTATGAGGATGGGCTGAGGGAGCTGAGGCTGNGGCTCTGGACAACCTGCTCTGGTTGAGGATGTCCCTGCTCCCTGCAGGGGGGTTGGACTGGATGCCCTTTGGAGGTGCCTCCCAACCCAATCCATTCTCTGCTTCTATGAAGTCAGAACGGCTTGGCAGTTGGTGTCTGTATGAAAACAGAGTAGAAAAGAGAAAACGTGATGGCAGGCGACTAGAAACAGTAGAACTCATAGACTTCAGAGACTGGTGGCCATTGAATACTTGGGCGTTCAAACCCCAAGTGGATTTAATGATAAATCCAAACCAACTCTGACCTCTCTTTCCCAGCACCAAGGGAGAAAGGAGCTCATGAGCATCAGCAGGGCAGCAAGTTTGCTTAGGAAAAAACACAAGAGCCTTTCAGGACCGACTTCTTCTTCAAGAAGAATTGTTTAGGTGTGCACAGAGCAGGAGAGCAGATGCTAGAGGGTGCTTCAGGACTTTACATCTGCACTCAGAGAATGGAGAGAGAGGGAGAGAGAGGGGAAAACAGGTTATTTTTTGTTTGAAATGAAAGTATAAAGTGGAAGGGTGTTTTTTTCCTCCCTCAGAACGGAGAGTTGCCAATATATAAACATTTCAGAGAGAATTTTACACCACCTCATCTTTATGTCAGGCAGCATTTCATGGTTGAATGATCTCCTGCCCCAAGACTTGGCAGCTACTCTCCAGGGGCCGACGTTGAGGATTACAGTGACAGTCGGCCAGTGGATCTTTTCCAGGATAAACTCGACGAGGACCATTTAAAATCAGTTGCTATCAACAAGTCAAATTAACTTTATTTATGTTAGAGGCTTTCCTGTGAGTATTTTATAACAGTGTGGAATTTTAATATCCGGAGGGGCTTTGCCTCTCCTTGGTGTGATTTGGGACTGGTTCTAATTCGGGCAATTAAGAACAATTTACCTGATTTCTTTCAAAATGAGGTGATTTGTAACCTTCAGCTCCAATCAGGATCCAACTCCCAGGGCTCACGCAGCTTTTTCCTCAATCCTGCTTTTTTTTACAGGTGGAAATAACACTTCAGGATATCAATGACAACCCACCAGTATTCCCCACGGACATGCTCGATCTGACCGTGGAAGAGAACATAGGAGATGGATCGAAGATCCTGCAGCTGACAGCCATGGATGCTGATGAGGTAGGAACATGGCTTCATGCTTGAATATCTCTACTTCTAATGCTTTTCCATAAACACACATTTTTACCTGTTCCTTCATGACAGCTTGGTCTTGGGAGTCGTTGAGGTCAAGCTTTGAAGCACAGGGCTACATTCAGGGTGGTGGAGTCACACAGGAGCAGATGCACACAAGCAAGTGAAACAATTACTCCGCCATTTCATAGATTCCTACACTGGGTCAGGTTGGAAGATCATCTAGTTCTGACCCCCCTGCCATGAGCAGGGACACCCCCCACCAGACCAGGGTGCTCAAGGCCCCAGCCAGTCTGGCCTTGAACACTGCCAGGGAGCTGGGGGGCAGCCACAACCTCCCTGGGCAACCTGGGCCAGGGTCTCAGCACCCTCCTGGGGAAGAACTTCCTCCTGACTTCCAGTCTAAACCTCCCCTCTTCCAGCTGGAAACCATTCAGGTCCCTCTCTCCTCCCCTGCTCTCCACCAGGTCAGTGCCCACCCTCTCCTGGTCCCTGTGGTTGTTCTTGCCCAGCTGCCAGGCTCTCCCCTGCCCCTTGTTGTCCCTCACTCCATCTCTCTCTGCCCAGCTCTCCAGCCTGTCCAGGGCTCTCTGAATGGCAGCACAGTCTGCTGGGGGGTCGGCCACACCACCCAGCTTGGTATCACCAGCAAACTTGCTGACAGAGCCCCCTCATCCCCCATCCAAGTCAGTAATGAATGGATTGAAGAGGACTGGTCCCAGTGCTGATCCTTGGGGGACTCCACTAGATCCAGTCCTCCAACTGGACTGTCTCATTGACCACTCCTCTCTGGCTTCTACCCTGCAGCCAGTTCAGGATCCACCTCCCTACCTGGTTGTATGCATCAGGCAGACATATCCACACATCCTTCGATGTATGCACTTCTCTTGGGAAGGAAGCTCTGAGAACATTAGTCAGGCTGTTCCACTCACCAGCACTGCTTCTTTCCAGAGGGGAAAGGCTTACGAAGTCAGTTGCAGTGTGCAGACATGCAAACATAACCCTCCCCTGGCAGCTTCAGGCCCTGCCCTCTCATCCTGGCACTGGTTGCCTGACTACAACCTCCTTTCAGGGAGCTGCAGAGAGTTTAGGAAGTTGTTGGCTCCCCCTGGAATCTCCTCTTCTCCAGGGTAAACAACCTCAGCTCAAAACGATTCCATGGCTGTAAATTACCCTGCTCAGAGGTGCTGGCTGGAAGTTCCCCCGTTGGAGCTTCGTGGAGCTGACTGGATGCTGTTGTTTTATGAACAGGGGAGCAAAGTGTCTTGGGGTCATCGCATCGTTTCACATCTCAGGACCAAAAACCGTGTGCTTTTGCATCTTTACCGGGGGACTGAGGCAGGGCCTGGGCAGGCAGGCTGTTTATTAAAGGAAGCTGCTCTGAAGAGGGTTCGCCAAGTGCAGTTACTGGAACGATTCTTCTCTTTCCTGAAAGTTAGGATGTGGTTTTCCTGGCAAATAACTCCATTCGACCCCTTCTGTTTTAACTCAGGGAGCCAATGCCCTCGTCACATACACTATTATCAGCGGTGCGGATGACAGCTTCCACATCGACCCCGAGTCAGGAGACCTGATAGCCACCAAGCACCTGGACCGCGAGCGCCGCTCCAAGTACTCCTTGCTGGTCCGTGCGGATGACGGCCTGCAGTCCTCCGACATGAGGATAAACATCACCGTCAGCGACGTCAACGACCACATCCCCAGGTTCTCCAAGCCCGTGTATTCCTTCGACATCCCGGAAGATGCCACACCAGGTAAAGCAGACAGGGCCCTAAAATCCTGTGCCTTGGGTGTCTTTTTGTCAGGCCAGGGGGGTAGCAGACCTGTCCCCATTAGGCAGGGATGCGGGAGATGCTGGGGAACATCTGCTTGGCTAGGGAATGTGGTCACTAGTGAGGGCAAATGTCTTCTCAATGGGAAAGAGAGAATCAAGTGGTGGAGTTCTGCTGCACTGCGTGTCCACATCTCTTGCCATAAAAGGTTCCTACTGTTCCGTATGGACTGCCAATATAAAAGCAGTAATTGGAGCATAGAATCACAAATGGCCTGGGTTGGAGGGCACCTGCAAAGTCCAGCCCCCCTACAGTGAGCAGGGGCATCCTAAAAGAGAGATCAGGTTGCCCAGAGCCTTGTTCAGCCTCCCCGAGTAGCTCCAGGAATGGGGTCTCAACTCCTCCCCTGGCCAACCAGTTGCAGTGTTCAACCCCCATCCTCCCCCTCTCCTCTGCCCTGGTGAGACTGCATCTGGAATCTTGTGTCCAGTTCTAGGGCCCTCAGTGCCAGAAGGACACAGAGCTGCTGGAGAGAGTCCAGCACAGAGCCACAGAGGTGATGAAGGGAAGGGAGCATCTCCCTGCTGAGGAAAGGCTGAGGGAGCTGGGGGTCTTGAGCTGGGATAAAAGGAGCCTGAGGGGGAACCCCATGACTGTTGATCAAGATGGAAAGGGTGGGGGCCAGGAGGAAGGAGCCAGGCTCTGCTCAGGGGCGTCCAGTGACAGGACAAGAGACACTGTGTGTCAGCTGGAACAGAGGAGGTTCAACACCAAGATGAGAGGAAGCCTCTTCCCACTGAGGGTGTTAGAGCCCTGGAAGGGGCTGCCCAGGGGGGTTGTGGAGCCTCCTTCTCTGGAGATGTTTCAAACTCACCTGGGCTGTTCCTGTGCCACTGGATCTAGGGCATCCTGCTGTGGCAGGGGGATTGGCCTGGATGATCTTTGGAGATCTCACCCAATCCCTAGCACTCTGTGATCTCTTCACCAATTTCCATGCAATCAGAGAGCGTGAGGTAATGAACTGGATGTGAAAGACAGCAGCGAGCTCAGCTGGGTCGAAGAACCTTGCAGCTCTCTTCTTCTCTCCGGGGCTAAGCAGCCAGCATAGCCACGAAGCTCGAAAATAGTTAACAAGGCATGGAATCCATCTGCTTCCCGGGATGAGAGAGCGCATGATTGATTTTCTTGGAACTGAGCTGCTCTTGATTATAATTAGTACTAAAACGCCACACTTGATCGCAGGCCTTGGGCAGACAGGTCAGTGGTGCAAGCGCAGCTATGCAGCAATGAAAACATCGGCACAAGCTCAGCAGGGGTAGGGTTTCAGGGAGCAGTGACGAGGGCAGCCCTGCGAGCGCTCCCACCGCAGTCGCCCCGCGAAGGCGCTTGCAGCTGGGATGTTGGGTATGAGCTGACATTTGGGGTTTTGCCTTTAGAAAGGAAGAGCGAGATGGTTTCAGAGAAGGGGTCAGTGCTCGGAGTCCTTAAAAGAAAACAGCTTGCAGGAGGAAAGGTGGTTTAGCATCAGTCGGTATCTAGTCTGGGCATGGTCCCAGTTAGAGACAAACCCGCATATTCCTGGCTGTTTCTTGGGGTTTTCTTTGTAGCCCTTTAAAATAAACACTGTGCTGACTCCTGTTCCCTGCAGCTATGAAAACCCTTCCGTAGCAGTTAGTCGTACAGCACTGAGGCTTGAATTTCAGAGAATCACAGAATCTTTAGGGATCGGAAGGGACCTCGAAAGATCACCCAGTCCAATCCAGTGCCAGTGCTCTGGGACCCTCCCTGGGAAGAAGGTCCTGCTGAGAGTGAGAGGGAACCTCCT
>VZRI01010461.1:0-22080 GCA_013397515.1 Upupa epops | reverse complement strand
CAACCCAAACCGATTGAGACCCTTTCCTTAAACCATTACAAGTTGGAAGTCCCACCAAGATTTAAGGTCTCAAGATAATCAGTCTATATCTCAAGAGATTTTGCAGGCAACTGAACCTGTTCCCCCTCCCTGTTGGTTTGTAAGGAGGAAGAGTGGTGTTTAGATGTTAAGATGGCATTTTTCCTAAAGAAGTCTTTAATAGTGGGTAGGAACTGTTAATTCCTGTAAACACTAATGTATACTCTCTGAGCTTTTTCTTCATGGTTGTTGCTTCTTTCTGAATAAATCTCTAACCATGTTACAATTCCTATCCAGTCCTATAAGCTTAGCAGTGTTATTGATTGGATATTGGTTGTCCAAGGCAAACCTAAGGGGCACAGTACCAAAAATGGGCTTACCTGGCACTGCCCTTCCCCTGGCACTAACTACAGATCAGAGCTTGCTCGTAGGAAATGATATGTTAGCTTTTTGGATTTTTAAAGATTGATATATGTCCATGTTGCATTATCCAGTGCTGAACTGAGTGGCCAGTACTTTAATGTCCAGTGTGAGGAAACCACTGTGACTTGAACACAGATTCAGGAGGCCTGGCATTACAAACACGATGGTAATCTGAAGGTTTTAGTTCAAAAGCCCAAACTGAGACACCTTAAAAGGCCTGATAGTAGTCATATATGCTTATAGATTACTGGAAGTCAGACCCATGAGTATCCCTTAGGGTGGATAAGGATTGCCCTACTCTGTTGCAGAAACTTTTATCTGATGTCTAAAGGGGCTTAAAATGAAAATAGTGTAAATATTCATGAAGAGGGATTATGTGAAAGATAGAGCTATGTTATAGCAGGGTCTGTTGCAAAAGAACAAGAGATAATTTTAAATTAAATAAATTGTTTTAAATTAAATCAGTTAGTTTTAAACTAAAAGAGGTGAGATTTAGACTAGATATAAGAAAAGTTTTATGATGAGGCTGGTGAAACACTAGCATGGGTTGCCTAAAAAGACAGTAGAAGTCCCATCCCATAAAACATTCTTGGTCAGGCTGGACAGGGCTGAGAAACCTGCTCTAGTTGAAGATGTTCCTGCTCTCATAAGGGGGTTGGACTAGATGAGCTTTGAATGTTCCTTCCCACCCAAAGCTTTCTGGGCTTCTGTGATCTGAAAAAGAATGGGAGGGAGCTCTAGTTCACACTCTGTGCCATCCAAACAGCATGTATGCTCACTCTGTTGTCAGATGGCTTTTGAGCTGTTCCGCCAGAGCTGCTTGCAAAAGCCATGTAGCTCATGTAGAATTCCACTCATGTTGTTGTGTAGGAAAGAAATGAGAAGATGATGTGGACCTAGATGAGTAGAAGCTGCAGGTACAGATCTCTTCCTGCTAAATTTTCACTTAAACAGGTAGCACCATTGGAAATTGGTTTGTTTCAGGCACATGGCCCTGAGTTGGGCTCCAGTGGTTACAGGGAAGCCTCATAGGGATTGCACAAACCTTTCTGGGGAGCATCCAGGATTTCAGGAGGTAATTGGCATTACTAATAGTCCTTGAGAACTGACTAAATGCAGTCTACAAGACTTCTGCGAGTACTTCCTAGTACAGATATGAACTGACTCCATCGAGAGGAGGACTTGAAGGGAGTGGGTGTGCGCAATGGAGATGTTGAGAGCTAGAAAGACACGAGGTCAGTGCCCAACTACTCAATCTATAAGTTTTAGCTTGATGCCACAATCCAAGCCTAAATAATTTGTAATGGAATGACAAAGTCTTCTTCAGCTTTCACGTTAGCTTCTGATTTTTTTAAGAATTGAGACCTATCTGCTTTATACGTGAATGGTTTTACATTTAATGAAGTGCTGTTAATTTTCAGTTTTCTTTGTTATGAGGAGCAGATGTAGCTACTAATTCCCCCTGAGACTGCTCATGTAGTAGGACCTGCACCCACCCATGCACCCTCATAAATTGTTTCCTGAACTAAAATGAACTTTCAGGGTTTATTTACTTGCTTTTGGCAGATTTAAGTGAGAATATATATCTGCATTTACTTTTTGAATTCACAAACGCATTTTGTTCCATAAAGAATTCATGCAGTCACATATGAAAACTGCACCTCTGTTTCTGCTAAGTTATCCACTTTCCCTTCTATCACATTGCTTCTCTCCCCTGCCCCCTTTTGCCTGCTCCCATATTGCTAAATAACAGAAGTTTCAGCATTGCCAGAACAGAATATTTACTAGTAATTCTCATTTCTAACATTCTAAAGCCCTAGAGTCATATTTCAGGCCTGGATGGCACTTAAAGGCCCATAATCTTTTGCTGAATGGGTTTTGCAATATGCAAGCTGAGGCTAATTATTCAGTTTAAGGACCTGAGCTGCTCTGGGAATTCAGGGCTGGAACGTGGCGCATGCCGCTTTCAATTATTTATTTATTTAGGAAACCTGCAGGGATGGAACATTTCACATATCGTTACTTCTTGGCACCAAGCCTTGGAAAGAGACGTGCTGCCATTGCACCATCCTTGACGTCCGAGTGCAAGCACCAAGTGGAGAACTTATCCAGAAAGAAACAGCGATAAAGACTGAGAGAACTGAGGGGAGAGGAAGATCCATGAGAGGGGGGTCAGTCTCATTCCGGTCAATGAGACTGGGGTTTAGTAACAATGACTGCAGCCCACAGACTGTGCTGTTCACGAGGCTTTGATTTGTGCGATGCAGAAACATTTATTGAAAGAAATATGACTGCTTGAGCGTGTGAATTCCTGGCAGTTTTCCCAGTATGACTTAGGGAGGGCTCTTTCAGGGCCTGTGATGCAATTAGAAAGTGGTACTAGAATGAATTTAAAATGCCTTTTCTGCACAAAAACCCCCAAACCCTTAGTGAAGAAGGTGTGGACTTTAATATTCTCTGGAAAATTTTTCCAGAACATGGCAGGGATATGAGTAGAGTTAATCATTCTATGCACTGGCTAATAAAAGTTTCTCAGTAGTGCTCCAGTAAGTAAGTTTAGGGATTTTCCCTTGTGAGCCAAGTCTGTGATACAGCCTGGTGCACAAATACATATGGTAGCCTTTCTGCTTTCTAGGCAAAGGACTGCAACTATGGGAGGACAGAAGACTTCTTCAAGCCTCAGCTTAAAAAAAAGATATGTATTTTGTATATCTAATATTTTAAATATATTAAAATGTATATTAATTTCCTCAGGGTTTAGAATTTTGTCTAGTTTGCATCTACTTCTAAAAAATTCTAATCAATGTAGTAACTACTTCAAGTCTTCCTCATCCCTGCCCTTATGGAGTTCATGGAGCATTACTCCAGGGTTAACACAACAGGTCCTGCCCTTATTGCACATGGCATTGTGTTGTGTTCCCGAGTATCCAGGTCTGCAACAGAGAATGACCTTTTGTATTTCTTTTCCTGGAAGAGTTCTGCCTCATATTGAACTTCTTCATTGGACAGTAGGGAAGGACTTCTTACAAGGGCAGGGGGTAAGAGGACAAGGGGTAATGGTTTGAAACTGAAAGAGGAGAGATTTAGGTTGGAGATCAGGAAGAAGTTCTTCAGTGTGAGGGCAGCAAGACAATGGAGACAACTGAGCTGCCCAGAGAAGCTGTGGCTTCTCCATCCCCATAGGAGTTCAAGGCCAGGTTGGATGGTGCTCTCAGCAACCCGATGTAAGTGCAAGGTGTCCCTGCCCATGCAGGAGCTGTGGAACTCGATGATCCTTAAGGTCCCTTCCAACTCTCTAACCTTCCTATGATTCTGTGATTCCATGAAAGCAAAATCCTGGGAGTATTTCAGTAGCAGATGTGTACGTGTGGAGTTTTTAAACCAAAATGCAAGATCCAAATTGGATAATCCTATGTTTAACAAGGTTAGTATTAGACTTACCTTGTAAAGGTAACCTCAGACCAATGTCATAGACAAAAACAGTGTGTTGTAAAGTTAGGACAACAACAAGCATTAGGAGTTTCCTGCTTAGCTTGCGTGGTTTGATTCTATGACTTAGGTGGGAGATACCCACAGGTTTTGCAGGCTAAATTCTGACCTTTAAATGAGAACCTTTTTTGCATTTTAAAGGAGACTATTTTTGGGAAACTATTTATCTTTAGCATGAATATGAACAAGAGAAAGCATCTGATAATGCAGTAGCCGTTCAGATGTGAGGGGCCAAACACACAGTAGGATTTGTTCTGGGGGTTTGTGCTATTTTGCACAAATTTGGTGCACACTTCAAATCCCTTTGGCATTCAAGCTTTGCAGCTCAGTAATGCTCCTCAATCACATTATGGACTTCTATTTCACATACACAGTTGGCTCTTCTGTTCCAGGATTTACCTAAAATTATTAGAGAAATCATCCTTTCTAGCCTTATTACTCCTCTTTGTAGTGTCACATCCACTCAGTAGCTCGCTCCTGCCAGTGTTGTTGTCTCCATGTGCTGGATTTCATCAGCCTGCTCAGGGACTAACTCGTTGGCACAGGCTGCTGTTGTTTTTTTGGCAATGCCAGTGTAGTTTAACTTCAGCAACCTGAAGGACCAGTGATGCCAACAGCTTAAAGGCACAGCTCTCATTGAACATGAAGTATTTAAACTCCTATGACTTTCTACCCCCTGGTAAGAAAGCATTGGCAGATTTTACCTTGGAGCTCTCACCATTACTCATTTTTTTCCCCAAAGTTTTCCTGGGCTGAGCTAGAAATGCCTGAGGTGCCTTTGCGAAGCTGCTTCTTGCCAGATGATAGGGCTTCTGGAACGGAAACTATCACTTCTAGCTTTTTACGTAGTCAATCTCTGTTAACAATGTTTTGGCAGTCTGGAGCAGTTTAGACGGGATAGCTGCAATTAAGATGCTGCTATTGGGAAAACTGCTTTAAGTTTACTTCACTTAATCTATGGATTTTGCAATTATTTTGAATGTCAGTAGAATTGCAGCCAATATTTAGTCATGGAACTAATGGTATCAGTCAGCATCCATGGATATTGTGTTCTTCATGCTGGGATTGAGCATGCAACTCTGCTGAGGTCTCAGCTTGCAATTTCCCACTCTTGTGGCTCAGACCATCTCAGTCTGTTGAGAAGGTTTGGTTGAGCTTCCTTTATAAAGCCCCGCTAGAAAAAACATAGCTCTTATCACAGGAGTGAGGAGCACACTCGGTGTGTTGCAGGCAAGCACTGAGCACTGTCATTCTTACCCAGGTCACTCTCCCGTTGTAGGCACTTGCTCACAGCCCAGCACAGCCTACAAATGTGGTACTGGGCAGCAGGCAAAAAAGGAATGTTGTAAGGCAGAAGCCAAAATGCTAACATAATTGGCTGCTCCATTTACTTGAGCCCATCATGGCGCTGGGGACTTGGACGAGTGCTTGATAACTTGGCCAATCACTTGATGGATCTCCATACAAAGGGAGCAGTCTGTCTCTGGCTGATGTGTCCATCAAGCTGTAAGACTGAAGAAATTAACTAGGACCCTGGTTATCTGGGCTCACGATTTCCATCAGCATCAAGCTGTCTGTCTCAAAGCATATATTTTTTTTTCAAGCATATCATTGTACTCAGCTATAATTAACTGTGTAGGTCTGCAAATGTTACAGCATCTGAATGATCACCTTTAGACTTTGGAATATGCAGTGCTGGTGATGCTAATTCAGATATACAAACATAACTCTTGTGGGTTGTGTTGTCCACATAAAAAAACCCCTGTATGTGTGTTATTTAACATAGCATTCCTGGTATTTTGGCATGGATCACTGCCTCTAGACACGTTTTGTAGGCTTTATATGCTTTTACACTGCTCAGATATTCTATTTCCTGTATTTCCATTGCCTGAATGGATTGAATTTAGCAAAATCTTGGATTTCATTCAGCTTGTTCATGGAACTATTATTTTTATTGTAGAGCCAGACACGTATGAACCTGTAAAAAACAGAGTGTGGGGAATCAGCTGCTTGTTAGCTTAGAGTATCCCAGGAAGAACACACTGTTACAGGCCTTTGTATAGCTCAGTCCCAAAGCCATAGAAGTACTGAGGATGAGAATTGCCAATGTTGTTAGGAGGATTTTCCATTTAACTTGGGCTTGAAATTGCTGAGATCCTGTAAACATTTCCCATTTGTGTGACAAGTCCAAACCAGGGAATTGAAGGGCTTGTGGTTGTAAAGGCATTTTGGTGCATTCTGCTGGAATCCTGGCATATGAGAGGGCAAGTCCCACCAGAGGGGCAGAGAGCTGTGAGAACACATTGGCTTCTTATGGTATTCTAAATCCTGATGGATGCACTTTGAATGTGCTTTGGATAGATGTTTGAGCTTTACTGAAATTAATGGAGAAAATTCTGGAATTGGGGTGGATCTTATGTAGAAGCCCTTAGAGTGTTGGAGAGTCTTTTGGTGTCAGGGCCTTAGTGCCCTCTTTGATGAGGAGGGCCACGAGGATGACTGGAGGGCTAGAGCACCTCTCCTATGGGTATCTATTGGTATAATTCACCATCGCATGGAATAGATTGCGAATCCTTCCCCCCAACAAACCTAGTTTAAAGCCCTCCTGACTAGATTGCAAAGCTTGTGGCCAAAGACATCCTTTCCCTTTTCTGATAGATGTACCCCATCAGCCCCTAGAAGACCAGGTTTCTCAAAGACATTCCCATAATTTAAACAGCCAAAGCTGTGTCCATAGCACCACTCCCTCAACCACTTACTGATTTCTCTTATTCTATTGGCTCTTTCAAACCCCTGCCCTTTAACTGGGACTATTAATGAGAAGATAACCTGTGCTCCTGAGTTCTGCTCCCAGTGTCTTGTAGTCCCTCTTGATGTGCTTTAGGTTATTCACTGCTGTATCGGTGCTGCCACATGGGCAGTAATAAGTGGGGCCTATAAAGTGTTACTACAAAGATGTTATTAGAAATAGTTTTATGCCAAATTCCTGGGTTGATGCTAACTCTCTTTCTGATAGAAAAAGTTATAATTCTGCTGAACATGCTAAAATCAACTCCGTAGCCCCTTGCATGTTCCTCTTTCTTGTGTTCAGACCAGCCTTCTACAGTGTGATAATTAATGACTGACTAATGCTGATTTATATTTCTATCATCAGTATAATTTCACGTAAGAGTTTCATATCAGGGTTCATCAGTTAATCTCCATGTTGACCTTTCTTTCTCATTGTTGGGGCAAGTAAGTAATATTTTGGGGAAAGAAGGAATAAGGAAGATTAGTTGAGAGCAAAGCTTAGGTGGACTATGATGTTTTGCAAGCCAGAGAGAAGTAAATATCTATTGAATCTGAATCTCTATCTATTTGCACATGAATATTTCTCTTGCTGTGATATGGAGATCACGCACTTTCTGGGTAGTAGGATAATGAATTATACAGGAGGTAGTTTCTCTTTATTAGTTGTAGGAAGAAAAATAAAATTTGATCCAGGCTGCCAGACTTCATCTGCTAAAGAAGAGCTAGGGCTTTGGTTTTGTTTTGGATTTTATGTATTTAATTCTCTTCCCAAATAGGCAGCTCACGGTTTTCCTCTTAGAGTGAAAGTTTTATCCCAAAGGTTGTAAATCTTATCAGAGACATAACTTTAGTGTGGGTAGAATCATAGAATCATTTAGGTTGGAAAAGGCCTTTAAGATGATTGAGTCCAATCATTAACCTAACTATGCTAAGCCCACTGCTAAACCTTGTCCCTAGGCTCCACATCTACATGACATATAAACTTGTCCAGGGATGGTGATTCAACCCCCTTCCTGGGCAGCCTGTTCCAAGGCCTGATGACCCTTTCAATAAAGCAGTTTTTCTTAATGTCCAACCTAAACGTCTCCTGGTGCAACTTGAGGCCTCTTGTTACTTGTGAGAAGAGACTACCACTGATTTCAGGTAGGTGCAGACAGCAATGAGGTCTCCTTCAGCCTCCTCTTCAGACTGAGTAGCTCCAGTTCCCTCAGATGCTCCTCACAGTTTGTTCTGCAGACTCTTCACCAATCTTGTCACCCTTCTTTACATCCAGTCCAGCACCTCAGTTCTTNCTTTACATCCAGTCCAGCACCTCAGTTCTTGTACTGAGGTGCCCCAAACGGAACACAGTTCCCAAGGTGTGACCTCACCAGTGCCCTGTACATGTGGCTAATCACTTCCCTACTCCTGCTGACTGCACTCTTTCTGATCCAAGCTAGGATGCCTCTGGCCTTCTCGGCCACTTGAGCACACTGCTGGCTCATATTTAGCTGGTGATCTGTCAATAACCCCATGTCTGTTTCTGTTGATCAGCTTTCCAGCCATTCTTTCTCCAAGGCTGGGAAGAATGAATTGCACTGGGTTGTTGTGATCCAAGTGCAGGACCTTGGCCCTGTTGAAACTCAGTTGGCCTCATGTCCTGGTTTGAAAATTACCAGATTTTCAAATATCAGTTCTGGTGCTTTTATGCCAAAAAAGCATTTTATTTTGAAGCTGGAGGCAGCTTTCCTAGCAGATATCCTGCGTCAGTAAGTGGACTCTACAGGTGATTGGTGGACATAAAGGGAGGATACTTCCTGATTCTTCTCGTTTTCTTGGTTGCCTTCTGGGCCATCTTCACTTTTCTGCTGCTTCTTCTGCGATACATCTTGAGAAACAGGGTGGGAGGGCAAGCAATGGCTCTCAACCCCCTTGCCATCGAAGGATGGAATGTAAGAGAAGCTAAATGCCTTTGAAGATGCCAGACAGAGGTGAGCTCTTAACCTTTTACCTCCCTTGGTGCCTGACTGTAGAGGAGAAGAAAGAAAGGCTCTGCATAAGGCCTGTGGAGAGCCCTTGGACTAGACCCCAAAAAGCCGATTCTCATGACACATGTCTAGCACCATGTTGTCTTTGTCTCTACCGGACTGACAAAGATCCCATATACTCTGCCACTGAGAGACTGAGAGAAACCTCTAATAAGAGAGATTACAAGTACTGATCTCCTAAATCTTTGGCAAAAGGAGAGAGTCTGGAATTCTGTTGTATCATCTATGTTTGATGTGGCTGTAGCCTCAAAGAAGAGCCCTGAGCCAACAGGAACTAGAACTATGCTGGAGATGTCACAGAGTGCTGATATCTGCAACAAGGTCGGGAAAAGGAACTTTTCCACAAGCACCGGATGTGTATTTTCTGCTGTATTCCTGCCCTCTCCCCACCCTCCCACCTCCCTTTTCTGGAAAGTGGGGTGTGAGTGTGTGTGTGTGGTGGTTTTTGTGGTTATGAGTATTGGTGTACACTCTCTTGTCCCAGAGCTCTCCTCTAAGGCTAAACCCCGATGTGTTAACGGTCTCCCATTTCCCTCAGACTGTGATCCAGTTGTGATCCAGTTTCTGTTTTACCTTTGTGATACTTTCACTTTTTTTTTTTTCCCTTTTCTCCTTGCTGATGGGTTCAATAAGCTGTTGTCTTTCTAGCAGTGTTGCCTGTTGAACTCTCAGTGAGAGCTGGTTGTTGTGCTAGAATTACAGGCATCAACCCAAACTGATTGAGACTCTCTCCTTAAACCATTACAAATCAACACATTGTGGTTCATGTACCTGAAGAACTAGTTATCGGTGAAGTGCACCTGCTGAGTATTGAAGTTGCAACTGTCCTATCACCCAGATACTTCTGATAGAGTGGGGGGATAATATTTTTACTGAAGTGGGCAAGACAATCTGCCACTTTTCTTATCTAAGCAAAGATTAAATGAAGACTTTTACTGGAAGGAAAATATTACATGCATGACTTATTCTCACGTGGTTCTTCTTGTTCCATAACAATCTTTTGGTATTGTGACTGAGGTGCAAGCCAAAGATGTCCTACTGAAATCATGTCTCTAGATTTCCCCCCACCTGGTGATACTTTTCTTTACCAAAACACCTTCTGTGCAGGCTCACAGACTAGGTTAGTAAGAAATCATGGAGAGGGGGTTTGCCATCAGATGTATCCATCCACACAAAACACCTGGCCATGGGGATTAACTTCAGGCACTTAATGAGAACCACTCTCACATGCAAATGATACCTTTTAGGCTCATTTCCAGCAAGACATCGTAATGTTTTTCCAGACGCATAGCTGGGAGTTCTAGTGAGATAGCAAAAAGAGTATTGAATAAAAAAGCAAATTAAATAATTAGGATTTTTAAAAAATATTTTTTATTCTAGCATCTGGAACAATACTTTTGGTCTTCCCGTTATATGTCCTCATAGGAATCAAACCACTGAAAACATTTTGGTCTAAGTTTCCTACTCAGTAATGCAAGTACAGTGACCATAAACGAGCAGGAACACCTGGAATGTGAAGAAATTTATTTACGGAATATGGCAACGTAAATAAATAATAAGTTCTATTTTGATAGCTGGTCTCATTAATTCCATACTCCAGAGTCACAGCATAATCTGGAATATTCTGTGTTATTAGTGACATTTCTGTTGAGCTCTATAATAGAGTTGAAAATCATAATTTGAAATAACCTTATTTATAGGAGCTGGACTTAAAATGCACATCTGTCTGTCTTCGTACATGTGTGTGAGGAGGACAGAATAAGCTGTCAAAAAGGGAAAGCTAATTACTTCAGGAGCTACATCTCCTTCAATGAATAGTAATTTAAATACAGGACCTCTTTAGAGGTTTTAGAAATGAGGCCACTGAATCTGTTTTGATCTGGATTCTTTACAGCTGACAAAAGGGTTAAATGGATGGAAGAAGGTGGGCATTTTGAAGCACATTTTTCCTATGAGATAAGGATCATATGAAAATTTACATGTTAATGGAACATTTAGGAAGAAAATTGCTCTTTGTCAATTGATTGTATAAATATTTTATCTAGTGTAATATTAGAGGAAGGCAAGCGTGAAAACAATGAGTTTGAATAGTTTTTGAGAGGAAAATTAGGATATTATTGTTGAAGAAATAATATAAAATGGGGAGTTACAAGCACTTGATCTAAACTGTAAAAACCTTTCATGCACTCTGGCAGAAAGAGCAGATTAAATCCATAATGAAATGGGTAACTTTAGGCCTGCATAAATTTCCAAGCAGTCTTAGTTTCCCAGGAATCTCTCTCTATGAGATTAATGGCTAGCAGCCTGCCACATAATGAAGTAGTTTGCCTTGGCAATGTGCTCATGAATTTATTATGGTGTCCACAAGTGTGCTATATGGCCTAGACATCTTTATAATTCCTGAATTTAGAGCTGCAGTGATGAGCCATTTCGCTCCTAATGGTGATTTTGATTTATCACTGCGGTCCTCCACTCCACCCTTCAACCCCCTCTGTGACAGTTATAAACGCAAAATACAGGTCATATCATTGATGGAAATGAAATGTGAAGGTAATTAGATAATGCCAAATGGATGTGGGAAAAGGTGCACTGCTGAAATTTTAAATATGTTGGTAATTTTTTTCCTTGGAGCAATTATATCAGGTTGATTTTATTTTTACAGTTTATAATCTGCTAACTACCTGTGGCTGATTTTAACCAGAGCTTGTGCCTTTGGAGGCAAGAAGTAGAACTTTTTCAGTCCATGGTTGTTGTAAATTCATTTATCTGCAGATACCTCATTTATTATGCTATTTACATAAGTCACAGCTCATTGCTGATGGGCAATAATGGTTATCCGTTTGGCTCCTTGTACAGTTCTCTGTGGCTTTATCAAATAATCAACAGCCAACACTGCAACAATTAAAATAATTCTCTATATTGAGACTAAAACCTGGATTCTTGGTTTGTTATTTTTAACCTGAAAGTGACTAGAGACCAGTATTAAACAAAGTAAGTTGGCTGGAGAGGCTTCAAATCAATGCATGAGCAGTCTAGAACTTATTGTATTGGATATTTATAACTCATACTTGTATGACAGAGTGATCAGGGCTTTTAATGGGAATTTGAATGTTTCCTAAAGAAGTAGACAAGTATTTTAGCTACCAAGGTAGTGAGGCTTGGAAAGCAAATCCCATGTAATGGTGTGTTGTGGACCAAAAGAAGTACATCCACTCTGGGGTTCTAAAGAGGCCTAAAGGAGTAAGGTAAGAGGATAAGCGCTGTGGTTCTGCAACAGACCTGTTGAAGCACTGGGGACATTTTTTAGCGAATCTTGAGCTGCTGTAAACTGACACTTCCAACTGGTTGTTCAACTCCGGGTCCTGAGGAGTTGACTTTTGTGAAAAATTGGTAGTTTTTCTACTGTGTTGGCTGATGAACAGCAGGTGGCTGAACTGGATGTTGCAAGGTTTTGAACTGGCTTTTGAGCGAGTGATAAAATGCTTCTCTTAATTACTTATTAATCTTCTGCATCAGAAAGTGCAGTGCTCATGGGCTAGAGGTAGGCAGTTCCAGAAGCACAAGTTATTCCTTTTTGGACTGATACAATGCTCACTCCAGTGAGAAAAGCAGGTTTGGCTGCTTGTGGAACAGGCATATGGGAACCTGACCTAGATGGCCCAGACTTCCCCAATCTTTTCAAACTCACTTATGTTGGAAGATGCTGGTTGAAAAGCCTGGTAACAGCTCATGAGCTGAAGGAATCTTTTGGTGGTTAGGGGCTGGTAAGCACTCAAATTGAAAAGGTAGAAACAGAAACCAGCTTGGTTGAGTGGAATCATGTCCAAAGTTACCTTCTGATGCTTGAAAGTAATTTTGAAGAGAGTGACTTTCTCCCAGTGTACAATGCTTGCTGTGTCTGGTGCATTTGTCTTTTGCAGCTTTTTGGAACACAAATTTTGTTCAGCTTTGAGCAGCAATATGCCTGCAGCATTGTTCTCATTTTTTTCTCTGAAGCAATTGGATTGAATTAAAGTCCTTTCTCAGCTGGAATAGAGTTTTAACCTGCAGTTTGTCCTACTTTGTAGCACACCCAATGAAAACTGGGCAATGATGACGCTATACCTACAGCTTAAGTTTGTACTGAACAAATATTTGTTCCTTTGAAGAGATGCAACTTGTCTGTAGTGCCTTGAACTCAAGAGAGTGAGGGTGGTAACCCCTCACACCAGTTTGTGTGCAGTGACCCCAGAACATCAAACTGAGCTGCTTCAACTGAGCTCAAGGAGCCTGGCTGGCACTGCTTCTGAAATGTAGCACTGTTTTCAGAGCAAGTCCTAGGGTTAGTAGAAAAGAGATTGTCTTGCTACTTTCAAAAATAATTTTGCATTCTAAACCCAATATAGACTGTGGTAAATTCAAAGCAAACCTGTAATTAATAATTTTATATAAATATTTCTATTCAGTGCTGAATTTATCCCAGAGACAAGAGAGAAAAGTCAGAACCACCCAGCCTCCCTGCTCTTCTTCGTGTGTGTGCCCATTTTCATGCACCAGCACTAGTAGCAATGGCATGGCTTTAGCAAACATCTTTAAAAGAAGTATTTGGTTCATTTGGGATGTCTGTCATTTCAGCATGAGTGTTACAGCCAGAGTCTAAATCCATTTGGGTTGGTGAAGCACAGTAAACATCTCTTGGCGAGAATTGAACAGGCAATGACGCAACGTTGCTAAAAAGAAAAGAATTTATTGAACCTGTCACCAAGAAGAAAAGGAAAAATCCCCAAATAAGTAAAAAAATAAAAAAGATAAACAGAAACTGTACCACAATGCCTTTACACACACTCTGAGAGAAAAGGAAGACAGCTAACACAACAGTTTTTGGCCTTAGATTAGAGCTCTGGAGAAAGAGTGTACACCAACACTCATAACCATAAAAGCACCACATACACAATTGCACCCCACTTCCAGAAGGGAAAAGGGGCAGGGGCAGTGTGTGTGTGTGTGTGTGTGTAGCAGAAATACAGCATAAAATACACATTTGATGCTTGTGGAAAAGTCCCTTTTCCAGTCCTCTTGCAGACAACAGCTTCCCCTGGATGTCTCAGGCATACTTCTAGTTCTTCTCAGCTTGGGTGCTCTTCTTTGAGACAATAACAGCATCAGATGTAAGAATATAACAGATTCACAGTCTCTGTTTACCAAAGGATCAGAAGATCAGTACTTGATGATCTCTCTGTCTATCAGAGGCTTCTTTCAGTCTCTCAGCATCTTGGTGGGGACAGAGGCAACACGTTTTACTCAAGCCTCCAAAACTAAGAGATGCTGCTTTCCCTCACATCATGGGGAATGGAGAAAACAGCTCCTGGAGTAAGGGTGAAAAGGGGATTCAAACAGTGGCTGGGATTCAGAAGGGGTTCAAACTACTCTCAGAAACCAACTTAGACAGCTTGGAAACACCAAGAACCTATGGAGCCAAGAAGCAAGGGGACAACAGACCATGCATGACATGAATGGAGCCTGGTGTGCTGATCTAAAACTCTGGGTTTTCTCTTTCTTTTTCCTTTTTCTTTTTTTCTCTACTCTTTGAGCACCTAATAACAGTAATAAATTCACCTTTTATGTGGACCTATGGTTTAAGTCTCTTTAATTTGACTCACGCAAATCTAAAGACCCAAATCACTGCCTTTAATTTCTCTGATGGATCAGGGCAAGACACCAAGTTGGACACACCTGTCATCCTTGCGCAAGATAGATACTTGTACTTCAGTTTTCTTTATAAGTCTGCTTTGTTGGAATAAAATAACTGCTATGACAAACAAGTACTTCTTATCGCTGGGTCTCATGAGGGCTGCTGGAGTTGTAGAAATGGTGGGGGGACAGAGGCGTTGTGATGCCCAGCTTTCTTTGAAAGATCTGCCCTGTTAGCCAATTCTTTCAAAAATGTCAGTCTGTTGGTGATAGAACTTCATGACAACTTTATAACAGCTGGTTACACTGAATTGCACTGTAGTTTCCTGAAAATGCAAGAAAACTGTTGTGCCTGGGTTGTAGATTATTTTTTCTTTTTGCTGCCTGATAACTTTTCAGAAAAGGAAATCCTGAGTGCTTCTACAACTGAAGTTGCTGTTGTCTTTACCTCTGGGGAGGAGCATAACTTTACTTTCAAATTTGGTTTTAATAAAGGTGTATTGGTATGAAAGATGAAAATAAGAGACTATAATTTTTGCAGCAGGGATTAGATTCCTACTTTAATCTCTTGAAGTTTAGAAGGAGTTTAAAATAGGAGTTTTCAATATAAGGTGATAAATACATATGAATTTACCAAAATACCTTCTCTCCTCACCTTTAAAAAAGGGAAAAGAATAGTCCTGCATGTTTTGTTGTGTAAATGAGTTGCTCAGAAATCCTCAGCATCAAGCATTCAACACTGCAAGGAAAAATACTACAGTTTCTTGGAGAAAATTTGATAGCATTGTGTATTTGATCCAGTATTTGTTATAGAAGCTTTCAAACCCTCACGCATCCCCTTGAGCTGGCTGGGGTTGGCAGCGTTCCATGTGCTGGCTTAGGTAAGCCACCACAATTGTTTGCTTTTTGCCTGTAAAGAAAATCTCACTTTTCTTGAAAAGCCAGTCCTGGCTCTTTGTAGGTACTGCTGGGTCTTGCATAAACCTGTTGGTATTGGTTATAAACCACCTAGTCAAGTCACTGTGTGCCACAGCTTTTGGTTAAGTTCTGTGGCCTCTATTGACTTCTCATGGAAATCTTATGAGCCAGATGCAGTTTGCTGCTCCATTGTTCATGGGCTGTGCTCTTTCTATCCCATAACTTCACATACTCTGATGGCTGCCCTGTTGAGTCTATTTCTGTGGATGCTTCTCAAGTGACATCTATTGGCTGTAAGGCAGCTCCTGAAAACATCAGCTGTTCATATCTTTGTTTTTCAGGGACTTCCGTAATAAGAATCCTAAGGTTTCATCTAACTGAAGTTTAAGATCTGAAAGTTAGGTACTGTTCAGCTGACTAACCAAATAGTTATAAAAGCTCTTTTCTGAACTATAATTACATTTATTCAGTTCTGGATTTGATTTATTTTTTTTATTTTAATTGTCAGTCCTGCTACACCATGATGCTAATAGCACTGTTATTGCAGCCAATCCGGGTTAAAATCATGTCTGATGATTATTAATGAGAGCAATAAGAAGGCATCTTCATATAAAGTCAACGTTAAAGAAGTAATTCATTTTATCTGATATAATTGGATTTTAGCTTTTAAGTAGCCTGGGACTTCCTCTTAACTGTGATTAGCTGTAGCTTCTTTGGTTTAGTACAATATTTAACTTATCCTCCAGTACTACTTGTTTCTTTCATGAAGTAATTAATGAAGCTTGATGCCTTCTAATACATATATCCAAGGATTTAGTAGTCATTAAATGGAATAGCTGCCTGTTAGAAACACTTGAGCATAGCTCCCACAGCTGGAGGTATGGTTTGTTATGGTTTATTCCCTGCAATGGTTTATATGGCACTTGTTATACAATTGCATCGATCGTTGCTTTGGTTGTAAGAATCACAGCAGGTGTCTTGTCAGGAGCAATCGGAGAGCTGAATTTTAAGAGAATGAAATTAAATGAGGGTAATTATCATCTTTATTTTACCAAGGGATAAGCAGAATCCACAAAGGCTTGTCTGCGACTGTGGATGCTATATGAGCTGGTCTGAAACACTAACATGCTGATCCCCTGTGTCATATGCTGTTTAAGAATTTGGGCGACTGCTCAGGATGTTATGGGAGACTAATCTTGTCCTCCAACACTACCTTGGTTTGCAGGGAAAAATTACCTGTTCTGGGTCATTTGTAAAGCTGTGGTGGATAAATTTGAAGATACAGCCTTTTTTGAACAAAAACCACCCTGAATTTATTTTGCAGACACACAAAGCATAGCAGGGCAGGGGGAGTGTATCTCTAGTACTGCAGATCCACAGATTAAGGGTTGGAAACAAATCTTTGATTCACCCTTCTCTTTATTTATGTAGGCTTTGAAGAGCTCTAATGATTCAGAGTTTGAAAGGATGGTTGTTTGGGAGCTGTGATATAAAAATTGCCCCCTGTTTATGACACTCTACTGTAAGAAATTAGGGGGCTCTCTGAAGTTAGAACTATTTATCCTTTAATGAGAAGTGTACATATTTCTTTCTCCTGCCAGCTAGTGCACCTGGATAGATTTGGATTCTGGCTGCTGCTGGTAGCTCCCAACATCTAGAGTATATGAGGATGGGGAAGAATCTGCTGGCTGGTCTCCCACATGCTCTGAGATGTGTGTACCTTGCTGAGCACTTTGCATGTAAGCCCTTTCTCCTCTTTGTGTTGTCTCATGTTAGTGACAGGTACTTTGAGAATATTTGGGTGTATTTCCAGCCTTATGACTCTATTCTGTGTGATGTTTTGACATGTGAGGGAAATATACGTGATTGCTGGGTATTGGCAATGGATGGACGTACGGAACAGCTGAAGACTGTTGTCTCTAATGCTAAATGTCGTCTCCTGTTTAGGACATCCTTTAGACTATGTTATTTTACAGCTGTAAGTCTGGTGCCCATGACATAGGCATGATTTCTTTAACAGAAGTGTCATGTCCCAGTCTTAACAAAAGGGAGTGACCCAGGTTCATGGATTCACTTGGAGTCAAATTCAGGAGACTGACTCCACAAATCTGCATGAAAGTCAAAGTTTACTGAAATTATCAGATTCCAAACTCAGGAGGCACAGAAACCACTAAAGTTACTGGATGCCCAGCTCAGAGAACAGAGGAGAGGAACAGGGGAAAGGGAAAGAAGAGAGTTAAGAGATCAGATCACTGCTCGGGACTGCAGGCTCTGGCTCTCCTGACCCTGCCTTGCTCCTCAGCCCTGCAGATCTCTCACTGTCAGTCTCTCCCTCTCCGCGGGGAGTGTGGTGGTGGTTACAGCTGATCTTTACCTCCCCATCTTCACAGATTCTCGGTGTCTCCAGCAATCCCTGTGCCAGCCTCTTATCCTGGTTGCAGGCTGGGGAGGGCTTATGGTGAAGCAGCCCTACAGGGTTTGAATCTCTTCGCTTTTATACTCGATGCCAGGGGTGTTCTTCACCCCTCCAACAACATGGGGGATGCTGTTCCCAGGGTCCCAGACAAAGCACTGGCCAGTAAGTCCTTGAGAGACAGCAACTCACCATATTCTCAAGTGCTAGAGCATAGTTTTGCAGCTAGGTTGGCAGAGCTCCTGGGCCTGCTGCACAGGTGAGAATTCTCTCCCACCAGGTGCAGCCTCCCCCAGTTACCCAGCTCAGAGCTTATTGCACTCCTTTGTGCTATCTTGCTGGCTGTTAATCAAGGTCTGACAAGAAGTCATAGTGATTCTGTTAGCAGTAGGCCTTCTCCAAACTCCATGTTTGATGCTTTGACATGCATTAGTCACAGGCTTGTGAAGTGTTCCCTGCAGTCTGTGTTTGTTTCATAATTTGAGAGTTAAGAGTGTGACTCTATTGCATGTATGGGTGCCTTGTCCCCCTCTTCAACTATGCCTGGTTTTGTATTTTGATTTAAAATAGTTAATGGAATTCAGACATGCCCAGGATAAATAATGAATGAAATCATGTTACCAGAAATGTGCTCCAAAGGGTGCAACATGTTAAAAGGAGCTGCAGAGTTAACCAGCACTTTTAAAAGCTGTCTGAAAAGGGCCAGCAATACAGTTTTGCATCCCATCTAGGATTCTGGAGGGATTCTGGAGGGATTGCAAGCAGAGGGGAGAGACTGAGCTGAATGATAGATACATTGCTGTTCAGAAATTGATGAGCAATACCAGAGCACCAAACGAGGCTAGACAAGCTGCTCTTTGCAGCCTTGCCAACAGTAAATATGTATGGTCATGTTGAAATGTGCCAGATTGCGTGGTGACTTTGCTCTTTGCAGCCTTGCCAACACTGCCTTGCCAATGAGACTTTCAAGAGTAAATATGTATGGTCAGGTTGAAATGTGCCAGATTGCGAGGTGACTTGTTTGGGTTTTATGTGACTAAATGTCCAGTAGAGATTGTCAAATCTGATGACTTTATTTTCACCTGAGGCTTTGGTTCCCTGAGGCCACTCAGATTGCTCAATTCAAAGCTTTATGAAAATATATCTGTACCAAACCAAGATACTCTGACCTAAGCTTAGTGGGTCATTCTTATATAGGATGAGTCTCTTCCCATTTTCTCTAGAGAAGGAGATTGCATTGTGTTTTCTTTTGATCAAGGAAGGAATTTTTCTAGAATACATGAAAAGATACAAAATGCAAAGGCAATTTTATGTACTGCCACCAATGAAAAATTTCAGGGGTTCATGACTAAGGTATCTGTGTTGCTTTTAAAACAGAGATACTGCTCCTCAAAGCTGATACAGCAACTGGTGACAAGTCACATTTATGTAGTACACAAGGAGCTCAGTTAAAAATGGTAGCTTCTGATTGCGGTGTTTAGAAAATTTGGAGTGGATTTGTCTTCTGTGCTCACAATTCTCTTTGAAGGTGGGTGGAAGAGAACTTGAAAACAATGGGGAAAAACTCAGGTATGGAGCAGTTAGAATTTTAGAAGGGAAAAGTTAGGAAGTTTACAAGGATCAATATGGATGATATAGAATCACAGAGTCACACAGAATATTAGGGATTGGAAGGGAACTTGAAAGATCACCCAGTCTAATCTCCCTACCAGAGCAGGATCACCTAGACCAAATTGCACAGGAACATGACCAGGCAGGTTTTAAGCATCTCCAGAGAAAGAGACCCCACAACCTCTCTGAGCAGTACTCCCTCTGAGTACTGAGCAGTACAACCTCTCCATTCCAGTACTCAATCACCCTCACTGTGAAGCAGTTTCTTCTCCTATTTATGTGGAACTTCCTCTATTCCAGCTGACACCCATTGTCTCTTCTCTTATCATTGGATGCCACCTAGCAGAGCCTGGCTCCTTCCTCCTGATACCTGCCCTTCCAATACTGATCAACATGAATGGGGTCACCCCTCATTTCAAGCTCCCTTAGCCTTTCCTCATAGGAGTGATGTTCTGCACCCTTAATAATCTTTGTAGCTAATCAGTATACAGGTCCAACTCATTGAAACAGGTTTTTCTGGTTTATCTACATACTGTAGATGCCCTCTGTTTTCATGTTTCATTTGGGGGCCATTTTGATGCTTGAGCCTTCATGTCTTCATCCTCAGGGCACAATTTTGAAATTAGAAAGTCAGTCCCTGCTCATCATGGTATCTGTTATTTTTCACTGAGATAAACCCTGTGTTTTCCAAGATGTTTTCTCAACCATCTTGTGGATTTAGACAGCTCTGGTAGATCCCTGTCCTTTGAGAAGCCAAAAAGTTTTGCCATTGATTTAAGGGTAGGGCTTAATGCACTCTAATGACTCTAAGTCAGTGAAGACTGCAGGATTTCACTGCCTCTGAAATGAAAGCCTATGTTGTGTCAAATTTAGGTAGCTACCAGCAAAAAGAAGTTAGGAAAACATTAAATATTCCCTTCCAGGATACTTCTGGTTATCTGTTCTATGAGTGAAGACAGGCACAAATGAAGTTGTTGCTATCTAAAGAAATGCTCCTCTCTCAGAAAGAACTCCTGCTAATTCAAAAAATGTTTTCATTCCACTTGTATTTCTTAAAACAACTAAATACCAAGTACACTGGTACTTCTCAAGCTGTTTAAAACATGCCTCAAAATTCTCTCTCCTGCCCCTGTTTGAATACCAGAATAATTTTTCTTGTACCCCATTCTAACACCCTGCATAGTAATAAAAACAGACAGGGCTTTGTATCATCAAAAAACCTGTGTTGTATGAATTATCACTTGTATAGAATCTACATAATCTCCAATAGAGGTTGGCTGCATGTTTTCTTCCCTCTTGTCTTGTGTTTTGATAAGCATACACAGAACACTAACGCAGAGCTTCAAGAAAGAATAGATAGTTTCTGGTCCATTTAACCACGCATGTGTAGTCTTGTTTCATGAGCACATGTGTGTCTTTTAATCTGCTATTAACATTTTATTCAACTTTGCCCTCTCTCTGTTTTATCCTGGCAGTAGTCGAGGAAGATTTGTTTATCCTACTCCAATTCTGGAGTATTTTCATCTTTAATTGTAGGGCAGGGAGCAGGGACCTCTCCGGCACTTTTGTTTTCCCCGGCTATGTAAATGTGAGCGTACTGGCTGCACTGGTGGGACCTCCTTTCCCTTTAGGGTTACTTATGCAGCAGATGCATTACCAAGCCTCTTACTGTACCGATATTGATCCCACCTCCCCATAATGAACTGTAACAACAACTCTATTATTTGCAAGTAGCCGATTGGCTGCGGATAATATGAAATTAGCTGGCGTGCATCAGGCCTGTCAGTATCGATTTCCCTACCCAGATTACTTGTTACAAAAGAATAGAGCTGTCTGCATTGTAATTGAACAAGTTAGCTCCTTGTCTCATAAAATGTAAGCCCATATTGATTGCCTACTGTAGTATGCAGAAGGAGGAAAGTTATAATGGTATTTAATCGCCGTGGTGCTCAGAGGCCTGGCTGGGGTTTTTTTTTCAGTGAACCAAGTGACAGCTGCTGAGAAAATGCTTGAGGCTTCCTTGCAAACAGAGAAAACAGCAGGATTTCTCAGTGACACATAATGAGGGGCCACACTGAATAAAGAGAGAGTCACTTGCTGCTGTTGCCTGGCTCGTAGAGCTTCTGCCCCTGCTAAATGCAGTAATGTTTATTTTGATTGCTTGGCGAGTGAATGGCAGGGCACACTCGGGTGCATGCTGCTTGGCTTCCTTAAGTCATCATCTGTTTTCAAAACCTGTTTAAGTTTGCCCTTCTTTTAGGCATTGAGAAATACAACTCAAAATGGAGTTGAAAATTATTTATGAGCATGGAGGGTCCTGGTTGCCCCATTAGGATGGTTGTCAGAGGAAGGGGGCAGTACATGACGTTTTTGGGGAACTGCTGGGCCTCTCCTGTCCTCAAAATGAGGTTGGATATTTGCGGCTTGAGAGCAGCTTTCTGGAGGGACAGCAACAGCTACCCAGGGCAGCTGAACTGTGCTGCTGCAGGTTGGCTGACTTTGTGACAGTAGCTTATGTGCAGTGACACTCTAAAAAAGAACAACTGATGGGGAACTCACCCAGTGCAGGTTTCATTGAGAGCCACTGTCACTTCAAATGCTGGTGACACTGAGCTGTGTGGTGTGGTGTGGGGAAAGCTGGAGAAAATCAAATGTCTGACCAATTAACAGTACTTGCCAAACCATGGGGATAGTACAGGGTCAGCTGAACCTGCTTGGAGA
>VZRI01010458.1:0-18329 GCA_013397515.1 Upupa epops | reverse complement strand
GCCCTGATGTGATGCACCCATGCGTCCTAAGGGTGACAGTGGAAGTCATTGCTAAGTCACTCTCCATCAGGTTTTCCAAGTCATGGGGATCATGAGAGGTGCCTAGAGACTGGAGGTTAGCAAATGTCACTGCAAACTTCAAGAAGTCTAAGAAAGAGTACCCAGGCAACTATAGGCAAGTCAGCCTCACCTCCGTCCCAGGAAAGATGATGTCTCTAGGCACATCAGGGACAAGGGGGTCATTAGGGACAGTCATCATGGCTCAAGGGGGTGGTTAGCAGATCGAGAGAGTTTCTTCTCCCCCTCTACTCTGCACTAGTTGAGACCGTATTTGGAGTATTGTGTCCAGTTCTAGGTCCCTCAGTTCAAGAAGGACACAGAGCTGCTGGAGGGTGTCCAGCATAGCGCAACAAAGATGATGAAGGAAGTAGAACAGTTCCCCTGTGAGGGAGCTGGGTCTCCTTAGCTTAGAGAAGAGGAGGCTGAGGGGTGACCTCATTAATGTCTATAAACATTTAAGGGTGGGTGTCAGGAGAATTATATGGCTGGAAGAGACCTTCAAAGATCATCTAGCCCATCCCCTCTGCAATAAACAGGACATCTGTCTGGAGCCCCACCAAGTCTGAACTTGAATGTCTCTAGGGATAGTATTTCAATCATCTCTCTAGGCATCCTGTTCCAGTTATTTACCACCCTCAAATTAAAGAACTTTTTCCTGATGTCTAACCTAAATCTGCCATTTCCCAGCTGAAAATCCTGACTCCTCCCTCTGTCGTTCCCTTCCCTCTTGGATAGTTCTTACCCAGCCTTCTTATAGGCCCCTTTCAGATCACTGTAAGCAACTGGAGCAATTTCAGCTCTTCAGGTTGAAGAACCCCAACTCTCAGCCTGTCCTCATAAGAGACTTGCTCCAGCTTTCTGATCATGACCTCCTCTGGACACATTCCAAAAGGCTTTGAAGCTTTTTCCTCTGTATTTTTTCCTGTCCGGTCTATAGACGAGCTGCAAGTTGATTTTTAGAAAAGACAGGCTGTTGTTCTAAAGCTGCTACATTCACACAGTTACTTAATTTACCCCATGTACTTGAGAACATGTGTCCCGTGAGTTTGAAACTTGTATTATACGTAGAGGTGATCTCGATTAATTGATTACTGAGACAATACATTTGAATATTTAGATACTTACACTACAGAACCTATTCTTTCTCTATACTGATGTTGTTATTCTCTTGTACAGGTTTTAGGGAGCAAGCCAGCACTTTCCGAGTGTGATAGTGATGATGATGAACTGGCTGATATTGATAACAGGAGAAGTGCTAAATTATATATGGTGAGTCATTTATTTCATTGTTTTAGTCAGGTACACTCAGCAGTACCTAGGCACATCCTCATGTGGAGCTCTGGCTCCAGTATCATAGCTGTGCTTGTTAACTGAGTTGCAGCCAATGGACAGGTTTTTTGCAGGATGACAATCATGGCAGCTCAGGTAATTTGAAGGGAAAAAAGTAGATGTCAGCTCTGTTTACTCAGGAAGCAAGTATGGCCTATGAATAATAGAACAGAATCATAGAACCATTAAGGCTGGAGGAGACCTACAGGATCATCCAGTCCAAAAATCAACCCGACCTCACCATGTCCCCTAAACTGTATCCCCCAGGATCACATCTGCTCATTTTTTGAACACCTCCTGGGATGCCAACTCCACCACCTCCCTAGGCAGCCTGTTCCAATCCCTGACCACTCTGTCAGGGAAGAAATTTTTCCTAACATCCAATCTAAATCTCCCCTGGCACAACTGGAGGCCATTTCCTTTTGTTCTGTTGCTAGTGACCTGAGAGAAGAGACTGACCTTCAGCTCTCTACAACCACCCTTCAGGTAGTTGTACAGAGCAATAAGGTCTCCCCTCAATCTCCTTTTCTTCAGACCAAACAACCCCAGTTCTCTCAGCTGCTCCTCATAAGTTCTGCCCTCCAGGCCCTTCACCAGCTTTGGTACACCTTCTTTGGACCCACTCCAGCACCTGAATATCCTTGTATTGAGGTGCCAAAACCTGAATCCAGTCTCAAGATAAGGCCTCACTAGTGCTGAGTACAAGGTAATGATCACCTCCTTAATCCTGCTGACCACAATGCAGGTCAGGAGGCCATTGGCCTTTTTGGCCACCTGGGCACCCAGCTGGCTCATGTTCAGCTGTCAGTCAGCACCCCCAGGTCCTTTTCCACAGAGCAGTATTCCAGCCATTCTTCCCCAAGCCCATAGCATTGCGTGGGGCTGTTGTGACCACAGTATAGAATATAATGATGTATTTAAATTAATGTTTAATTATGAAATGGAATAAACACTTTAGAAAACTTCTAGAAATTTTAAAGCCACAATAGTAATAACTTATTTTCAGTGGCAATAATTGGTCTTTTCAACCACACAGGAATGAATTTTAAATTATTTTAAAGGTCTGCATGAACATAATGTGATGGCAGAAGTTACAGAGCAGATTCTGCAACAGGCAGAATGACAATTTCCAATTAAAGAACTCTATGGTCTAAATGTAGGTATCTCACTTTTTAATATCAGTGTAGGAGTACTGTACTGAAATTTCAATTGCTTATGTTCAGCATGTACATCTATGATTTACCTTTGGTTTCAGTGCAGCTTGTTTGGTAGCAGATGAGACTAGGAACTGCACCAGTTCAGCAAACCATAAGGGGTAGACTGAAGAAAATGAGCACTTTAGCCTGTAAGGTGTTCACCGAATGAGCAGCTAAATTGAAAGTGGAAAAAGAATTTAAGAATTTGTGAGACAGAGATCCAACAAACTCCTAAAATCAACACTACATCTCCCTCTATTGGATGTAAAACAAAATTAAAAAAATCATAATCATTAGACTACCTCACTCTCCAGCAGCACACAAATTTCATACAGACACTTATATAGAAACACTGAGTGATTTCTTATAGTCATTTTGGGAGCAGAAATTAATCTTCTTATAAAAGCCAGAGCTGATCTAAATTTAAAATGTTTGCTTTCTTAGGTGTCTGATGCAAGTGGATCCATGAAGGTGTCTATGGTAGCAGAGGAAAACCCTTTCTCCATGGCCATGCTTTTGTCTGAGGAATGCTTCATTTTAGACAGCAGTGCTGCGAGGAAGATCTTTGTGTGGAAAGGTAAGAGGTCACTCCTGCTGCAAATGCAGGTGCTACACAGACACATTTAAGGATCTGACACAATACCTTCAGAACACTAGCAGGAATGTAATCCTGGCTGGACACAGTACCCCATACCCAGTTCTTAGTGTGGTCAACGGGCAAGGATTGCTTGTGTGAGCAAGGGCCTCAGGACCAAATCCTGTGTCTGCATCCTGGCTATTTTTGAGGCATCTGTAAACTCAGGTGTTTAAATTATCATCTAATTGGAATTTAGAGCAAACATATAGAATCCTACCAGTTCTGTACATTGCCATCAAATGCCCATCTGACAGTGGAGGTTTGATAATAAAATAAAAACATACTACTCCAGAGGTGTGATATTGAAAGGTGAGTGGACCAGGCAGCAATGGAAAGCATAAGCCCAGAAATACTTTGATGCTTCTATTTTCATGTGAACATTTCTCTGTGGAGAGTTTGCAGTTGCTTTGACTGAATATTTCCCAGAATATTACTACTGGGCAGTTAGGTCTGGACACCTTGTAGCTGGATTGTTGTGGTGCTGCTGTAGCATCCAGTGCCTATTATCTCCTTTTGTTTTAATTACTTTGTGGCGTTTGCTTTTTTTTCTCCCGCCATGTGCAGTAGCAAATAATTAATTGATACAGTTGTCAAACTGCTGAAATCAGTCCAGGAAGCAGTATGAACGTTTTGCTGGGTTACTTCATTTGTAGTTAGGAAGCATCTTTTCAAATTGTGCATTTTGAGAATACTATGCTCAAATAGCCTAAGATCTAACAGATTCATGGTTTTCACTCTCTCTCTGACTGCTCCTAAAATCACAGAATCATAGAGTCATTCAGTTTGGAAAAGACTTTGGGATCATCAAGTGCAACCATCAACTCTACAGAGTTCACCTCTAAAACAAATGTCTAAGCACCACATCTAAACAATCTTTAAACACATTCAAAGATGGTGACTTAGAATCCTCTCTGGGCAGCCTGTTCCAGTGTTTGACTACTCTTTCTGTGAAAACATTTTTCATGATGTCTAAACCTTCCCTGGTGCAGCCTATGTCTGTTCCATCTTGTTCTACCACTAATGACCTGTGAGAGGCAACCAGCACCTCGCTGCCATGTCCCTTCAGGTAGATGTAGAGAACGATCAGGTCTCTCTTCAGTATCCTCTTCTTCAAACTAAACATTCCTAGCTCCTTCAGTCACCCTTCGTAAGATTTATTCTCCAGGCCCTTCACGAGTTTTGTTGCCCTCCTCTGCACCCACCTCAGCTCTTTGATGTGTCTCTTATATTGAGGTGCTCAACACTGGATACAGTACTCAAGGTGTGGCCTCACCAATGCTGAGTACATGGGGACAGTCAACCTCCCTGCTCCTGCTAGTCACACTATGTGTAATACAAGCCAGGATGCCATTTGCCTTCTAGGCCACCTGAGCACACTGCTGGATCATACTCAGCTACTTGTTGATTAAAACCCCCGGATCCCTTTCTGTCAGATAGTTTTCCAGCCACACTTCCCCAGGTCTGTATGATATGGCCCAAGTGCAGGACCTGGCACTTTGCCTTGTTGAACCTCATCCCATTAACATGGCACCATCGATCCAATCTATCCAAGTCCCTCAGCAGAGACCTTCTTACCCTCATGCAGATCAGCAGTTCTGCCTGTTTTGGTGTCATCTGTGAACTTACTGATGACACTTTCTGTCCTTATCAAGATGTTAAACACTGACACCACTTGTGACAGGCTGCCAGCTGGATTTCACTCCATTGACCAACAGTTTTTGGGTCCATCTCCCAGCCAGTGCTTTATCCAACAACTTTGCTACCCTGGTAACAATAATGTAAGGAAAAAACTGATTAGCCCCGGACTCTCACAGGGAGGAATTTTATCTTAAGATCCAATCTAATCTCCCCTCTTTTAGCGTAAGACCATTCGTCCTTGTCCTATCACTAAAGTTCCTCATTAAAAATCCCTCTCCAGCTTTCCTGTAGGCCCATTCGGGTATTGGAAGACTGTTGTAAGGAGTACTTGATTCCCCCCAATACAGAATGGAGTGAGCATCTTTTACAGTGAGGGCAAGTGGCTTTGATAGTTTGTGCTTGTTCCTTGTTTAATTGAAACATCCATACAAGTGCTTGAGCATTTTGATGAAAAAAAAGCATAACTGAGTCTGGCTTGCTCAAAAACGTTTGGGGGAATTGTCCATGCCATCATAATCAAGGCATCAGCTATTCTGTTGCCCTCGGTTAAATATACTGGTAGAGTTGCATGTGATCTAATATGCATGACAAACTAGGGTTCTGAACATACCCATACTGTTTTCAGCCATCGATATAAGTGAGGATTGGCAACTTTTTTCAAATGTGTTCTTCCATTTGCTCTACCAGTCCAGCTACATATAACAAGAATCTGTCATAAGGTTAAAAAGATCATGAAAATTTTGAAATACTTGCACCATAGCAGCAAGTTCCACAATCTGTGGTGAGCCTTCCACAATCCAGATATCTGATTTCCAGGTTAAGCTATCCTGTTCTGCCAAAAAACAACGGATTTCCCCATCTGACCAGACCCATCTGTAAAAATCGTGAGTGCCTCGAGTGGGACCAGACTGTGGACAGGTTTCAAGCTAAGGATAAAAAGATCTGCTAAAATTTTATGTTTGGGGTAATGGATCAAGCATTGGCCTGAAAACCCTTGACGAGCAATTTGCATAGTTTCAGCTTGTTGCAATAACCATTCTAGATTTTCCTTGTTACTTGGTAAAAATCTAGTTGCAAAATTGCTACCTATCATGAAGAAAATTCAAGCCTGAGCCTGTATGACTAAGCATGCCTGGCTTTGTTGTATCAGTTTTAACAGGACAATTTGGTAAGAAGATCCATTCTAAAATGCATAAGGGATCTACAATTTGGGGGCTCCATTAAAAAATCAAGGCAAAGGGTTGAATGCCTTTTCCTAAAATTGCCAAAGAAATAGAAAGGTGTAGCTGGATCCTGTAGACTTGGCAACATTGTATTGCATTGTAATCTGTAACACTACAAGCACCCTTTTGTCTAGCTTTCTAGGAGAAGTGACTCTGTTGTCTCCCTTTAATAGGGCAAATAAGGGAGCTAAGTCCTTGTTGGTAATCTCCAACAAGGGTCGGACCAAACTGATGACTTCTAACAATTTCTGTATGTCATCTAGCATCTCAAGTCTTTCATGAATTTGTTGAGGTTGAGGTATTATAGATGGGTGAAAAATCTTACACCCTATGTATTTCCATGGCTCCATTGTTTGCATTTTATCTTCCATAATAGTGAGACCCACCTTTTCTATTGCATAGGCAGCAGTTTTCAGTGCCACCTGGAGTTGTAATGGGTCTTCAGCCACAAGCAAAATGTCATCCGTGTAGTGATAAATAATCACTTGTTGGTGTTGTTTTCAAACAGGTGTCAGCCTTTTTTCTACCATTTTGGCATATGGTGGGATTGTTTTTCATTCCTTGTGAAAGAACTCTCTAGTGGTATCGTTGTAAGGGTTCCTGTCTATTTATACTGGGGACGGAAAAAGCAAATTTAGGAGCATCCTCCAGATGTAGGGGTATGTCAGAGAAACAGTCTTTAAAATCAATTACCATGAGTTGCCAGTCTCTGGGTAACATTACAGATGAAGAAAGGCCAGGTTGTAGGGCTCTCATATCTTTGACTATTGCATTAATCCTACGAAGGTCATGTAACAATCTCCATTTGCTTTTTCCTGTTTTTTTTAATTATAAATATAGATGTATTTTAANTCCTCCAGATGTAGGGGTATGTCAGAGAAACAGTCTTTAAAATCAATTACCATGAGTTGCCAGTCTCTGGGTAACATTACAGATGAAGAAAGGCCAGGTTGTAGGGCTCTCATATCTTTGACTATTGCATTAATCCTACGAAGGTCATGTAACAATCTCCATTTGCTTTTTCCTGTTTTTTTTAATTATAAATATAGATGTATTTTAAGGGCTAGTTGTTGGCACAACATGTCCTTTGTGAAGTTGTTCTTTGACGAGATTTTTCCAGAGCGTGGCCATTGGTCCACCCATATATGTTCTTGCGTCTTCCAAGTTAGTTTTCAGGTGTCGCGCTCGCCAGTGGCCCTTATGAAAAATCAGTTTGTAGCTGAAGGTCCCACTGGGACAACATGTCTCGTCCCCATAGTGTGACAAGTGCATTAACTATGAATGGTCTCACAGTTGCAATTTTTCCTTCTGGGCCACGGATTTGAATTAACTTTGTGCTCTTTAAGCTAACGCTGTTCCCACCAGTCCCAACAAGGGAGTGAGTTGTAGGTGCTAAAGGCCAGTGAGATGGCCATAAAGTTTGTGAAATCACTGTGACGGCTGCTCCTGTATCAGTAACTCCATTCATCTTTATCTCCTTTTTTTCAGTTGTAGTGAACAGGTAAATCGAGGTCATTGTGGCTGATAGCTTCCATCCAGTAGATCATATTGTCAGAGGTGTCACGGTATTCCAGCTCGGGTAAAAACATTACTTGTGCAATTATTAAGCCTTTTGGAATAAAGCAGAGAGGATCAGCTGTAACAGCTAAAATCTTGATTTCATGGTATCCAGTAACTGTTGGGACAGTGAGGTTTACAAAAAAGCCTTCAGTCCTAGATCTGCAATAGCCCAAAATGAGTAGGCCTTGGGGGCCTTGTTTAGGTCCCAAACATCCCGTAGAAAGGGTGTGTGGAACATCAGTAAGCATTACGGATTTGGTGCTTGCCAGCTCCACTTGGATGCCAGCGGACAGGATGGGGCAGTTTTCTAATGATGCGCTGAAGTTCTGTGGCTGAGCGTCAGTAGATGGCGGGGGCATTTGTGTGGTCATGTGGTGCCATGCCATGTTCCACTTATGGTTTCCCAACAAAATTTTGCCGTTTACATCACATTTGGATCGACCCTGACTCGCAAAATACCTCCCCTTTTTTACATCGCTGACAAATATTTGGTGGGTTTTGCTGCATTCCTTGCATTGAACAATCATGTTTAAGGTGGCCCAGCTTCCCGCACCCATAACAGGGTCCTAGCTCCCGCCTAGAAACTTGGTCTTGTGTCACGATCTGTATAGCTGCAAATGCTTGAGCAACCTGCTTCCCCATCTCCTCTTGAGTTTCATTCTGGTGCTGCAGAGAGCTTGAACGGGTACAGACTTTGATTATTTGCAACAAAGTCAGTTCAGGATCGGCAGGGAGGGGTTGCAACACCCGTTTACAGTCCACAGTAGCATTTGAAAAGGGTATTTTCTGCAGCCAGACTTCACTAGCCCCTCCATGCCTTTCAAGCGCCTGCTTCAGTCGGTCTGTAAACAGCACAAATGGTTCAGCTGGCCCCTGCTTCATATTTGTAAATTCTTGCTGGGGTGTAGTAGAATCAGGAACTTGTAATAATGCCTTTCTGGCCGCGTCAGTAACATCAGTGAGGGCTTGTCAGGGAATCTCTGTCGCTTGATCAGTGGGGATTTTTGTCTGCCCTTCACTAGCTAAATGGTCCACTGTGAGCTGGGCAAAAGCCTGATTGCTCATATAGTCAACCAGTAATAGATTCAGCACTCTTTTCCACTCTGTCTCCCACAATGTATACTGTGTCAGTGAAAGCAGCATGGTTGCAAGATATTTAAGATCACAGGGAGCCATAATATGGGTGTCCAGAGTGGTTCTTAATAAGTTCGTGAAAAACAGAGAGTCTCTTCCATATTCTTTAGCTGCTCTCTGGAGTTCTTTAATCTCCACATATGCAAGCAGCTTATGGCAGGGTTGCATGTTATTTCTCCTGTACTGTACTGGTACAACTACAAATTTGCCAGCAACCTCTAATTCCTCCTCCTTTAAAGCTTTTCTGTGGATTGCTCACCAAGTCCCATGGGGATCAGGGGGATAGAGATCAGATGCCTTGTCAGGGTTAACAAGATCCGGGTCAGGGGGATCTGAGTCCCCATTGCTATCATACTGTCTTTGAGAGAGAAAGAACTAGGTTGGGTTCTTGAGTGCTTATGGCATAAAGGCTCACAGGGAGCCAGTGGAACTGTAAGAGGAGGACACATTCCAACCCCTCGGAATCCAAGGAGGACTCATCATGTTGAAGCAAATCCCCAGTAGGGAAAGCAGCTTCCAAGCTGTCTTTGTTAGCTTTCTTTTGTGCCTGCAAAGTTCCCATGATAGCACAGAAGACCAGGAGCAAACCCCAGGATCACGTCTAGTAGTAACATCGTATAACATGATGCTGACTGTATGCCAAAACAAAGCAGAGAAAATAGTAGCTAGTGTGACAATGGGAAATTTAACTGAGACTCACTTCAGTATGACTTTAAGATCTTGTTTTGGAAGCAAACTTCAGTGCCTCTCTAAAATCACACGCATGCTTTCATACACATCTCGCTGTTCACTGGACATTTCCTGTCCCATGTTCTCTCAGGTTCACCTGCAGTCAGGATGCCGCAGGGATTAGTCGGGCCTGATCCTGCTTCTTTCAGCAGCATTTAACAGTATCCTGGAAGTTCACCCATGGTGGGCACATAGCCATAGTAATTGCCAATCCTCACACAAAAGGCACCATTTGTCAGGATTGACAAGGCAGGGGTCGACTGATCAGCATGAATCAGAAGCCATTTATTCTATGGGTTTATACACTATGTGATATTCTTCACCAAATGTCTTCTACCAATCATTGTGTTTTCACCATAGTTGGAAGTTACACAATTCAGTTATACAGGCATTCTATACAGTAGCTTACATTAGCATTTTATCTTACCTACTTACTCAGCTCTACTTACTCCCTAAACCACATCCTGTTTACATTCTATTCATATCTTCACCTGCCTTAGCCAAGGTCTATCCCTTTATCACTGATTGTCTTGCTTTCTGTCTTGTTTGCTTGCTGTCTTCACAGTCCTCACAGAATGATTCTAAGATTCTGTGGTATGTCCATCATTTCTGTTCAAGACAAAGGTGAGAGCAGTGTTGAAGAGAACCTGGTTCAAGGACATCTTGTTTTTGCAGAATCTGTGAGCTCATTACCCTTTCCAATATATCATTACCCTTCTGTTTTAATCAGGCAAAGATGCCAACCCACAAGAGAGAAAAGCTGCCATGAAGAATGCTGAACAATTCATACAGCAGATGAATTATCCTGCCAACACACAGGTGCGAAATGTTTCTTAAACAACACCAGAACAACATGAACTCTATTAAAAACATTGGTTTTAAATCAGAAAAATATATTTTAAGGGCTTGTAAGAAAGTTAAGGGCAGGTTTTCACTATCAGGTAACTCACAAAAGTTTCTTTTCAAGCAACTGTGTTATTTCTGTTTTCCTTCCATTTCACATTTCTTGTTTCATTTCAGATTCAAGTCCTTCCCGAAGGAGGTGAAACACCAATTTTCAAACAATATTTCAAAGACTGGAAGGATAAAGATCAAAGTGATGGCTTTGGCAAAGTATTTGTCATGGAGAGAGTGGCTAAAATTGAGCAGATAGAATTTGATGCTACCAAGCTACATGAGTCTCCACAAATGGCTGCCCAGCATAACATGGTAGATGATGGTTCAGGAAAAGTAGAGGTATTTTTTTTGTATTGTATCAAATTGTATCCCACCTACTAATATGTTCTCTTACTTTTAATGGGATAAACAGTTCCTGTATGTTTTGTTATTCAACTTGTTGTGTAGAGCAACACTGTGTTAATGGCAATGTGACTTCTGCCATCAAAAAAGGTACTTTGAAGTAGAAATGTAGTCTAGCTCACAACGGCTTGAAATCTGGAATGGAGATACTTGCCTTTGGAGTCAGAAATTAGTTCTGTGTCTGGACACTGATATCCACTCTAGAGGTAGAATCGTAGAATCATAGGCTTGGATGGGACCTCCAAGGTGATCTGGTCCAAGCCCCCTGCAACAAGAAGAACTTTCCTGATGTCCAGCCTAAATCTACCCTTTCTCATGACCCCTTGTCTTATCATTCCCTACCCTCTTGGATAGTTTTTCTCAAGTGTTCTTATAGGCCCCTTTCACATATTGGATGTCTCTATAAAGTCCCACTTCTCCACTTCTCTTCAGGCAGAACAACCCCAATTCTCAGCCTGTCCTCATATGAAATTGTATCACCATAGCTTGTTGATAGTCATTCTTTATTTGTTCAAGGTGTATCACGGAGGATTAATGAAGAATCATTCATAGTTTTATTCTGTAATGCTTGGGAACAGAAGCAAAAGTCACTCAAGGGATGCTACAATAATTTGCTTCTTGAAGAGACTCAGGATGAAGTTCAGCATTCTCCATTATTTCTCTCTGTCCCCAGATCTGGCGTGTTGAAAGCAGCGGCCGAGTTCCTGTGGAACCTGAAACCTATGGTCAGTTCTATGGTGGTGACTGCTACATTATCCTCTACACGTACGCGAAAGGGCAGATTATCTACACATGGTATGTTTCCTCAGCTTTACGCAGAGCTCCAGCATATGAATATTCTTTTATGCTAACTTGATGTCCTTTTGAGTAGAACTGTATGTAAGTGCAACATTGTTTTCTGTACATATGTCAGGCAGACTAACTGAACTTAACCATTGTCTCTCTTGTTTTGCTCAGGCAAGGAACCCATACCACGAAGGATGAGTTAACTGCATCTGCATTTCTGACTGTTCAGCTGGATCAGTTATTGAATGGTCAGACTGTGCAGGTTAGTGTATTTTGGATAAAATTCAGCAAAACATGCAATATGTGTTCAATGAGAACTGCAAGGGGGAAGTAGCATTTGAAGGCTGGGAATATTAACTGCTCATGGTCTCCAAGCACCACAAACTCCTTTTAAAATCACCAGAGATTTCCCATTTGAATCTTCCCTTCTGAATGTAGATGCCCAAAGAAATCAGATGTAACAAAATATAAAACTGACTTTCCTTTCCTCTCCTCTGACTTTCACTGTCTAAAAAGTAGGTTTTACTCCTGCCCAGCCTTACAGACTCTGTCCATGCTCAGCAGAAACCAAATGACAAGCTCTTCCAAGGGCAACTAAGTCTGAAGCAGGTGACTGGCAGGGTGATAGCCCTGTGACAACTCATCTCCTCATTATGCAGAAAGCTGTGATGTTTAGCCAAGACAGGACACCTGACATTTAAAGGATCAGAACTAAGAGATGTGACAGCAACGTGACAGCCAGAACAACCTGTAGACTGGTGGAACAGCTGTGTCAGAGTCTGTCTTGTTCCTACCTTAGTAAAGAACATATTTGGGTTGTCCTATCCCTTAGTGATTGCAGCTTGGTGAAAGCAAAAGACGTATCTTCCCTTGCAGGATCGCAGTCTGCAAAGGCAAGCCACAGGACATTGGCTGCTAAAAGATGTGAGGAGATAAACTAGGTCTGGCATGACTAGGGGTGTGCTCTCCTTTCATCGCTGGTGAGGAGAGGTCATCAGGTGAAGAGGTAAGAGGTCTCCTCACTGAAATGCTGGAGCTGGAAGATGACTAGGGACAAGCAGAGATAGTCTAGGCAGCAGGAGATAATTCTGTTCTTCCCATTTCTTAATTACCAAAGTTAAAGGGCTTCCTCCACCCACCAGGCTGCAGTTAATTTAGATGGGAGACCATGCTTTTAACTATTAATCAGTTATGATTTATGATTGAAATTATATTAAGGAAGGATTAGAACACTTGTAGGTAATTACTGCTTGAAATATTACTAACACATGTTCTATATTTGGACAGCATTTAGCACAGTATGATCCTACTTCATACAGAAGGCCAATACTAACATAAAAGCAATAATATCACTGCTAAGAGCTGCAGTAATAATGTGCTTTTAAAGCCTCTTTATTAAAGCTGAAGGAGATCCAGCTCACTGCAATGGACATTATACTTAAAAGTATTCTAGCTTGCAACGATTTTAGGAATTTAGATATACGTATGGGTATATGTGTGTATATATAACTATACCTATGCATGACGTGCATAAATACACTTACACATATACATATATATATATATATGCATATATGCAGCTGTATGGATATAGATGGCTGCCTAGAAAATATTCTCTATGCTTAACGTCTGTATTAGCATTATTTGAAAGCATTATTCAAATTATTGGAGCATTATTTGAACAGGATTTGACTGTTGTCTGGTCACTAGATGGCACTACAGTACAAATTACTGTGAAAAATCCTGTTCCCCTATTTCACAGAATTGCAGAATGGTTTGGATTGGAAGGGACCTTAAAGATCATTTAGTTCCATCCTCCTGCCATGGGTAGGGACACCTTCCATGAGACCAGGTTACTTAAAGAACAGACAGCCTGACCTTGAACACTCCCAAGGATGGGGGCATCCACAGCCTCTCTGGGTAACCTGTGCCAGTGTCTGACCATCTTCACTTGTAAACACTTTTATCCTTTTGTCTAATCCAAATCCAACATCTTAAAGCGTAAAACCACTGATTCTTGTCCTGTCATCACAGACCCTGGTAAAAAGTTTCTTTCCATCTTTCTTGTAAGCCTCCTCCAGGCTGAACAGCCCCAATTAAGTACAAAAATTGTTACAAATCTCCATACAATTACAAAAATGTCACAGAAGTTACCCTTTCTCCTGTAGCAACTGGCAGCATCTGCTGCCACTTCACTTGTGTAGGATAGGTGCTGCTTTTATTTGTTTTTGCAGGACTGTTTCCCAGAGGAGCTGGTTGAGTATTTTTCCTGGGTTTGGATTTTTTTTGTTCTCATTAGGGGGTTTTTTGGGCCTTTGTGAAATCCTACCACAGTTTGGGACCTCTGTGTCCTGGGATAGCCTTACCAGGCGACTGCTCCAGTCTAACCAGCAGTGAGACAGGCAAAAGCACCTGCTCCTGCTGCCTAGAACAACCACTACTGCCCAGGCCGTCTCACTGGGCAGGGATAAAGGTCAAAGACTCTCCACTTCTCTGCTGGCCTCATTTCCTCTTTTCCCTTTCTTTCCAAGAGCCAAAGGCAGACTGAGGTTAGAGCCACATCCCCTCCACCTTGGCTGGTGGTAGTGTTATAAAGGAAGTGCATGTGGTTGTTTAAAAATAGCTGCTATCATACATGAAGCTAGAAATAGTCATTCTTCATAGCTTTTCCTGTGAGATTGCAATAACATGTTTCCATCAGTAATGGAAATTCTTTTTTTGTCACCCATGTTATCCACTGCAAAACAGATTTATGTTCATCTTTTTCATCCTCATGCAGGTAAAAGACACAGAAATAATGAATAACCATTCTCTTCTGCTAAAATTCGGGGCACTTAAACTTCCAAGATAGTTTTTCAGGGGAATTAAGTCACTCTATAAAAATCATGGAATGACAGCTCTTTTGAAAATAAGAGTAATTTTCTTATTACAGTAGATAGGAGCCATTTTAATCAGCTAAACATTGTGTTAGAAGTTTAAATCTTGTCTTAATGACAGCATGATTGACAAAAAAATCTCACAGATGCTCCAAATTGAAAGTGTCTGGAACTATATTTTTAGACCTTCTTGGCTTGCCACTTCTTATTCTTGCTAACATCTTTAGCAGTATTGGGTAACACCTCTCTGCTATTAAGCAGAGATGAGAAATAACTACCTGTGTACTAGTGCTTCTTTTATTGCATTTCTGCACAGGTTCGGGTCAGTCAGGGCAAAGAGCCTGCACATTTACTGAGCTTGTTCAAAAACAAGCCGCTTATTGTCTACAAGGATGGGACCTCCAAGAAAGAAGGTCAGAAACCTACTCCACCAACACGACTCTTCCAAATCCGCAGGAACCTGGCAGCCATTACCAGGGTTGCAGAGGTAAGGCCATCTGCTAAGTGAACCGTGTGTTCCACATGGGAAATGCACAGCTGCCATGAGCCACTCTGGCTAGCCTTTTTAGGCTATTACACCTGATAGTAGTTAAAACTCCAAATAAAATCCACTGCTCTATGTAACTAACTCATCTAATAAATGGAGGAGAATACTCTGTAACTGGCTGTACCCAATCTACATCTTTCAGATCAAACTGTAAGAAAACATGTAGTGAACAGTCAGCTGGCAAAGAATAGTCAAGAAATCAGCAACCCTTATGACATTCTGCCATACAGTCTTAAATTTTGCTCTTCAAGTCAGTTACCCATCTCAGGTTGAGTTCTTCTCTAATCTACATCAATATAAACCTAGGAGAAAGCTGAAGAAAAAAGCATAACTGGTTAATATCTACACATTTTATATAAACATGCAGAGTAGTGATCACATTTTTTGAAAATATGAAGAATAAAACAGGTTTTGGTTTGTTTTCTTATCTAGGTTGATGTTGATGCAATGTCGTTAAACTCTAATGATGTCTTTGTTCTGAAACTGCCAAACAACTCTGGCTACACCTGGGTAGGAAAAGGAGCGAACAAAGAAGAAAAACAAGGGGCTCAGTATATTGCCAGCATTCTGAAATGCCAGACTGCTACAATTAATGAAGGCCAGGAACCAGGTTAGTATGAAGCTACATCGTTGCTAACAGGAAACTGAGAATACACAACACTGCAAAGAAACACAACCTAAATGATTTCTGTGATCCGATTTTATAAGCACAAATAGATTATAGAATGGATAAGGTTGGAAAGGACATTGGAGATCATCTACTGCAACCTCACTCTTTCCCTTTGAAAATCCAACCTGACATTTCATCATGGAGATCTCTCCAGAACCAGCTGATGCACATGCAGTGTGAAGCCTTGGACATCTGTAGGACAGTAGCAGGAGTTGTAGACAAATGTGGTCCTTTCTTCACCCTGAGTGCCTAGGAAGGGAGAAGGACACAGCAATTGCTCTTTCTAAGTCTGCAAGTGGGATCTTTGTAGTTATTTTGACAGACTGCAGACAGAGCTGCCAAAGAATGCACCCATCTTTGAAACAGAGAAGATATTATTTGAGGATTCTTGAAACACTATCTAACAAACTAAACTGTCTAATGTTAAATCCGCTGCTGCATCCATTACATATTTGTGTATTTCAGAGGAATTCTGGAAAGCACTCGGCGGTAAAAAAACATACCAGACCTCATCACAACTCTCTACAAATGCTGAAGATCATCCCCCTCGCCTTTTTGGTTGTTCTAATAAGACTGGCAGATTTATTGTGAGTATATGGGGGATAGTTTCCTCTCTGCTTAATTCTGGTATATTTTGTCTTGGGCATCAGCAGACATTGCACTAATTTGGGGATCTAGCTCAGCTACACTTGTCAAGAACTAAGGAGCTGAGGTTTAGTGTTTTAAATCAATCCAAATGCAAAAGACAGACAGAAGAATGAATGCTGCGCATGTCTGCATACCCCAACCTGAGACTAGAGGCCTTGCAGATACAAAAAGAAAAGACATTTGCTTAGTCAAAAGCAATTGTGTTTTTGTAGAGCAATGGCTGCGAAAGTGATGTTCAGTACCTTGGTTTGTTAGTGGTGGTGAGGAAATGTCCCTTTCCTATAGTCTCTAGCAGCCTGAAATTTTCCACAGAGATTTAAGATGTGTAATTGTTCTTCTGAGGTATTGGCCTCTGTGCAGGGAGGTGGGAAGACTTATTCCCTTAGCAGAAATACCCAGAGCTGTGCACTGGCTATTAAGTCTGTGATTCAGGTTTAATTACTTACCGAATTCTGGGAGAGGAGCACTGTGTCACTGTTTGGCAAGGGTGTACTAAGTTTTGAGTAAGGGACAGAGTTGGCAATCATCTCTACAGTCTCCTTAAGGCACAGCCCATTCATTTGGAGAGGGATAAAACAAATAGGATCCTTTAATAATGTCTTGGGACAGTAGTAAAGTATATTCTTCTAACAAGCTTCTAAGACACTCCTGTGAAATACAGTAATAAGAACCAGACTCTCCATAATAAGTCTACTGGTAGCTAAGCACTCATTGGGGTTTGTATTAAATTGCCAATTTCTGTGAAGTCCTCTCTTTCCTGTAGCATTTCTCTGTTAACAGTCACCACTGGTAGAGCTCATGAGAGAGGCAGGGCAGATCACTCTGATGTTCTGGCCACCATAAAACAAGAGTGTGGAAATGGAATGGCTTTGCACCACCTGCTTACCATCCTTTTAGCACTCCTATATGACCAAACCTTTAACTGTTCTGTTAACTCCTATATGACAGCCAAACCTTTAACTGTTCTTTGAAATTAGAGTGCTAACTAGTAGCTACATGCAGAATAACATAAAACTGTTTTCCTTTCTGCCTGCACATACTTGGAAGAAGGCAGCAGACTGCCTTACCTTTGGGGACTAATCCTCCGTGATTTAGTCAACTGTAACTTCCCATTGTCTGGTGGCTGGAAGGCTTGCTGGGTGTGTATTTCATCACTGAGCTCACCCACTGCAAACCAAAGCCATTTCTTTCTCTTGTTAATGAATGTGAGCTGCATGAATATGTCAGCTGGACTTTTTCGGCTTGGTACAAGATCTTCTATGAAAATGTTCCTGTCCCCTTCTCCCGGGAGACCTTCTTCCAAGATACTAGTAACATTACAGTATAAGCCTCTGTTTCTCCTGAGGACATCCTGTCAATTCTGACAGAAAGCTGATTTTTATAGGACATGCAGTTCTGAGTTTTGTTTCGTTTCAGTGAAACACCCTTGACACATTCATCAGGTCAGTTTAGGGCTTGATCCTTTACAAGCAAAAAATGTTTAAAAAAACCTTAATAAACTATTAAAAACACTGGCAATAAATAAATCCAAAAGATTATGTCCCTTTTAGATTGAGGAGGTCCCAGGAGAATTCACTCAGGATGACTTGGCTGAAGATGATGTCATGTTGCTGGATGCATGGGAGCAGGTAAGCTGTGTACCTGATCCCTGTCTTTTACGGAAATGAGAATAATTGATACTTAACATTTGTAACAATAAGATGGAAGGAAAAATCATCTGTCTGGGAATGGAAGTTCTTTTTTTTTCTTAAAATTATACAAGAAGTAGTTATATTTTTTGAGCTATATGACATCTCAGTGTGTACACACGTGACTGACTTTCTAAGCACTTCCCATTGAACTCAATGGAGGCTACAAGAGTATAAGCCCTGGTAGTTTTCTAAGAGGCTCTCAGTTAAGACTTTGTAATTAAAATATATTACTTTTAATGTAAAAAAAATACTGCATAAAAAGCATTGAGAAACCACAAAATGATGACCCTCATCACAGGAAAGTCT
>VZRI01010453.1:0-11663 GCA_013397515.1 Upupa epops | reverse complement strand
CGCCTGTAGCTATGGGGAAGAGAGCCCCCAAACTACTACTGCTACTGCCTGCAGCTCCAGCCGCAAGCACCATCTTGACCACATGGCTGGTGCCATCTTGGCTTTGTTCTGACCATGGCGTGGAAAAGCTATGCTAAAGCTGTGACTGAGAAACTGGGCAATGCTTAAGTAAGTGGGAGAATGAGTCCCAAGAGGTGTTTGATATTTTCCTTTGTTGCCTGGCTGGATTGTGTGTGCCAAAGAAGCCAAAGGGACTTATGATTCTTAAACCTTTGGCAAATAGGCAAGAAACTGGGGGTGAAATAAACACTATTGCACCCAAGTGCCCACTGTCACCTGAAGGCCATCCTCATCCAGCCCATCCTGTCTGCTGGTTATGCCACATAGTGTCTTGAGGATCTTGCCAAAAGTGGGAAGAAAGACAGAAAGACTGTGGATGGTTTGAAGTATCTGCCACTTGGCAGAGCTTGGGAGGGAGCCTCTGCCTCAGGGCAGTCTTGGTCATCTGTTTTTTTCTGCAGTGTATGCCGCTCCCCCCAGGAGCTCCCTTCTGAAGCCAAAAACAACTATATAGTTCAGAATGTGTGTAATGGCGCTATGGCAGCTTCTGTTGGTTTGTTAATTTGGGGGTTTGCCTTTCTTTCTTTTGGGCGTGGGTCCCATAAAATCTTTTCCTCAAAGTCGCGTTGTTGCCTGTTAAATTCTACCAGAGAGCTGGTGGGTGTGCTTAAGAAGACAAGCACTGACCAGAAAGATTAATTGAGGCCTTTCAACCCACTATATGAGGGGAATAACTGAAGTCTCTTCTCTCCCGCTAAAGTCTCCTTCCTCTTTTCTCCTCCTTTGTTTCTCCAACCTGACCATACCCCAGTCCTCAGGGTGATGGCTATAGACCCAGCTTCATGTTCAATGTTGAATTTTACTCCCCACCGTATCTGCTAAGGGCTACTTAGTAAATAGACACAAATTCACTCATAGGTGGTCTTCTAGCTAAGAAAGCTTGTGATGAAACAAGACGTTGTGAGCTGGATATACAAAGGACTACTCATGAAGGGGGCTTAGGAGAAACTTCCATGTGTAGAGTAGAAAGCCAGCGAGTGGAACTGACTGACAAATGCAGCCAGAGGGGTTCAATTTCTGTGCCATTTTATAAATGAGTGACATGAAGAAGATGAAGGGATTACACACAAGAGGAGAGTACAAATAAGAGGATGACAAATAGCCACTCACAGGCTGGACTATCTTTCAGCTTCCAAGATGTTCCACATAATCATTTACCATTAGCTCTAATTGACTTTGACACAACAAAAGCACAGTGAGACTTCTGCAGGCAACTAAAACACACCTGAACTGCTGGCTGTTGGCACAAAGGCAAGGAACAACCTCACAAAAGTTACGGCTTGGCAGCTAATGAAGGAAGAAAAGTATGCAAAGAATAACTGCTTTTTAAGCTTCTATAGTGCATATGCATTAATTATGCAAAAAACTGCCTATCTTAAGTGACCACCCCAGGTACAAGGTAATGCAGTCACCTTATAGAAATTAAAGGTCAAACTAAATTGCACTTGGAAAGCTTAGCAATATCTTCAAGTTTGTCTATGTGCTAGAAAGTTCCCACTACATGTGGCTCTCACTGTGGGCTTTATTACTTTTCCTAACAGTACCACAGCTTGAATATCAAATGTTTATTACTAGCCTAGCACTAAGGGAACAGAAAAAAACCACCTAGTTGAGAATCAGAGCATGGCTGTACATTCACACAGAACAAATAGCGAGGTGAGGGTTGGGCTCTTCTCCCAGGCAACTAGCACCAGGATGAGAAGGCAGGGCCTGAAGCTGCACCATTACTAGCACAGTTACGCAGAGAACTAATTATCTAGGGTTTGGTGACATACAAGTATAATTTAGCTTTCATATTATGTTTGAATAATATCACAGTAGGAAAAGAACCTGTATGTGTAAAGATATTTATGTCACTACCATAACAAAAGTCTCAAAAATTAATCCTACAAATAAACCTTGTATCAGCGTGAACTCTATGTGTTCTGAAACATGAAGGGTAGATAGGAATTGACATTAAAGTTAGCAGAAGTAGTGAGAAAGTTGATACTAACATACAAGAGTATCAATTACAAATCACAGAAGTTTATAAATATATTGGTTTTTCAGAGTCAAACACAAGTATCTGTACTAATTTTGGAAGCCTGAGCATCTATTTTGGAAATACAGCATTTTAACACATAAAAGCAAAGACAGACTTATTGTTTCTACTCCTCTGTTACATTACAACTCCGAACAGTTTGAATAGGACATTGGAGCTTATAAATCTAGGCCTGTATTTAAACAATCCCAAGCATGAGAGTAGAGTCAGTCTTACAGATGGCTAAGGATAGCTTGTTGGCTGTGTTAAGTTTTAAATGGAGCACAAATGCACTTTAGGTGAACTTGTCTGGAAGTCTCAGAGGATATTATCTGTAGTACAGAGCTGCAATTGAATTGTGAGTAGTAGGACAAGGAACTGGAAAACATTTGATCACAAAGAACTCCCTGAAAGTCAAACCTCCCCATCTCCCATACTATCTTAACAAATATGTTTGGCAGTTCCTTCCTCAGCCCTGTGCCTCCTCTCTGAAGTCTCTAACTGCAGAATGGTCACTGCAGGTAGGGCTGGTGTGTCTTGCCAAGGAAAAGTATAATACAAGCATTTAGTGTTATTTCAAACATAAAGATGAACTTACTGTAGTTAGCGAGCACAAACAAAGGCTTGGGTGCAGTTTCCTATGCAATGGATCAGGGCAGGGTAGGTGGGCTGCAGGTATCATCTTCTGTGGTGCTTCCTGGTGTAGAGTAAAACCTGCTGTTGTACAGTTTTACATTTGCAATTTTACCTGCAAATGCCAGTTTACATTGGTTTTTTATTACTTCTGACTCAAGTTCTCTGTGGTTTGGGAACAGCTGATGGCATTGCCCCACTGTGTCTCAGCAGGGAAAAAGCACAGGACATCCCTAGGCAAATAACACACAATCTCAGCATCACAGCTAAACAGAACAGTATGGAATTCAGTCTGAACAACTAAAATCAATACAGGTTGACTGCATTAGAGCCCAGGTTAATGAATATTTATCAGTCCCTACTGATACTTCTAACTTTAGCCTATTTTATTTTTTAAACAAACAGGAAACTTGCTTGTTCAGGAGTCTTTGGTAATTTGGACCAGCGCCTTTAACCAGTTACAGATAAGCCCTGCACCTGTAGGCACACAATTGGTTTGATGGACAAGTACACACAAACACAACAAAATGGTCAAAAATTATTTCATTAGCAGCTGGTTAAGAGATTCACTCAGCTGTGGGGCATTCAGAATCTATCACTGAAATTTAGTGATCATTTCTATGGCATCACGAGAGAAAATGAAATCATGACTTATCTTCAAAAAAGCTTTTAAAAATCATTTTGCCTTGTTTAAAAAGCATTCCTTCAGAGCTCACTTTGGGGAGCAGGCAGGGGAGAGTTGCCAGACCTTTTATTTGTTTCACCAGCCTCTCTATACAAGGGTATAAATTCATTGTTAATAAGGTACAGAAAAAAGAGACTATAAAAAATATTATACAAAACTAATATAAAGAAATGATATTCACAATGGTCTGGTGGCCAAGGGACTACTCCAGCAAACCCAAATTGCAGCTCCTTTCCCTGCACTGCCCTTAGGACACATTTCAGCACATCATTTTACATTGTTCAAGTGGAGCTTAAATGATTTCTTAAACAACTTATCAAAATGGTCATTGTTAAAAGGCCTTTCTGGAGAGAAACTCAGTTATCTATGGTGTGAACAGTTCCTGGAAAGATCTTGAGTGAGATGTGGAAATTGGAAATCCTAAGCCTCCAAAAGTCCATGACAAGGACCTTCTGCCCCAGCACTTACTGCAATTAATAGAAGCCCTTCCACTGATTCCTGTGAATTTTGGTAACAAGCAATTCATAATATTCCAACTCTTTCAACATCTTAGTCACACCCCTACCCTTGTTCAGACACCCTGCAGACTGACATCACCAAGAACCACCTCATGAATTACTGGAGTTAAAAGCAGTTGTGTTTGCACTGGAAATAAGCATATTCTTCACACTGGTTTCCAGTACTGCTTCTGAGACACCTCAGGACCAAAAGCCTGCAGTTCAACCCTATTTTTGGAGTCATTAAGCTTCCTAATTTGGCTGGAAGAGACCTTCAAGGATCATTGAATCTAACCTCTTCCCAGCCCTATCAGCACCACTAAACCCTGCCTGCCAACACAACATCTACTCTTCTCTGAAACACCTCTAGGGATGGGAACTCAACCACCTCCCTGGGTTGAATGCCTGATAAGCCTTTCAGGGAAGAAATTCCTCCTGACATCCTACATGAACCTCCCCTGGCCATTTCACTTCATCCTATCACTGACCACTAGGGAGAACAGACCAACCCTTGCTTCTCTACAACCTCCTTTCAAGAAGTTGTAGGGAGCAAGAAGGTTTCCCCTCAATTTCCCCTTCTCCAAGCTAAACAGCTCTAGATCCCTCAGCAATTACACAATACCTGTCCAAATCCTTTACTGGCTTTGTAGCCACTTCTGTACCCTCTCCCAGCTCTTCAATGCCCCTCTTGTAGTTAGCAGTCTAGTACTAGACACAGGACTTGAGATGCTGCCTCACCAAAGCTGAGTAGAGAGGAGTGATCACCTCCCTACCTGAAATCGCAGCATCCCTGCAGCATCTTTGAACAACAACACAAGGAAAAGTCAGAACACAACTAGCTTTTAGGCCATTTATCTTCTGCTTTCCTAACAACAGTTATGAAACCACTAGCTGGGGTTTGTGTAACCTGCAACACCTGCAAAAGCTCTCGCATTACTTTAGGTTCACCTTCAGCTGTTTTGTGCTCTAGCAGAGTATTCAATTTGTTCCCAGATGGAGTTAATTTGAATGCCATCTTCTCAGCAAGGCGAGATGCTCAGCTGCTGATCACTGCATTATCATTCAAGGCAGAATCTAACTGCGATTATATAACCCTGTCCTACACTTGGGACAAAGATAATAATGAGAACAGAAAATGTATCTGTTGTACTCCTCTGCTTGGGCCAGCTTCTTCTTACTGGTCAGTTATGCAAGTGTCCTGTGGGAATCTTTCATAGAGGTTTTGCTCCAATGAACATGCTCAGCTCAAAAGATTATTTTTCTTCCCCCCAAGGAATCATAAAGATGAGAGATGACAAAGTTGCTAGGTCACCTTACCCTTTCTTCTGCTATATTCCACAATTAAGAATAGGTTATATGGAGTTTTATTTATGCCTGCCCTGGCTCTGCAGGAACTGCAGTGTTGTAAATCACTGGAATCCCATGGGAGGGAAATGAAGGAGAAGTTATTTAATTTGGATAACGATCTAGTTTTTCCTCTTCAATAAAACAAAGCATGCATGTAAATACACATGGCAGGACCGGGGGAAATGGTATGAAGTTGCAGCAGGGGAATTAGAAATTCTTAGGGAAGAAGTTCTTTCCTGACAGAATGATCAGGTACTGGAACAGGCTGTCCAGGGAGGGGGTTGAGTCACCAGGCTTGGAGATGTTTAAGAACTGTGCAGATGGCTCCTCAGGAGCTGCTCTGGTGGCAGAGATTGTAGGGGGGTTATTTTGTGTTTTATCTGGTTGAGTGTGTTTGGTGCTGGTGCCTGATCAGAGGTTAAGTTTTGTTGCTGTGTGTGTGGTTGGACTCAGTGATCTGGGAGGTGCTTTCCAACCAGGAATACTTTGTGGTTCTGTAATTTTGCCTGGAATTCTAAAATCAGAATGACCAGGATGTAGTGTTGACCTTCCTTATAATTTCATTTGTACAAGTGCTGTTAATGTTAACAAAATAGCACCGTTCAAAGAGACCAAGAGAACCCAGAAAAGTAGGTCAAAACCTGGAACATTAGTGCCAACCACCAAGTAATACTGAACGGCTAAATACACGCACTGTATCAGCTCATCCTAAAGGCATCTTGAAATGAAAAGAGCCTGCTTTGGCCATAAGCGAGAGAAGTCTTTATCCTAAACATCCTTAAGAGATGTCAGAACGTGCCCTGAGGATTTGAGGTGATACTCTGGATTCAGAAGGAGAGAAAGACAAAGCAGAAGCACCTCAGCTAAGCTCAGGCTGCTGCCTTTGCTGTGCCTGCACACACAGTCCAAGCTGCTCTGCATTATACTCAGAAATGTAGGAGAATAAGAATTATGGTAACCTGAAGAGACTGTGCAGGAACTGTACATGATTTATAGAAAGAGCTGTTCTGGCATGACACTCAAATATCTTCAGGCATATTACACATTGCACACACCTAACCTCTTCAGGCTGTACTGAATGTGGTTGCTGATCTTGGGCAGTGGTCATCAGTCTAAAATCACAGGAGGGTTTCAATGAGGTAGTGTGGTGCATTATGGAAAAGAAACTCATGGGCAAGAAGAGCAAGGAATGGAAGGACCCCAGTACCTTGCTGGTGGCTGAAAAGATACTGTGACAAAACAAGTTGCTGAGACTGATTAAAAATACAGCCAGAGTCTTACTCAAATTTTAAAAACTAACCACTCATCTTTGTCATTTAGGCAAAGAATTTTCTTGTCACTGCTTACCAATTCAAGGGAACAACCTCTGGAGGCTCCAGCAGTGTGTCTATCAAAAAGTATGTTTGCACAGGATCTTTACAATTAGATGATGTTCACTTGTTAATGACCCTTAAAGATGTTTCAGAAAAGGATTGAAAATGAATTCTGATCTATTCCTGACTGTGAGAACATATGAAACATGACAAAGAAAAGGGAACAAAAAAGGAAGGTTATCAGAGGAATATCACCACTTAGTCACGTCCGTGCAAAGAGGACTGAAGAATAAGCTGTATTTAAATTGGGCACTGCTGGTCTTACAGCTACAATAGATTTTGCTTCAATTAGTTGGGCCCCTCACTTAGACATTGTGCTAACACACACTGTACTGCCTATGTCCTTCTAGCCATGCATTTCTGATGGACTAATGTCTCGGTTGTGACAGACAATGCCAAACCTTTCATTCTATTGTAGGTTATTCTGAGTTTCACTCTTTGCAGGTTATGAAGGAAGCTCTTGCTAAAGCTAGAACCCTTCCATAACACACACTCTATTCACCTGTTTTGCATGAGCAGTTACGAGTACTTCTTACACTGAATAGGATTTTCTTCCCTTTGGTAGCAGGGCTTTGCTTTTAAAAAAAAATGTTCCTTTGATTTGCAGCAATAGATGGTAACAGCCCTTCTTGATTCCTGCATGATATATGTACGATGCCTCCTTGGAGTTTAAACAACAACTGATTAATTCTCAGGGAATCGTGGTGTGATCTGTCAGTCAGCAGTATCCTGCTGGTGAGGTGAAGAAGTACAGAATGTCTTGAAGCCTTTCCTCTTGGGGACAAAGCTAAACCAGCACTTTGCTGCACACCATGATTAAAGCTTTTATTATTCCTGCAGCACACACCTCCTGAAGTGTGAGGTTCATCCTCAGCACCCTCTGGCACACAGAAGTCCCAAATGTGCAGCTGTCATACTGTGAGGAACGGGTGTTTTCTTTGCAGGGATCAGCTCCAGGTTGGACAAACTGAATGACTGGGTTTGGGAAAAGCAAACTAAACATCCAGAAGCTGACATCTGATTTTCTCAGACCACCTGCAGCTCCTTGTATCTTTATCTAACCTAGAACAGTGCATCTAATTTTGCATTATTAATTTTACAGAGTAGCACACAGACCAAGCAAAGCACATACAAACCCAACTAAATACAGAGAGCGGAGAAACAAAAAAACCAACCCCACAATAAAAGATTGTACAGAAGACTGAAACCAAAGACTTAACCAAAACTCATCATAAGGTCAACATGAACAGAGGATCATTCCATTAAAAACTGCAAGTATTAACTAACCAAGTAATGTCACAAAAAGTCTTCTAGTGACTGATGCTGACTATATACTATATAGTCAGTGACTATACTGACTATATAAGATGCTGCTCAATAGAACCCACCTATTTGTTTTCCTTTTATTTTGCTTGTCAGCAAAACAGTGATGTCCATACTACACAAAATATTCCTTGCCTTTGCAACAAAAATTACTTTAGAGCTCAACTTTGAAACCCTAAAAAATTACAAAATCCCCTTATAGTCATCATTTATCTATGGGTATAGATTTATTTTGCATAAGAGTAAGGCTGGAATTTACAAAAGTTGCAAAAGTTGAAACAATTTTAAAGTAGAAGGTGCTCACACAAACAATCCCAGGCTGTTTTCCCAAGGTTGGGTGTATACGAAGATGTCTGGATGGGTTATTTAAGATTAAAAATGTGAAAAGAGGCCATTTGAGCTAAATTGCACTGGGGGCCTGCTGAGCAGGATTCCTGCTCTACAGAATTTGGTGAAACTATCAGGAATAATTGGCTATTATGTTCTTCCATCAGCAAAGCTTTGCAAATCTCAAATGAAATCAAACATTGAAACTGTTAAGTCACTTGCAGAAGAAATTCTGAGCTAAAGATTACCAGAGCTTTCTGCGTGTTTAAACGTCTCAGGACTAATGTGCTTCATGTATTTGCTGATGGCTCTGGAAAAAACCAACCACTCAGCCAAGCACTGACTCAGAACTAAATGACACTCTGAGAAAACAGCAATAGAGCTCAGATGAAACACAACACCCATATGGACATCAGCTGCTCCAGGGAATGAACCATTCAACACAAAAACTTCCTTACCTCCTCCCGTGCTGTGAAGTTGAATAACTCATGTTTGCAAATGCTTCCAGAGGTGGGGAATGCAAGCTGTCATGTACCTACAACAAAACAAAAGAGAAAAGTGCATGAGCCAGCAGTGTGCCCAGGTGGCCGGATAGGCCAATGGCATCCTGGCTTGTATCAGGAATAGTGACACCAGTAGGACTAGGGATGTAATTCTTCCCTTGGACTGTACACTTGTGAGGCCTCCCCTTGAGTTCTGCAGGCACTTCTGAGCCCCTCACTTCAGGAGAGAGATTGTGGGGCTGGAGAGTGTCCAGAGGAGCAAGGAGGCTGGGGAAGGGACTGGAGAGAAAGTCTGATGAAGAGAGGCTCAGGGAGCTGTGGGTGTTTAGCCTGGTGAAGAGGAAAATCAGGGGGGACCTTCTCCCTGTCTAGAACTCCCTGAAGGGAGGTTTTAGTTAGGTGGGGGTCAGGCTCTTTGCCAGGCAGCTAGTGCCAGGGCAAGAGGGCAGGGCCTGAAGCTGCCAGGGGAGGGTTAGGTCGGATCTTCAGAAGCCCTTCCTCACAAAAAGGATGATCAGACCCTGGAATGGACTGCCCAGGGCAGTGATGGAGTCACCATCCCAGGATGGGTTTAAGGACAGACTGGATCACAGATTCACAGAATTATGGAGGCTGGAAAAGCCCTCTGAGCTCATCCAGCCCAGCCCAGGAATTAACATCACCACATTGTCCCCACCAGGGCACTAAGGAACACAATCAGTCTGTCCTTAAACACCTCCAGGGATGGGGACTCCACCACCACCCTGGGTACTTGGTGCCCTGATCCAGCAGTTGTGGTGATCTCAGGTCAGGGACTAGGCTCAGAGGGCTTTTCCAGCCTCAATAATTCTGTGATTCTGTGTATTTTCTTAAATAGCTTTGCATGAGAGCTGAAGTTACACCATTACTATTTTTAAAACAGTACTTGCCATTAGGGATGGAAGTTACTTCACTGAAGAACCTGAAAATAATGGAAATGCTTCTTTTTTGAAGTGAAGAGCAGAACCTGGCTAGAGCAAACATGCATTTGGGGAAACATCTGAAGGACAGATAAATATCGGCAGGGTATTTATTCCTTTTTCCTTTGATTTAAAGCAATTTCTCTAAATCTCCTTCTGAAACAACTGTTCCATACTCTGTGTGATATTGCTTAATTTGATATTCAGCACAAGCAGCTTTACTTTTCTTCCAAATGTCAGTGAGCTGCAGATGTTGCATTGTAAATTGTCACTGTGCTATTAGAGCTGTCAGGGGTCGGGCTGGACATGTTGGCAGCTAGTTGGCGACAGCTGGAATTTCTGGCATATACGGAGAATTCTCCATGTGAATAAAACAGTATTGACAGCTATTGATTTAGGATTTGGAGGTCTCCGAAGATCCATAACCATTCATGGCCATTTCCTAGAACAAAAGACATGATCAAGGAAAAGAACCATCTGCATCAATTTGAGCGGTCCTGTCCCAAAACCTGAGATCTTCTCCCTTTAATTTGACAGCAGTTGGTAATACAGTCAAGATAAAAATCAAGGAAATGTAATTTATTGTGATGGAAGTGTGTTGCACAAACCTCCCAGCAGAGGCCAAGAAGAGCACAGATAAACAAACGTCCTTGGTGTCATGGCTTAATGAAAACTCAATAAGCAGAATGCAAATTAGTAGCAGCATCTGCACATCAGATTTTATTGACATTGAAGAAGTAAGAGGGTTTTTTTCCCTATACTGCTGGAATCCATACTACAGGCATGGATTTCCTTCTCAGTCTCCACAAATAAATATAATCTTGGGTCCCTATCCATGACATCACTATTCTGTTAAGGTTCTAATAGCTTGAAGCTCTGTAAGAGCTATTTAGCATCAGTTTTCTAATTGCACTATGGGCAAAAATAGCCACAGTACAGTAAAACAAGAGTACAGCACTAAATACTCTATGACTGGCATTCAAACTTACGCTCTTCAAGACTATTTTCTGTCACTTCTGGCTATTTTATGCTTATTTATAGGACACTATCAACAGTTGTCCAAACAATCTCTGTCCAGAGCTCTAGTACATCTGTATGTGCTGTGCTATCACATATTCATCCCCATGTCTTTTAAGGATTCACTGTCCTCAAATGATGAGCACAAGTCCAAGAGATACTCTTGCTTAAGAAATATAAACAATTTCCCTTCCTTTCAGTCATTTTTCAACTCTAATTCAATTTGAATGTAAACCTTAGCAGATTTTTATGAAATGTTAACAGATTTTTATCTTTGCCACCTTCAGCTAATCCCATAGACCTTTATGAACTTCAATTAATTATACTATTTGAGACTGTCCTGGTTTTAGGGTCAGTGGCAGAACGCCCATAGGGCAGATTATTTTTCGTAGAAGAATTTTTGAATAAGAGAGATTGGGTGACTGGAATAAAATGTTATAACTTCAGTGGGGGAAAATAAGAGGGATGAGAGGAAAAAGCGCACAACAGGAGAAAGAACTAATCTATAAAGAAATGATACAACCAAGCTCATTTTGGACTGCTGTCAGGTCAGTAACGATAGTGAAGGGCCAAGGAGGGGCATATCTCCTTCAGTGGGCACAAAGGGGCACAGTCCCGGAGCAACTGGGGCCATGGGAAAGTTGCCGTTCCGGAGCAGAGCTCAGAGGAAAACTGAAGCCAATGTCGAGTCATAGAATCATAGAGTCATAACATTATTAAGGATCATAAGGGACCTTGAAAGATCATCTAGTCTGGTCACTCTGCCACAGCAGAATCACCTAGATCAAGTCGCACAGGAAAATGTCCAGGTGGGTTTTGAACTTCTCCAGAGGAGGTGACTCTACAACTCCCTTGATAAGCCTGTTCCAATGCTCCGTTA
>VZRI01010452.1:0-31172 GCA_013397515.1 Upupa epops | reverse complement strand
GTGTGTGTGTGTGTGTGTGTGTGTGTGTGTGAGTGCGCTGAAGTACATTCCTCCTAATGTCTGGCTACTTCATCTAAGCAGCACTTCACATCTTTTAAGAGGCTAGCAGGCTATTACATATGACTAGTGTATCAAGTTGCATTTCAGCTTTTATTCAAAGTTTAATAGAGATAATAGCAAGATAAAAGCTACCCTCTGGATCTTATAATTAAAAGGACGAGAGAGCCTGAGAGTTATAAGAAAGGAACGTAAAGTTAATTACTTGCTCATATGCAGAATAAGAAGTCTATAATCTTAAGTAGTAGTCAATTTATGGGCTTGAATTCCTGAATGCTAACATATTAGGGAAATCATTCCACCAACTTCTGATAATTTCTTCGTATCATGATGATTAGACTCTTAGCTCTAGTTAATTTACCATGCTACTTCCCAACACATTCCTTTTTCTATGGTTTTGTTTACCAGAGCAACCATTTCAGGCACTAAGATTGTCTGAAAGCTTACAGTAAATCTTAAAAAAAGCTGGTTTACAGTCAGTGTAAGCAGGAAATAAAGAGTGAGTTACCTAAGCCACTTGTTACCAGATAAACAATCCCCTGGGGGGGGGGGAATAGTCTGAAATATTACCTTTACTGTGTTCGCCGCTTCCTGGACAGGTAAAATAAGAGTTTTAATTTAAAAACACACCCTTGTGCTTTTTTTTTATGGAAATAATCTTCAGATAAATTTTTCTATGGTCATTTTACAAGTTCTCTCTTTATTATCTGCTCTCCTGGGAGATGAAAAATGTCGGGAGATGTAATGCTGTAAATGCAGAAACAGCAGGCTGGTCCAAATTGCGCTCGAGGCTTTTAATTTGTTCATTTCCTACTGCACATCACCCACAACTGTCTTTCCTATTGCTGCTGAATCACAAGTCCGGTACGGAAAAGCTGTGTGTAACTTCCATGGGCATGTGGGAATTGGGTGCAGCACACCAGATCTCGAGGGGTCAAGAGAAAGAAAGAGAAGGAAAGGAAGAGAGAAAAGCAAGCAATCCAGTTAGCTCAATGACACGGGCACCAAGGATGAATTGGAATCCAGAACTGAAGTGAGTACTTCACTTCTGTGGTCAAGAAGGATGAGTACGTTGCTTGTGGCAGGGCTGTGAACTGCAAAGGGTTGTGTAGACAGAAACGGCTCCAGCTGAATCACAGAATCAGAAAATGCTAGGGGCTGGAGGCACCTGTGGACATCACCTAGTCTGTTAAAGCAGGCTGCACGGAATCACTTCCAGCTGGTGTTGGGTCCTTTGGAGCATCCAACAACCTGTGCCAGTGCTCTGTCACCCGCAAAGATTTCCCTCGTGTTCAGATGGATCTTCCTGTGCTCCAGTCTGAGTCCACTGCCCCTTGTCCTGTCACTGGGCACCACTGAAGATGACTGGGGGCCCAAAACATCTCCCTTACAGAGAGGTTAAGAGAGCTGGGACAACTTAGCCTTGAAAAACTGAGAGAAGACCTGATCCACACCGATAAATATCTGAAGAGTGGGTGTGGGGAGGATGGTGTCAGACTGTTTTCAGCTGTGCCTAGTGACAGCACAAGAGGCACTGAGCACAAGCTGGAACACAAGAAGTTTCCTTCAGAAATAAGGACAAACTTCTTTCCAGGATGAGTCCCAGAGCCCTGGAAGAGGCTGCCCAGAGAGGTTGTGGAGTCTCCTTCTCTGGAGATACTCAAACCCCAACTGGGTGCAGGCCTGTGCAATGTGCCTTAGGCAGCGCTGCTTTGCTGGGGGAGGGTTAGACTTGATGTTCTCTTGGAGTCCCTTCCAATTCTGATGATACTGTGATTCTGATTCCCTCTGCAAACCTTCTCTCTTGCCTCCTGGGTAGAAGAGAGACCTCCAGGGTCTGAAGAGGCAAGACATTTCTATCAGACTTGTTTTGTAAGAGCAGAATTACAATATTTGAGGATGAATTCGAGGTGTTTTGCTAATCTGTCAGAGATGGGGGAAGGTAGTAGATCACTTTCTTTCAGAAGGTGTTAAGCAGGTTGTGAAAAATCACACAGCTGTGAAATTCCCATCACTAACAGAGGCAGGAGGTGAGACACTGCTATATTGCCATTACACTCTTTAAAGTAATCCAGAGAGAGAAAGGCTGCTTGCTCTTTACATCATTGTGGATGATGACAAAACAGGAACGTCTTTATCTGTGTCCAGATGCACTGAGATGGAGGATTCTTTGCAACAAAGACATGCTTACTGTGTTTTCCAAGGAGAGTAGCTGAGCTTTCCTCCTATGACAGTAGTATGAAACTTTCTGTCCTGCATTTGTCCCTAGTCGACTGCTGTGAGCATCACTAAATCGGCTGGACAAATTGAACCTAAAATACCTATTTGTCTGGTTATGAGACTCCAGCTGCACACTTGTAATATCATCACAGGTTCATTTGGTTTGAGGAAGACCTTTAAGATCATAGAATCAGAGAATCCTCAGGGATCGGAAGGGATCTCGACAGATCATCCAGTCCAATCCCCCTGCCACAGCAGGATCCCCCAGACCCAGTGGCACAGGAACACAGCCAGGCGGGGCTGGAACCTCTCCAGAGAAGGAGACTCCACAACCCCCCTGGGCAGCCTGGTCCAGTGCTCCGGGACCCTCATTGTGAAGAAGGTCCTTCTTTAAGACCCCCAAATCCAACCATTAACCCACTGCTAGGCCATGTCCCTAAGCTCCATATCTACACCACTTTTAAAACATGCCCGTGGAGGACAATCTAACCCCCTCCAATGCCTGATGACCCTGATCACTCGCATCTTCTTTAGGTGGGTTCTGAGACCATCACACGCAGACTAATGTCAGGACTCCGTCACTGTTCTCAGAATCAGTTAAACTGAAGCATTCCTGACCAAACCAAATGCTCCAATTTATATGCCAGATGCATAGGTTGTAAAGGAGGGCGTTCACAGCTGAGAGCACGAACCACCCCGGCTTCTCTACGTTATTTATGGTGGACTTCAACAGCTTTTTGTATTTCATTTCTCCTTCAACACTGAAGCCGAAGTACTACTATTAGAGACAAGCGAAAATATTTACAGTAGCACAGCAGGAGAGGCAATTTTTTTTAGGCTCATGATAAAAAAATAATGCATAGTTTTATGCTTTGGGAATTGATTTCCCATGCGCTGCAAAATATAGTCCTGAGATGGGTTGTAATGGATCTGGTTTATCTGGTGCAAATACCGTAAGTTATTATTTCCCCTTCGGCTAGCAAGAATTTGCTAATTATTAGCACGGAAGATCAAGTGTTTTGAAAGAGCAGCAAGAAGGAAATTGCAGTGAAAAAATCGTATTACAAACTTGCAGCAACACTTATTATTCCCATTAAATATGAATCATTTATTGAGAAAAGTGACTGTAAGTGATACACACGCATTCACAGATAACTCAGCGTGAGCCTTATGAAATTAATGGGAAATAGAGCAATCTCTGCAATGTCGTATTTAATGGCTAGCTAGCTAGTCCCTGCCAATATAGCATGAAGCACTTGGAAGGGTCATGGCCTTATATCCTTCCTCATTTCTGGTTATTGTACAGCAAACCTGGTACCGTGAATTGCTCAGAAGTACCCAGGATGTTGTCTTTCCCTTTATTAGATAAGTTCTCTAGAAAAAGCACAGTTGGGTCAGGTTAAGAATGAAGGGAGTTAGAACAAAGTCTGTTACCCTGGAAACAAACATAAATGCTAGTGACTACGGTCTATATCTCGGGAGATATTTGGGTTCTCTACCTTTTAGTTAAAGAAACAGGTGTAAGGAACTCAAGAACAATCAATTGTTCAAATCTATTTTGTTTTTATTATTAAAAAGTAGAGTCATAGAATGGTTTGGGCTGGAAGGGACCTTGAAAGGTTATCTAGACCAACCCTGCTGCAATGAGCAAGGACACCTTCAAATAGATCACATTGCTCACAGTTCCATCCAACCCAATCTTGAACGCTTCCCAGGGATGGGGAATATAGAGCTGGACGTACAGTGGAGATGGCAGACACAGAGAATGTAAAAGGATGCTGTTTCAAACTACTCTCCTGGCTCGTAGTGAAGGGTGGCCACAGATCCGTGGTGTTGACGTTGTGTTTAACAGGATTATGTTCCTACTAGATGAAATCATAAGGGAGAGGTTATGCCAGTGTTTTCTGACATCACACTGAGGCATTTTCCTCAGAGAAGGCAGGTGCACATCAAGCCAGGCAGCAACTCCTAGGAGGAATACATTTTATATGTCTAACCCATCTGACCATTTATTTGCCTTAAATCTCCTATTCTTCATACAAGGTTGAAGACCTAAAGGAGACCATAGCTTCTCATGAAATATTTGTAAGGTTCTTTGACTGCAAAAAGTGCAAAAGATAAAAGAATAAAGAAAAAAAAGCAAGTTAGTGTGATTTTAGCTAATTCTAGTGTTTGTTAGAGGCTGAGTATGGACCCCAGGCATCCAAGCACTGGCAGAGAGGGCTTCAGGGCAGCTTTCCTGAGGCGAGGCCAGGGCTGCCCAGCGCTGGACACAGCCAGCTCCAAGCAACTTACAGTAGGGTGTTGCAGGGCTGGCCCACAGCCAGATGGTGACACCTCACCTGGGGAAGGATCAATACCAGCAGACAGGCAGAGGAAAAGGGCTAGACAAAGGGAGCGAGGAACAACACTGTGAACAATAAACTGAGAGCAGGAGGAGGGGGAGCTCCACGAATCAGAGCAGGATTCTCCAGCAGCCTGTGGAGCAGTTATCCACAGTGCAGCCTGTGCAGGACCACATCTTGTAATAGAGGAACTTCCCCTGAAGGTACTGTGGCCCATGGAGACATCGTGCCAGAGGAGACTTACCCTGAGTGAGAGCAGCCTATGAAAAGGACCTATGTGTGTATAGAGCAAAAGTGTGATGGGAAAGGAACAGCAGAGAAGAACCACCAGATACTGACCATGGATGCCCATTCCCCATCTACCACTGCCTCTCAAGAGGGTGGTAGAGAAATCAGGAGAGCAGGGAGGAAATTTATTAGCTTAATGCATGCTTCTCATTACCTGAATCTACTGAAATTGGCATCTTTTTTTCCCTTCAGTTGTGTTTCTCCTGTTACAGTCATTGCTAAGTGAACTCCCTAAATTTATCTCAACTCAGAAGTTCTCTCATTCTATTATCTTCCCCCTTCCCACTGAGAATGGGAGGTGAGTGAGCAGCTGGTTAGGAGTCGGGCTGCCAGCCAAGGTGAACTCACCGTTATATGTGAGTTTTATTCGAGTTAGCTAACTAACAGATGAGCAGTCTGCATTCTCTCCTTCCCTCTAGGTTCTTAAAAACCACGATTTATTATGCTACATTTGATATTTATTAGCCTATAGATCCCTTCTGACTCTTTTCTCCTCAGTAGTCTATTCGCACTGGTTTTCCTCTTACTATTTCAAACCATTTCTCCAATTTATGAGTCATCGAAGGCTCTTGTGATCCTCCAAGGCCGGCCTTGTCAACAAAATTTGTCAGGCACTTTAATCTTGAAGTCCCAAAACGCAAAGTTTTTGAGCATACAGCTGGGAAATCCTCTATGATAACGTAAGGAAGAAGCTGCTGCTTCTGGTAAAACAGAACACTGGGGTTTATACTCAACTGGAGTAAAAATTTGAACAATGGTGTTACGTAAGTGGTGAGAAATAGAAGCTCTAAGGGTTTTCCAGCTTCTAAAATTCACTTGGAATGTAAGAATTTTATCACTCCATGTTAGTGGTATTGTATGCTCCAGCAACTGGTCCTTCATCAGTGCGTTGAAACCATTACTGCACCTGATCATGAAATGAAGACAACGAGCCTGAAAAGCCCAGGGAAAACACACCATTATAAATTTCTCTGGCAAATGCAAACCAGCTTGGACTCCCGTACCAGGGATCTGGGGGGAGGAATTGACTCCCACTGCTCTTTTTATCAAGTAATCTCCCTCACTCAGAAGCTGAACTTGAAACCATTATTCAGTGGAAACACATTTTAAGTTGAAGAACATTCCTATAAGGAATTCTAGGGATAGCATGAGGGGGAGTGGTTTCAAACTAGGAAGAAATCCTTCACTATGACAGCGCTCAGGCACTGGAACAGGTTACACAGAGAACCTGTGGGTGCCCCCTCCCTGGAAGTGTTGAATTGACTGGGGCTCTGGGCAACCTGATCTGGTGAGAGGTGTCCCTGCTCATGGCAGGGGAGTTCAAACTAGATGATCTCTGAGGACCCTTCCAACCTGAACCATTCCATGATTCTATGAAAATATGGAGAGGAAATCCTCTCTGTCCACTTTAAGTGCCAAGGTGTGATTGAATGCGATCTCCCTCAGCAGCGGGGCTAGTACAGGCCAGTGACATACCCCACTCTCTGTTCCCTTCCAGCAGCTGTTCTCTCCTACCACTGTACTCTTTCACTACCAGATCACACAGCTGTGTCTGAAGCTTCACGTCCTATCAGTTGGAGAACTGGCACTGATGGAAACCAAGCCTTTAAAGATGACTAATTCAGGAAACAATAGCCTCTAGCATTATCTTCTATATTTCACTCACTGTAGTCACCATTTGACATTCAGAGTTTGCAGAACCCTGACTACAGGTCAGCCCATCACATCAAAATGTCCAGAGGAAACCTAACCCAGCTGAAGAAGTTTTACTCACATCACAGCAGCTAGGAAAGACTTATTCAGGGACATTCAAACCAGGGTTAAGTGCTCAGCAATAAATCACGCTTCTGTGTGATCCGCCACTCCAGAACTCCACAGACCCATCCACCAAAACCCCAGACAATCAGCGTTCAGCACAATTCATTTTTTCCATCACACATATCAGGTTTTTATATATTTTCACTCACAGGCAATTAGAACAACTGCAGCTCCATTAGCACAAAACGATTCAAGGGCAAATCTGTGTTTGCACTAAGGAGAACCAGAAGTAGGTCATGTGGTGGTTCCAGCTAGGAAAATTTGAGTAATGTAGGAAAACTAGACTGGAAAATAGAGGAGGCTGCTATCACAGTGAGGGTACATTGGACCAGGCTGCCCAGGGGGGCTGTGGAGTCTCCTTCTCTGGAGATGTTCCAGACCCACCTGGCTGTGTTCCTGTGCCACTTGGTCTGGGTGATCCTGCTGTGGCTGGGGGGTTGGGACGGGAAGTCTTTCAAGGCCCCTTCCANCCCTAAGGATTCTGTGATTCTATGATTCAGTGATTCTATGATTCTATGATTCAGTGATTCTATGATTCAGTGATTCTACGATTCTATGACAAAGGGAATCCAAAGCCCTTGACAAAAAGTAAGTGCAGAATTGTCAGCAGGGCACTTGTAGAGCCTGCTGGTCTCTTTTTGCTTCCAAATGACTTTGATGGGTATTAAGAAATGTCTTGGGAAACATTTGTGTGTGCTGCTTTGACAGGAGTAACTGCAACAGAGACATGGAGTGTGTGATAGGCAATATTCAAAAAACAAAATAGCTCTGCTTCATGCCATTGGATATTACAGCTAATGAAATAGCCGAAGGACGCGGAGGAAGCATCCTGAGTCAACCTTATTAGAGATACCTTCAGTTACTGTGACCTGGTATCAGATCCTTTGAAGGAACACAGCTCTTACGTACATCTGCAATACAGTTTGTCTTTCAGAATCAACCTCCTGTATCATCTAACCTGTGTTTGTTTTCATTTATCCTATAGTATTCCACGAATATCCTAACTAGGTTCTACTTTTAATGATATTTACTACTCCTGTTTTTTCAGTATGGGTAACTGAAAGGGCTACAAACCCCACACAATCCATGTGAAGGAAATGGTGCTCGGCAGAGCTTTGCCTCTGTAAGTCTGATCACAAATGTGTCTTCAGTTGAATGGCTTTCGGGTTTTATTCATCTTGCAACACTCAATAATCATAACTATCAGGCACTCAAAATGATAAGGATCAAATTATTAATGTTTCCTTCACTTTCATTTTGCCCCCTTTCCATGGATGGTTTTCAATGCCAGTTACTCTCCTGAATGTGAGGTATTTATCTCCTCCTCCTTACCTCCCAGTATTAGCTCCCTTCCTCTGCCTCTCATGCCAACCCCATTTTCTAGGTCATTGTACGTAGAGCAGAGCGACTGATTCTGTTGAAACCCCGTGCTAGAAATGAAATAAAATTACTGACATTTCCTCTTGTGCTGAAGCAAAGCTAGTGGTCTGATTCTGATTGTCCCTCTCGCATGCAGGAGGACGGCTGCACTTGCGGTACGATTACTTCTCCTTCCCTTCAGATGAAAGCAATATTTTCTTTAAATCTGTGACAAATCTGTGTCATGAGTCACTCTCTGTGAGGTTACTGTAGGTGCATTACATCACGGGGAGAGGCACAACTCCGCGCTGCAGTTCTGTGTTATATCCCTGAAACTCTGCTGCCAAGCTTTGTCAGCACCAGGAAGGATCAGGATCAAATTCTATGAGCTCTTTGTAAAATTGCAAAACAAAACCAGATGAGTGCAGTTTTAAGCACCTGGGAAAAGGAAACACTTCCTCTGAAGGCCAATGCTCGTCAATACTTTCTGTTAACAGGGAGTACATCATTCTGTGCACAGAGTAGAAGGTTCAGAGAGCAGTCTCCAAAGCCTTGCTCATTTCAGCTCTCGTGAGCTCTAATTCAGCTCTTGGTTTAACCTATACCCTCAGCACAGAGCTCCCATCACACTTCAGGAAGACCTTGGACTGCATGTTTGACATTTGGATTCTATTATGCATACAGGTAAATGGAACAGAGGTTACCTGAATTGCTCCTCTCACACGCCTTAAAGTGTATTCGTCTTCCAAGAGGGGTCAGACAAAGATGGGCTGATTGATTGACTGCGACTCTCTGAGTGCAGCCATCCAGCCAATTCATTATCCAGCGAGTGCTCCGTTCATCAAGTCCATGGTTTTCCAGTTTGGTGACCAGGTTGTTGTGCTGGAGAGTGCCAAACACTTTATACACGGCCAGGTAGATGACGTCAGTTGCTCTTCCCATGTCCACTAGTGCTGTGACACCATCAGAAAAGGCCATCAAACGAGTCAGGCAGGATCTGCCTCTGATGAAGCAGCCCCCTGTTGATTACAGATCACCTCTTCATTTTCCATTGGCCTCAGCAGGGCCTTGAGGAGGATCTGCACCACTCCCTCAACCACTTACTGATTTTCCCTACTCTATCAGCCCTTTCAAACCCCTTCCCTTTAATTGGGAGTGTTGCTGAGAAGATAACCTACACTCCAGGGTCCTTCACTGCTGCTCGAGTGTCTTGTAATTCCTCTTGATTTAGGTTATTCACTGCTGTATCAGTACTCCCCACATGGAGCAGCAGCAACAGGTAGTAATCAGCGAGGCGTACAAGGTCTGGTAACCTCTCTGTGACATCCCTGGTGCAGGCCCCTGGAAGGCAGCATACAAAGCAGGATAGCAAACCTAATCCCTTGGTTTACTGCGAACAACGTCTAGAGAAAGCTGAACCTGCACCAGACTGGTAGTAAACAGGAACTGCAGAATCGATCCTTGGCTTTCGGTTTTGCAATCTTGGTTGAAGATCTGGACTGTAATTGAGAAATTAAACCAATGCCATCCTGTCGTCTGATAGGCACAGCAAAATAAGAAGAGACTGAAAGATCAGTAGTTCGAGTTTCAACTCATACAACCTCTGACACTAGGAATGTACACGGCTTTGCCTCAAAAGAGATGGGTTGTCCCCATCCAAAACCACACTCCACTTGGTTTTAGTGGTAGAAGGCAGAGTCACAGATGTCTACATCTCAAGACTAATATTCATCTGTTTCTGTTTGGCCTCCCAGGTGACCTAAGTTTACAGATTATTTGAAACAGATGACGCAGAAAGAAAAACAACTGTACCACCAACAGTTGAAGTTTGAGAAGTAACTGAGGTCTTTGTCCATCTGTCTCTCAGAGAGTAAAGGCAGGATCCTTGCACCGACTGATTAGCAAATCTCTTCGACTCGAGAGTCAGTTTAGTTCTTCATCCATTCCCTACTTTCATTTGGTGGCTTATTCTTTTCACTTGGTAAATAAAACAAAATAGTGTGAAGAAAAACAAATTAAGGGAACTTCCTTTAAAATTCACAGTGGAGGCTTTTTGCCTCTGAGTCAGCCCATGTTTTCACCATGAGAGATTCATACATTCATTGATTCACAGAATGGGTCAGGTTGGAAGGGACCTTCATCCAGTTCCAACTCCCCTGCGTGAAGAGCTTCCAGTCTAAACCTCCCCTCTTCCAGCTGGAAACCATTCCCCCTGCTCCTACCACTCCAAGCCCTGGGAAACAGCCCCTCCCCAGCTTTCCTGGAGCCCCCTTCAGGGACTGGAAGGCCTCTATGATATCTCCCTGGAGTCTCCTCTTCTCCAGGCTGAACAGCCCCAGCTCTGCTGTANTTCTCTAGATGCAGCCCAGGATGTGGTTGAGTTTCTGAGCCACTAGTGAACATTGCTGGCTCCTGTTGAGTTTTTCGTCAACCAATGCCTCCAAGTCCTTCTCCTCAAGGCTGCTCTCAATCTGTTCCCCACCCAGCTTGTATTTGTGCCTGGGATTGCCTCAACCCAGGTGCAGGACCTTGTCCTTGGCCTTGTTGACTTGTTGAGGTTGGTACTGGCCCACCCTTCCAGCCTGTCCAGGTCCCTCTGGATGGCCTCCCTTCCCTCCAGCGTGTCCTCCACACCACACAGCTCGGTGCCACCAGCAAACTTGCTGAGGGGGCACTCAGTGCCACTGTCCATATCACAGACAGAGATGTTAAACAGCACTGGTCCCAGGACTGACCCTGGAGTGACACCACTCATCACTGCTCTCCATTTGAACTCTACAAACATTTATTTTAAAATGAGAAATATAGAATTATCTACAAATCTTGAGAAAGATTCCACTTCTGGAAAATAACGGGTCTCTTCATGAAGGCAGGAGCAGGAAAAACAAGACTAATGTCAATGTTAGGCATGATTTTGGGTTAAAATAACCCAACACAACACCAGTTTTAAAGCAGAAAAGCCAGGAAATGCTAGAGGTATTCGTGAAGTTCCACTAAGTCTCCAAAGGTCAAGGAAACTGCGAAAGGAAAGATATTTTGCTTGAAAGCTGTCCAACAACATAATAAAACAGGTTCAGTCCCGCATGCCTGCGTCTGTCAGGACTCAGCAAAGGGCATAATAGACTCATCACGTGTTTTACAGTTATGTCTGATCAGTTTATTAGAGATGTAGTGCTGTATCCGCTCTGGCTGGTTGCAGTTTGAGCCCACCCAGAGCGCAACAAAGCTCCACACAGCCCCTCGCTCACTCCTGCATGTCTTTGGTGTGGTTGGTGAGAGAAAATATAATGAAGAGGCTGAGAGTCAAGACAAGGACAGGAAGGACTTACTCTCCAAGTCATGGACCAGAAACCCACTTCACTTGGAGAAACAAAATGAAACTGCAAATTCAGTAAAGGAATCAGACTAGGACAGTGATAAATACAACCCAATCTTCAATAAATACACCTTCACCCACATCTCCCTTCTTCCAGCACCCAGCTCTGCTACCTCCTCCCAGCAGAGGTGGAGGGAAGCAAGGAATGGAGGTGTTGCAGCCAGTCAACTACATGGAACGCAGTCACTTACTACGTAAGTTAGAGCTGTAGTTTATATTGACTTTTCTCGGCTCCTTTGTTTGTTGTCAAGTAAATAAAGATAGATGCAAATACTGCTGGTGGTGATTCACATCTTGGTTATTCAGCTGATCACGCACTTCTCCACTTCTCACCCATCTTTAACCAATAAAGGGGGTCTCAGGGGGAACTTGCCATCATCTATAACTACCTGAAGGGAAGATATAGACTGCTGGAGATCAGGCTCTTCTCCCAGACAACTAGTGATAGGATGAGAGGGCAGGGCCTGAAGCAGCACCAAGGGGAGTGTTAGATTAGATGTTAAGAAGCACTTCCTCGTGAAAAGGGTGATCAGACATTCGAATGGACTGCCCAGGGAGGTGGTGGAGTCACCACCTCTGGAGGTGTAAGACCAGACGTGGTACTTAGTGCTCTGCTCTAGGTGGTTGTGGTGGTTAGATCACAGGCTGGGCTGGATGAGCTCAGAGGTCTTTTCCAGCCTCAATTATTCTGCGATTCTGTGACACCGAGTTACAGAATTCAAAACGTTGAGGCATGGTCTAGGGCTTCAAGAGTGGACAGTGCTTTAGGACTGAAACAGCTGGGGTTCAAACATATGAAATAGTGGAAATGAAAGCGCTAGCTTTCACCCACTGAGCTGCTGAAAGAAAGCTTTCTGGAAAAATAAGTTTGGAAAGACCAGAACTGCTAGCAAGCAATTAAGGAAGGAGTCAGTTAAGCAGTAGGATCCTAGTACTGATTCATCAAGTTAGCATGAGCTGCTTGAGATATCAAGTGCACAGGAGTCTAATGAGCTCTTAAAATTATGGCTTATTCAGCTTTGAACAAGAATAGCTATTTTTCTACCAGAAATTTGAGGAGAAATAACATCTTTAATATACCAGAGTAGCAAGTATGACAATTATAATTCCCAGAGAAGGAATGCTAAAGATAGATTTGTCTTTGGATTCCTGAGTCTTGTCATGATGATAAATATTGGATCATCTGCTGTTGAGTCCTGCAGAGGAAAAGCAGATTCTGCTACTAGGATCAGCAGTGCTCCTGTTAGACACCTTCCCTGCTTCAGTAGTGACCTCATTTCAGGCTGCAGTGTCCAAGGCTGAGACAGCCACTTGGAATCTCTGCTCAGACCTCTTGCCTACCAATGGCCACCAGGTTTTCCTGACCATTCACCTTTTCTTCATCTGAAGTTTTCCTGCTGTCTAATTCACTTGTACCTTAAAGAATCATCCAAATGTGACTTATCTCAGGCTCTAATCTTTAGAATTTGCCATAAGCTTCCCTGTCAGGATGGGAGCCCTTCCTGTCAGCGCACTGCTGTTCCCTAGGTAGGTATTTAGAGACCAAAGTTAAGGCCTTCTTTAGCCTTTTCATTCAGTAACTCATTGCAGCATAGATCAGAAACAGCTGAGAAGGGTGAGCTCTCTGAGCTGTTTATTACACACCCTGCTGTGGAATCAACACCTACTTCTCCTGCACAGGCTTCTGCTTCTGTTGGAGTGCAGACTACTCCTGTCCATGGCTTTTTAAGAGTTTCTTCTTGACAGTACAATATCAGACGTGGTGGCACTGTTAGCTTTTAGAAGAAATAAAGACTTTATTTCTATTCTAAAATGATCGCCTTTAGGAATGCAAACCCAACCAGTTTCTGTACAAAGACATTTGACTTCCACTGTTTCCTTTTCCATTTTCCACTTACAAAATCATCTTAATTGCTCAGAATTTTACTTTTTTCCCCCCAGAATTTTCAATCTAGGATTTACTAACCAGTTCTCAAGGTCGGCTGAAAAACGAAGCTCATCCTTAGTGGATTTTACACGCACAATAAAAGCCAACATGTATGTGCACTATCGGTGTTGGTTATGAATACAGATAAGATTAGCAGCCCATAACAACAGCGTCTAAAAAGGTAGATGGCTAAGTCAGTCACCATCTTTATACACAACGGCATATGAAGGGCTAAGTGATTCATTGCCTCATGAAACAGGTGTCTGAGATAGTTACCTGAGTCACCCTCTCTAAGTATATTTTTTTCTCCACTCCCTATATAAAGGGTAATTACTCTGGATTTAGAAGGACAGGTTTTAGATATTTCAGGAGTGATTCAGGTGCCTATATAGAGATGCTGAAGATTACCTGAGGTATCCTCATGGAGCCAACAGAGACGACACAGAAGTTAACAAACTCACATCTATCTGCAGTAGCATCTGGAAAGCAAAGTGCTCCATGCATCTAAGACGGCAGCAAACACTTGGGCCACCAAATTTCCGCCCTGTGTCCGGGTGAGGTAATAGTTGCATGATTACATGATCAGGGACTACAGTGATCATAGGCAGTTAATTGTTTCACTAACCAAGATTCGGAGTGATGCATCACTGCATCTGCTAGTGGTGTGCCTCGAACGTCTCAACACCAAAGGTTTCGGTTCTACCAGCCGATGGGGAGTTACGTGAATGTCCATTTGGACATCAAGACTTTATACTTCCTGCCAGTTTCTCTGCTGCATCGATGGCAATGGTTGGAGAAGGAATAAGTGATGACATTTCCTGATCTTCTTTTTTTACCTGAAGTTTCTGCAGACCATTGTCAAAACGAAAGAGGTAAATATGTCTTGGTTTCTCAACGGAGAACTAAGTTGATAAAGTGCTATTCTCCTGAAGCATGTATTTTTACTCACTAGAGACAGTAAGAGTAGAGGAAAAAAGCAATTTTTGAAAGCAAAATTACTTGTAATGATGAATCACAGCTGAGAAGGGGGATGTACCGAATCATCCTCTTGGCTGTATTGATTTCAGTGTACAGACAGCTCAGTCTCTGATGTAATGGGAAGCAGTGTCCATGGCACTTCCCCAAGAACTAAGAGGCTTTATGTTATTGCATGAGTGTCTCCTAAATGAGGGTGAGGATTAATTTTCAGAACTATGAAACAAAAACTAAAAATAAGTTTTGATCTCTCACACTGAGTTTGACTTATGTGTTGGTGTTCGCTAGGATGGAGCTGATCCTCCCCATGGCTTCTCTCACGGTGGCTCTTTGAGTCTAGCAGTTCGTTCAATCTGCAGTCCAGCTCACTGGGCATTCTTATACCCATATCTCAGTTTGCCTACGAGGATGTGATGGAGGCTGCCAATTTTCCCAGTAGAGTCAAGATAAGCAATGGGCACTGCCCTCCCCTTAGCTCCTCAGCTAGTCACCTCATTGTGGAAAGCTAGGAGATTGAAGACGTCTTATTTTCCCTTTGCAAGTCTATGTTGATTGCTCTGCCTACGCTTCCTGTCCTCCATGTGCCTGGAAATGGTTTCCAAGGAAGGTTTTCTTGATTACCTTGTGAGGTCCTTCGATCATTCTGTGGTAGAACACCTGGAGATTTCTTCCCTAAAAGGCTATGAGTATGTCTCAGGTAGTCTGAAGAAAGCAAACAGTAATGTTGTGATACTTAGTAATGAACAGTATTTCCCCTTCTGCAATAAACAAACAAACAGATGCTGGACTCAAAGGTTTCTCTTGAATGAGCAAAACAATCGATATAACTATGTTTCTCTGCTGCACTCTTCACTGCTGTAAGGTCCCCCATCAGCAGCCTGCTGCATTGTTCACTCTTCGACCCTGCTCACCTTTTCAAGAAAACTCAGCAGGGTGTCCTCTCCTGCAGAGGAACTCGGGAACCCCTGCTGAGTTATTAACACGTCAGGGGAAAGGATTCGGTATCAACCTCTCAGTTTCTCAGTTTTACTTTGTTTAAGCTTCATCTTGTCGCAGGCTGCAGCGTGGTTACGTGTTCAGCCAGGTACTTTGAACTGAGATCTCTCACCACAGGTTTTCACTTCTGAATAAACACTTGAATATTAAAACATTTTTAATGCTAACAATACCTAAAGTCCTTACATAACTTAATTGCAAATGAGGATTAGTCTATCCTGGCAGCTACCTTTCCTTGCCAGCAGAAGCTGGCAGAACATTTTTTCCCTGGGGAGGTTTCTCTCCATCTGCAGTTTTAAATAGCTTTGGATTCCTCTTTTGATCCATTTATCAACAAAGGTCGAAGGCAAACATTTTGTGTAAGGTTTCAAACCAGTGTCATCAAAGGCAAGAGAAGAATCTACCCAAACTCTCTCCTCCAAGCACAGGGCTGTTATCACTGGGCAGTAGATGCATGCGCTCACATATCCGTACTGTCTCTCACACTAGTTTATTGATCTTGGCACGACTTCTTCAGCAAGAATGGTTATGGTTCTGTTCTTACATCTTGGTTTTACTTAAAGCCTGGCAAGGAAGATATTCTACTAGGAAATTGAAGTAGGACATTTAAAATGCTGGGAAGGACAGCAAATCAGTTGTTCATATTCTAAAGGCACAGAGATGCCTCTAAACCTAGTTGTAACCTCTACTCTGTGTCAGACTCTTAGCACATGGATGAATATTTTCCCTTCCTCATACAGCATCTTTCTGAAGGAGAAGTACCAGCATTGTGAGTTCTGTGCTAGACTCTGGGCTGCAGGTACGTATTACCTGTGGATTTTTCCTATTGTGGAGAAAAAGACAGCCAAACCTAGCAGACGGTTCTATTGAGTCAAGATAGGACAAGTAAGGGACTTACTGTGAAACTGTTCTTCCTTATACCTTTTACCTCCTGACTGCTTCCTCATTTAGAGGCATGAATTTCAGCATAAGCTGTTTCTTCTTCCAGAGAAACATCGTGGTACATTTACAGCCCTGGCATTAGCTGATGTGCGTATATATATATACACTACAATACCAGCTGTGCTGTTATTGTGATCACTGCTTCTGTGTTTACAGCATTCTAGCTGGCAGATAATACAACTGAACAGGTTGGAACTGCATTATGCTCTTAACAGGCTGGCTCTTGCAATAAAATAGTATGAGATAAGTGACACTCTGTGTTTTGCACTGGTATCTCAAGCACAGTTTTGTGTTTTCAGTGTTGTTGTTAGCCAAGTTGCCTTTGCTGGACTATTTACACTGGTGGTATCTTCAAAGGTACCATCCCAAAGCAGATGTCAGACATTCCAGTCTCATAACTAAAGCTTCTACCATATGTCTCATATATCTTGATAAAGATATAAAAGAAGGCTGTCAGGTCCTTGCTCTTCTGGAGCCTGAGACCCATAGGGTACCCAACAGAGTCAATGGGAATCGTCTCTCTGACTTCAGTGAGCTTTGGGTTAGGAGTTCAGGTTTCCGTAGTTTCTGATCAGCCACTGTACAGATGCTGATGAGATTGACTGAACAATGACCATGGGAACTAGAAAGACGGAAGATATTGTTTCATTCACCCATTTCTGCTAAGGGCGAAGGGGCACAAGGGAGGAAGGCAAGGGGATGCCACACAGTGTCTCAAGGTAGGAAATGAAAGTGCTAATTATCCTCCTCAAAAATCCAGAGGGATTCAGACATCTGAGTTTCTATTGGCTCACTTGTAATTCCTCTAAAGGATAAATCCACAAGAGGAATCAGAAGAGAGATAATGCCTGAGGCTGCTATACGTGTGCTGAAACCCCTTTCCAGTCTGTCAGGACAGTGACTATGTGCTTTTAAGCATTCCAGTGCCACCGCTTAAGTGAAAAACCACCACTGAATACTCCAACCTAGCAGAAGATTATCATTTTAAAGTCTAAAATAGCTCTATTTTCTCTCTATGATAGCTCATTGCTGGATGCTTTTTAGCGTGAACCCCAAACTGTGTGCTGCGAGGCCAAACAGCGTATTTTAAATGCTATAATATTCAGGTAGTGACTAAGGAAGGTGAAACAAAGACACAGAGAGGTGAAGAGATTGATTGTGCCTTAGAACGCAGTGTCTTACAGACATAGTTCACATTGCTCATTGGTGAAAGAGTTAAAAAAAACCCCTCTACTACTCAAAACCAGCAAAACCCAGCCTACTGAAAGTAGTAAAACTCAAACAGAATGAACATGAGGTTTAAGGTTAATGTTCCCATGTATCTAGACGTGGTACTGTCATGACCATCGTGCTGTCATTAGCCAAGATTCGATGGTTTGGAGATTATGTTGTTTACATCTTGGAAAAATTACAAATTGCTCTGTCCCTCCTCCCAGTAGGAAAAAGCCTGGATGGAAGAAGTTTCTCACTGTTCTCATGTTAAAACTTTCTATGTAAAAATAGAAAGATGTCATGACACATATTAACTTTGTGAACCCTCGAACGATTTCCTATCATAAAAAGAAAGGGTACTTGAGAAAATGCAAAAACACAGCACGAAGCATAGATGATACCAAATTCCTTCTTGGCTTTTTTCATCTGTGCTCTCTAGACCTTTTTCCAATGCATCCCGTGTTTTACAGGACACGACACAAGCACTAAGCTGTTGGAATTATCCGTGTCAAGATTTAAGAAAGTGAAATCATACGTCACGTTTTTGAGCGAATTACCATCAGGAAATATAAGTTTAATACAAGAAGGAGTGGATGAAACCCTGATAGGACTATATTTAGTACCAACCTGCATTCATTCCGCCACTCTTTTTGGCTATAACGCAGGTGAGGTGATTACATTTCATACTTCAGGTTCAGCTGGAAGATGTCAGGGCTTTGCCCATGAACATAAATTTGGAAATTTAAACTTATGGAGTTGGGCATGTCCCGTTGAAAATTAAGGAAGATACATGAGGGAGTGAAGAGCATGGCTGTAGTACCTACTAGTTCCTTCAATCCTTGAAAATTCCCACGATTGCTAACCAAGGGAAGACTACTGCTTCCTTCATCTCCTGTATCTGGATCCCATTTGCTGCTAAGCCAAATCTGCTGCTGCTTTCCCAGCATCAGTGGAGAGAGCAATGTGATTACCACCAGAGGAGCTTGGTTTGGTGCAGGTTTTGTATGTATTGGTATATCATTAGTATCATTTCCATCAAAACAGGTTTCGTTTTCCATTCCATTAGTCTCTTTCCTTTTCTCTTCTTCTTTTGTGGAGGGATAGGGCTTAATCAAGAGCATCTGTTCGTTATCCAGCAGGCAGTCCACCCCTAACCCATGATAAATGGCTTGATAACAATCACAAGTTTTGAATTCAATATTTTCTCTCTGGTAGAAATTTGTTCTTATTTGGTGACTTCACAAGGTTTTATCCTATCATTTCAAATAAAGTAATTTTTATAGCCATGTTATTCCTCTAATGATCTGGACAATTTCCCTATAGCTCTCAAAGTAAGTTGTCCTTTATATTATGGATACCCCTTCAAACACCTGTTTCCAACACTCCCTTTACACACTTAATCGGAGTTTCTGGTGGGCTATTTGTCTATGCATTCCTTTCAGAACAGGAAGAGCAGAACTATAAACTGGACGTGGAATTGGCTGTAACCTGTTGGTCATCTGACCATGGACCTTAGCTAGGTTAAGATACATGTTCTGTAGCCAGGAATTTGGAAGATGAGCTACCAAAACTCTACTTTGAGTAACGAGTCATAGGACAGTCTCTTCTCTATTGCACAAACACTCCATTCATCTGCCTACAAGAGAGAGCAAAACCTCACATGAAACCCTGTCATAATTCAAGGTGGGAATTGTTCATTACGAAGACCTTCCTCTTAAGAATTGGATATAGCGGCAAAGCATGCTGAAACCCTGCAGCCATTACATCAATATGCTGTTCTGCTCTTGTTGCACATATTACAGGAGGAAGTCAACGTCTCACACTTGAGGGAAATCAGGACCACTCTGAGCTGCACACTAATACATGAAGCATGGGGAGCAAACAGGAGAAATTAGAGGGCTGTGTGGGGATTCACTGGGATCAGATGTGATGGAATAGTTTTTGGATGGACACAGAAGCTGAGTTGCCAGGTCCTGCCCTTGGGTCACAATGACCTCATGCAATGGTATAGGCTTGGAGAACAGCATCTGGAAAGAGACCAACAGAAAGGGACTGGGGTGTATCAGTTGGTAGCAGGCTTTCCTCTGGTCTGCTGTAAGAATTTATGCTCCTACCTCCAACTGTAGCAAGGTTTTCTGAGTCACACTAAGAAAACATAAAGAGTGGTGCCATTCAAATGAAAATTTTAACAGGATATCATAGAAATATGGGCATGTGCCCATATCGGTTTGATGAACCTTGCCTAGGGTATCAAGGAAACTGCAACAAGTATAAAGTTGTAAATGGAAAAGGCATGTGATATTAACAAAGTGCTAATCCAGAGAAAGTATTGAAACCTTTCACGCAGAAGACAGCATTCAAGTGTCAGTCATGAGAAAGGCAAACTAATGACCCTCAGGTCTTATTAAATGTCATTATTTGCCTCTACTTACATAAATTCAGCACATCCTCTCTCCAAGACCGTTACCTCTCGGCCTCAGTACCAACCGTTGAAAGAAAACACTCATTCTGATGATTCAGAGGTACTTTAAAACTTTGTGACATCCATGGTGCTGCTGCTTTGAGGACACAACAATGATGAAGTGGTGCTAAACTCAACAGTTGGGACTTCTTATGCTGTGATTTAGCTTCTTTTATTCTCTGATTTTCTGAAATATTTATCTGTGGCTACTGCTAAGGATGAGCTGCATAAGTGTTGTTAAGTCAGATAGAGAAAAAGAGAGATTGGAAAGGATGCCCTTTCAGAATTTTGAATGCTATAACCGATAAAGAAGGTTTAAGTCACAAGAGGTTTAAGTCTTTGTCCTCGAGTTGTAAGTTGCAATGCAAGATCTCCCTGTTATCTTCTTTGACAGCTCTGGTTTAATGAAAGCCTTTTCCATTCTGAATGTAGTTAAATAAAACAGCAGCGGTGATTTTTCATCCTCCATGCCCCAAAATAAAGTCGTTTGTTAAAGAGAGAGGGGAAAGAAAAGGGGGTTGCATCTGGCAGCTACCCTACTATTTCTACCACATGAAAAGCAGAAGCAGTGGAATGTTTTGGAAACACAGACAACCAAACTGCAGATGGAGAAACCTTGTGGTGTTGAAGTACGGTTCTCACATCTGCTTGTTGTACTTTTTCTCCCATTAAAAATTTCAAAGAGGAATCAAAGTTTATTTCAAGAAAAGGCAGCTAAACCCCATTAATTCCCAAAGAAAATGAGATCCCATATTGTGAGGGATTTGGAGAAAAACAGTGCAAAGATATTCTTGCTCCTTCAATGGCCAAGGGGTTTCGACCGTTCTTTTTCATACTCAACTCCAGTTAGTCTTATAAAGTCCAGCTCCTGTGACACAGTCAACAGATGTCTTCTATTAGGAAGGGAATGCCTACGGGGTGTAAGTCGTGTCTAGTCAGAACTGTTTAAACATAGACATATAAGGGGTAGGTACACTTCACCAGAGCTCTCTCTTTTCTCACTTCAGTGGGAATTTTCACAGGAATGAGTGGAAAAAACTATTCTTCCAGAATCATATTGAGGGAAGTAAATAGATCAGTTAGTAAGGTTGCCTTGTGTTGTCCACAGAGCTACTTCAAAAAGACACATACAGATATGAAAACATAACTTGTGCTGTAGTCTTTTCATTGAGTTACACACAAGGACTTTTTTAAAGTCAAGTTTACATCACTTAGGTCCAGCTAACGTTTAAACCTGTGAAACTTGAACTTATATCTAGTTTCTTAATAGCATTTGTGGATGATGGGCATCTCAGGAAAGGACCCAAACCAGTACAGAAGTCATCTCAAAGCATCTACTAGAAATGTGAAGAGGGAAATGTGAGTTGGGACAGACTGTGGTCTAAATTGCACCTGACATGCTTATTTCAGTGCCATCAAAGACATCTTCACGCCTTTGGTGTCCTTTTCCAGAGAAATACTAAGAATATGATCACTGTCTTTGCCTGATCCGTGCCTGCATGCGCATGCACACTGCAACAGCCCTCGTGACGTTCTGGAAGCAGTCTGAAGGAGCCTCACATGCACACTTAGAGACACACACATCTTGGAGTGACTCTGGGAGTCCTCCAAGAGTTGTTGTTTTGCCAGAAGAAAGGACACTCTTCATCCTGTAGACTTTTTCCATGTTAGAAGGATTTAAGAATCACTCCTTATTTCAACTTTGTGAACAGGTAAATATTTCACTAGAGCCCTAACGCTGTACCAGGTGGCTAGGACAATCTTCTGGACAATAAGAGTGCTGTTTATCAAGCTAGTAACTCTTTAGTACGAAATGTAGACAGCAAAACAGGAGCAGGATTCTCATCAGAAATGCCTGGCTATGGAATCACAGCCCATCCTCCAGGTCTCCCTCTCTCGGTGTCTTTCTTACTCTTTTAATCTCAATTTCTTTCTAGAATGACAACGCAACTTGTGGAGAGATGCAAAATGCCTGGTCAACACCACCCAAAGCAGTCCAAAAGTAGTATTCTTAAGGGGAATGGCTAGCATCTGGAGTGTCTGATCCCCTTTGGGCTGCATACACATACAAATCGGGTCCTCTGCTTGTTTGATGGAGGCTGCAACTTCATACTGCTCTGCAGAGGGGAAGGACGGGACTGAGCTTGGTTGAGCTTGCATAAAATTACACTCACACTTGCAAAGGCTTCTGTTTACACAAGGTACCTTGTGCCAGCTCAGCAGCAAGCCCAGCCATATGGTAAAATACTTGTCTTAGAGTTCTCTCCACTAAATCTAAATGCTTTAAACATGTACTCAATGGGTGAAGTACAGGAAAAGCAAGGCAGCACGCATGTTGCATTAGCGTTTGGGCTGTTAGGTTATGACTTTTCCTAAATAATACAGTACTGTGGACAAATCTGGTATGAAAAAGCAATGTTGACACCAGGCTAATGACTGGGGAGTACAACAAAAAAGGCAAAAGGGAGGGTAGATGTGGGAAGCAGAATTTTCGGTCTAGAAGTAGGACAGTTGGTAGAGCTAATGCAGCTCATTTACAAGTTGTTAGTATTCTTAGTAGAGGGCTTTGCACATTGGGACGGTAACAGTGTTAATGGCTCCATCTTACTTGAATACAAGTGCAAAAGCACACTAATTTATTGGACCAAGTGTGGGGTAAATATTAAAAAGATGTAATTTTAAAGAAGAAAGCTCAAGTCTAGGAAGGTTTTGAAGGTTGGAAGAATTTTGTCAATAAGCTTTGATTGAAAGAGGTATTTTTTATTAAGCAGGAAAAAGCAAGAGGTTTTATTATATGATCTTAAGACAAGGGTAAGCGGCAGTTAAAGGGGTCCCAACTACAACTGAACGTCATCATTTTGCCCTAAAGGACCTAAAGTAAACCTAAAAACAGCACTCAGATCTCCACAACATGAAACCTCCTGTAGCACAAAAAAACCCCTCATTCTACCCAGAGATTGATGGACACCTAATACAAAGGAATGATTTACTTTCAGGAAAAAGAACTACAGGAAAACAACTTTATTTTTGTTTCAGAGTAATATTTTTTTAAAAAATGAATCAGAAATACCTACATGAAGGTTTCCTGTGTTATCTCTGTGTAAATTCTTTATATTTAATAAAATATCATTTGTGGTTTAATGCATTCTGGTTTGAGCAAAGCATGCTCACACGGTTAAAACCCATGTGATTATTATTAAGTACAGAATCAATGGGTGTTTGTGCTAACTTTGTTTTCATTGCTTATTGGCACTTAAACCGTGGGTAGAATATCAGTCTTGGACTGTTCCTTTCAGCACCTGTTAATATGTTCCATCCATTTACAGGACTGAGTTCACACATAACATAGTTCATACCACTTTGTGCTGTTTCTGTTTTCAAGGAAGGAAAAGCAACACTATGACTGTAGGAACTAAACTGAAAGAGGGAATTAAATGCTAATGAAGCACAGAAGGTTTTCACAGGGTCTACAAGTAACTGTGTGGTCAGCTGAATTCACCACTAAGTTATCGCGTTAAGTGCAACACATATTGAAAACATAAATTAACATCTCAGGTTCTATATCTAAATACAAAAGTTAATGGGTTCCTTTTGAGTAGGCAGGTAATAAATTCAAAATTGTGTTAATTACTTAAGAGAGGGAAATGAAGAAAAGATTTTAAATCTTGGTATTTTATCATATTTGCATATACTTTAACGGAGAGAAGGGAAACATATCATTGTATGGTGTAACTTCACTCAGCAACGACTTTGATGAAGTTCACATGGAAAACAAACCAAAACACAAATCACACATTGATTTTGCCCGAGAATCATGTAATTTGGGTAACGTTTTTTTGGTGAGAAAGCAAAAGAATGCAGCGGGCACTTTAGTAAGCATAAGTTCTGGGTTGAAACGTCTCTGGGCATGTTGTGTCATTTAAGAACTCACTCGTGAATAGAAAACACAAGCAAGCATCTGTGGAGAGATGAAAACAGTGATGTGATTTTAATGGAGTTCAGGAATTGAGTCGTGAATTTGTATTCAGAATCATTTTTATTCTGAATTTTTGTTCTGGAGGTTTGCATTGTAAAATGCTTTAGTCCCTGCTGTTCTTAATACAACTCTGTATCCTAAAATTACCCTCAGGCTTCACCCTTTCCATGGAACTATGATCCCTTCCCTTACAAAACTGATCTTAACTTCCCTTTCAGACCACAATCAGCTATAGTTCTGGTTTCTCACAGGAAAGATGAAGCCATTATCCCAGCTCTGTCTCCCAGTTACTGTAACCCTGCTTCTTATTTTTAAACTTCTTAACTTGTTCGGTCTGATCATAGTTTCTAATGAGCTCTGCCTTGAAGCTGACTCTATAGCTACTCTGGTCTACTAGTGTGCAGCTCCAACAAAGGAACACGTTGAGGTTACAGCAAAATGAAAAGCTCACTGCACTGTATAGCCAAAGCACACTGCCTGACAAACTGGGACTTGGGCTGGATCTGTCGAGATCTAGTATCTCAAAGATAATGCCTGGGTTATTGTAGGATGGTAGGAAGCCTGAAAATCAAACTCAGCTTTAGTGTAGGTAGTGCTGTTGGGGATAGATCACACAAAATTGTGGATACAGTCTCACTATGCATAGGGCTTTTACCTCCCCGCCTCTCACCCCTAGTGGAAACACCCCACCCCCCTGATTCTGTGATTAGATTTAAGAACAGAGTTATCTGTTTCGTAAAGTTAATGCTGGATGCTGCTAAACATCAAGAAATTGGATGAAGGTTGGGTCTGGAATGCCTGCATCTTTTATCTCCTCAAACTGAATCCGATATCAAAGCATACATCTGCCTTTAGCCAGAAACCAAAACAAAGGGTCCGACACTCAGCCCCGCACGGCTTGCAAGACACCTGCAGGATCAAGTTTTTCAGTATCTTCCTGCCAGCATTAACTGCATCACTGTTCCTCTTAATCTTTGCTCACAATTTGCACCTATTAGTCACAACTGGCACACGATGAACCACGACTCCCCCACTCCTGGTGGCACCAGCTTTTATTCCAATGCCATGAGCCGTTATTCTAATACTGTATTATCAGCTATCTGAGCTCATAACACTTTGTAATGCTAGGGAACTGGTGGGCACTCATACCTTACCTAAGGATTTAGGGAGGAATTAAAGCTCCTGCATGCAGTTAAATAAATGCTGGGGCTTTTGGGAAAGGTGTGAGGCTCTTTCATATAAGACACGGTAAAAAAATTAACCTCTTTGGGGTTCCCAAAGGCCAGAAGAAGCAAAACTTGAAGGGACAGAGGTGGATGCACTCAATGTAATTCTCTTCTATTGAATTCTAAGGATCATTGCTCCATTGGAAATTATGTTTATGGCTTTTGGAAAGAGTCCACTTAAAGAATAACAGACTGGAATTCAGGATAGGATGGGTGTTGGGTGAGATACAGGTAAATGTAGTACAGCTGCTCCTGTAGCTACAGCAGTATGGTAAGGATGGGTTTGGGGTGAACATAAGGGTCCAATAAGGACCAAGGGCCTGAACTGACATTCAGCTCTTGAGCCAGCTGAGGCCACCAGCACAGGTTTTTGAAGTTCTTTCAGAACTCCACTCACCAGTTGGGTCCCAGATTACATGGTTATGTTGTATTCGAACTCTTGCTGCTGCCTTTGCAACAGAGACTGGTGCTGGTGATGTGCTCTTAGCTTCTGTTTCTTCACAAGGAAGTCTGAATCTGTGTTTCCCAGTGGTCACAGTCTTCCTGTGCACATCCATCCTTCACCTCAGGTGGACTGGCTTTGCTTGTGGTTATCACAGTGGGACTGAAGAACTTTCGATCACCATTTCAACACAAAGCAATTGTAGTCATTCCAACCAGATAAGAACAGAACCCTTTGCTCTCAAATAAACAAGAAATGTGCAGGAAGAATGAGTGCAAAAACAAAGGCAGCCCCAATCTTTTAAAAATCCACAAACAGTTGAAGAATTCATATGCAATTTCTCCTACTGCATCCCCCCAGACCTTAATTCACTAAGGTAGGAACGAACCTCCTGGGTTACTGCAAGCACGTGTGCATCATTTTATTACAGAACACAAACTGTTGATTTGCTAGATCAAAAAAAAAGACACAAGAACTCTATTTGAGGGAGCTAACAAAATTAGTTCTTGTGACTCATCACTGCATCGCTGGTGAAATTAAAGTATTCAGAACAGGAAGAATAGATTAATTAGCTTTAAGTTTGAAGGCTGAGAAGTGCACACAGCAAAGGCAAAGCCAGGAACCAGCAGGGAGATAGATATATATATTTATTTTCTAGCAAGTATCAAGGTTTGCAAGGGTACCAGGGCTGAAGAGCGACGTATAGTAATCTGCAGCATTACAGTGAGGGTCAGAGATCCTAGCTGTTACGGGTCTTTGGCCTGCAGCAGAGTGCACTCTGCTTTCAATTAAGGTTTTTCAGACAGTTCCTGATGAATTATTGTTTTTCTTTTAATATAGACTTTACAAGATCTTCAGGAATAGCTGGAGGTCTGGAGCTATCAATCTGAGGCTTACAAGCAAGTATGATAATCACATTATAACCTGAATAAGGTTTATAGTGTATGCATTATATCTGGTCCAAAGTAGATTGTACCTCGTGTGATGGCATCCTGGGCTACTATTAGGAAAGTAGTTTGGTCTGGCCTTGGGCGAGGGTCCAGGACTGCAGAGAACTCAGACAAGTGCTGTACAGTTCAAATCTCTGGTTAAGTAGGGTGAAGGCTGGAGGTAACCAGCATGGCTTATGGTTCCCATTTGCTGAATTGACTTCTAATTGTTGCCCTCATGAGTAACAGCAGAAATAACCTGTGACTCTAATTCTCCCAGTCCCTTGGGTATGCCCCCCATAAATGAGTAGCTGCCATTCTGTAGCTGTTACTCCTGACACACAACAACAGAACAAGAGATAGAGAATCCGAGGACATTGCACACAGCAACGATGAGACTGAAGATACCAGCCTCAGCCAAAGAAATGGCTCGAAGACGTGAACACTTGGAACTTAAGGCAACTGAATATGCACAGACCTCTGAATTACCTCTTCTTCAGGCCCCAGAGGGTTCCCAAGGCATGGGATCACAAAGTGATCTTGTTATTGGAGGCTACACAGCACTGCCTAGGCTTTTGCAACTATCTTAATCTATCTGTTAAGACTGATGATGCAGTGGAAGCCAAGCTCTCCAGCTTCCTCTGCTGACGGCTCAGCTGTCCTCTGTGCAGGTCTGTCACACTGGCAGATCGATGGCTCCTAGGCTTGTAACCTAGGTGACACGTGGCGTTTAGATTACACGTTAGGGAAGTGCTATTGAGGAGCTAAACCCCAAAAAGTTAGTCCAGGAAGTGGGCTGGTTCTGGTAGGATCTAAATGTTTCCAGCATCAGGTTGCCAAGTTGTTGTGGACCGACTTGGTTGCATGAGATTTCAGGACCCCTCAAAACTCAAAGCAAGGGGGAGAATTGCCTCCCTTCACCTGCCAGTGGCACTGCCCATAATAAAGTTGGCCTTCTAGGATGCATTCACTCATCGCCAGCTCATGTTGAGCTTCTCATCTACCATAGTCAGGCTTTCCTGAATAACTTAGTAACAGTAAACACTATCAGATTTTCCAAGGAAAACCTCACTTATGAGTATGCTGGATATTCTCAGCCTTAGCAGTGATCCCTGAAGGGCTCTACTGGCACTGTTCTGGCACTGCGAAAATTTACTCCTTACTCGAATCTCCACTTTCTCTTCTCTAGATAATTATTTACCTGTATAATACTCTGGTCTTATTCAGAGGGGCTTTATGCATGTAAAGCACCACGCAGATTTCCCTAACGCATGCTGATTCCACCATAAAAGCACCACAGATCTCTGAGCTATGATTTTCCTTTACAAACCTCGTGCTGATAACTTTCAAACACGTTTTTAGGTAGCTAAAACCACCTGAACTATAAGAAAGCTAACAACAATGGGGAAGAAAAAGTCCATTTGCAGCACAGCTAAGAGTGAGGAATTGTACTGCACTTAAAAAGAAATGAATCATGGCAATGAAACGGGCCTTTTAACTAGACATGAATTGTTAAATTATTAATAGTGCAGAAAAGGAACATTTATTCAATTAATACTTTTTTCTGTCTTTAGAAGAAGCCAGAGAAGATACATGGATCACACAGGAATAAAAGAAAGATTCTTAATTTACTAGTAACCGAGAAAGTTATTAGACATCAGAAATAGAGAAGCATCATACAGGCGTGTAAGACGCTTCCAGTAACACTTAATTGCTTGTTGAGGAAACATCTGGCCTCCTAATTTTGATGTTATTTATTTATTACAATGACAATGAAGCCATAGAGACTAAAAACACTGATTATTATTTTACTCATAATTCAGGATGTGGAAATGGAGTGATATGGATGATAATTGATTAGTTCTGATTCCCATCAGATGTAAATTAATAGGAAATGATTTCTGAATCAATAGATAAAGAATTAAAAGATTCTAGATCATTTCATCCACTCGGATTTTACAAAACGGTGTCTTTTGTCACACGGGCTGTGATTGTGTATTTTTTGTAGGCAATAGATATGTGTTGACAAAATTTAATCCCACAGAGAGCCTACTGCTAAGGAGTTAAATATATGGCACTAATAGAATAACCTGATGCCATCCCATAGCACGATGACAATGAACTGGCACTTGAGTTTAGTGAGAAGAAACAGGACAAGGGGTAACGGGTATCAGCTGGAGCACAGAAAGTTCCATCTCACTGTGAGAGAAAATGCCTTTCCTGTAAGGGTTACAGAGCATTGGAATGGGCTGCCCAGGGAGCAGTGGAGTTGGCTTCTCTGGAGACTCTCAAGACCTGTCTCGCTGCATTTGTAACCTGTCTTAGGTTTTATGATCCTGCTCGAGCAGGGGGGTTGGATTCGATGACCCCCGGAGCTCTCTTGACCTCTAATGATCTGTGTGTCTGTAAATCCAGATACAGAGGTGCTAAGCTATGACCTCTTTTGATGCTTTGTTTTATGAAAGGATATAGAGAAAAAATGAAGAAAGAACACCAAAATAATACCCAAAGGAATCTGTTATGGGCTGTGTATAGTTCCAGTTCAGTTGTTCCTGCCCTGAATAACCTGTTAAAACAGGCAAGTAAACTGGGTAATTCACTATGCCTGTTACCTTCCATTAACCTATGATTAGTCCACTGGTAACTCAGTAGTTAATTTGGGCTGGTTTCATTAAAACCTTATCTGGAGACACAAACTGTATGGATATTTCACTGACTGAGAGAGCTAGGACCAAGATCAACGTGGTTCTATCGAGTTAAATATCAGCTTGATTTTCCTGCATGTATTCCTTCCAGTAAGATAAGAACGAACCATGATTCCCCTTTCCTGGCAATAAGAATGTACCTGTTTTCCACATTAACTGCAGCGACTAATCAGAGCATCCATTTCAACTGCAAACACTATAATCAATATCGGAATAAGCTTTCCTTTCCAAGGTATGCTACAGAAAATTGCCAGATCCATCTGCCGTTCTCCAGGGACACACTGCTGACAGACGACTGCTCTACTGCCAGGGCCACCTCACCTTGAATACAGATTAAGGTACTTATTACCTGAGTAAGCTTAAAACGCACAGTTTTGCCATGAACATAAAAACCAGCTCGAGTGCTGATGTTTGCTTGCGCCTCACTGCTCAGTAGGTTACTCCTTGCCTACACAAGGACTTGCTCTTTGAACAGATTAAGTTTTCCCTCTGTTTTTTATGGAACCCCCCCCATATCATTTTGCTACTAAGAATTACCTTAAATGGATCGTGCTGCTTCAATTCCTACTCCCCCATCTAGTTTCTCAGACTGGTAGCTTCCTGCTACATCAGAAGTAGGAGTAGGATGCCCTCAAACATGGCAGTATGTCATTAGAGGAGCTATTCTGTCTTGAAAACAAAGTTCTGCAGGAATATTTCACTATGTCAACCCCCAACACATCACAAATCCAGCTCCCTAGTAGGTTGCACCGAACAAACTGCTTCAGAGTCAGGCAGCAGGGGATTTAAGAGAGTGAACAACCACTGTCAAGATCAAATTCTTGGCACTGTCAGGAGTTGCAGGATATAATGGAGCCAAGAACACAGTAGCCTTGGGAAATCTACTTAGATTCAATATTAAAGAGCATGGAAGGTCCTTCAAGGCTGAATTTCATATACATCCTGTTTCACATAATCCCTCCACTAGGCCTAATTCTGGAGAGTTCCCCAGATTGCTTCCACTTCTGGATTAGCTGGGTGCACCTTTAATTCTGGGAAACTCATAGGATACCCTTTTCCTGAAATTCTTACATTTCAGAGGAAAATCAAGAGAAAGATTGTTAAAAATGCTGAATTTTCTCTAAGAATGGAAGTCCCAGACATCACCTACATCATAATCACCATCACTATGATCAAAATCCTCTTCCTTTGAGCATTGTCCTTTGGCTCCCGTAACAACAAGGAATTGAAAAGGAAACCAACATCTCTGTCTGAAACAAGGGTGTTGTTTTTTTCCCCTGACTCCTGAGTTTTCAAACAGTGACTGCAGAGCTCACAGCTCCATGGGGCAACACTGACCAGGGAACATTCCCACTCCTCTAACAAAAATGTCTGAATGCAACTCCTGATTTAACAGAGACTACCAAAGTGATGCTTTCACTAGACCAGCATCCAAAACAAGTAAGAAGATGGGCACAAATAGACACAGCTATGCATGGGACCTCATGGCAGTGAAAGCAGTCCAGCTGCACCCCTTCAAACACAGGTACAATTCACTGGTCTATAAGAACAACCTTTTACAAAGGTTGCCCATGAGACAACATCTCCATCGAATCTTTTAATTGGGAATTAAAGTTTTAAGACAGAAATCTTTCCCCTTTGTTATTGGTCAAGAAATCATCATAAAAATGCCAGAAGACCTCTTCAGAGGTCAGATGGAAAAGGTAGCTGAGCTCAACATAAAATGTAAAGAAGTAGTGAGTTGATAATCAGATTTTTATCTTTTATGAGAATAAGTAGGTAGTGATTAAGCAGTGCAAGTTCTCATAGTTATGCAGTATATATATACACTATGTATACGTATAATATATATATTATATATCAGTATACAACATGTCATGTTATATATATAACATAATATTATAAATATAAATATAAA
>VZRI01010449.1:0-18425 GCA_013397515.1 Upupa epops | reverse complement strand
ACCTTCCTTACAAGGAAAGGCTGAGGGATCTGGGTCTCTTGAGCTTGGAGAGAAGGAGGCTGAGGGGTGACCTCATTCATGTCTATAAATATGTGAGAGTTGGGTGCCAGGAGGATGGAGCAAGGCTCTTCTCAATGTCATCAGGTGATAGGGCAAGGGGCAAGGGTGCAATCTCAAACACAGGAGGTTCCATATAAATACCAGAAGTAACTTCTTCACAGTGAGGATAAAGGGCATTGGAACAGGCTGCCCAGAGAGTTTGTAGAATCTTAGCATGTCAGCTGTTCTTGGCTAATGGTCCCATTTTCCCCTGATTTCATAGAATAGAATCATAGAATTGTTTTGGTTAGAAGGAGTTTCAAGATCATGTAGTCAAATCAAGCCTATCACTAAACCATGTACCTAAGCTCCTTATCTACGTGACTTTTAAACACATTCAGGTGTGAAAATTCAACCACCTCCCTGGACAGCCTGTTCCCATGACTGATATGAATAACCTTTGCTCAATAGTCACAACACTTTAAAGGAAATATCACAGAATCACAGTATATTCCTAGTTGGAAAGGAACTCTTAGATCACCAAGTCCAACACACACCTATAAATATCTAAATACCTGATAGATGCAAAACCACAAAATAATCCCCTCCATGCCTGTCACTATAACATGTCATGTAGCACTGTGTCTACATAACTTCTTAAATATGTCCCTGGGAAGGTCATTTCAGTGCATCATCACTCTTTCTATTTCATGTATCTTTATCTCTACATAGTAATATTTATATAATAATATAAAATTTGAAAATTACCAAATTTTCAAATATTACTTGTGGTATTTTTATTTGGAAAAAACATTTTATTTTGATGCTGGAGGGAGCTTTTCTAGCAGACCTCCTGTGTCAGTTTCTGGACTCTACAGGTGACTGGTAGACAGAGTTCAAAAAGGGAAAGTACTTCTACCTTCTTTTCCATTCTTTCCATTCTCATCACCATTTATGCCTTGTCACCTGCTCCTGGTGTGACCTGTCTTCAGAGACAAGTAGTTACTCTAGGAGAGGTGGTGGTGTGGCAAGCATTGTCTCTCAACCCCCTGCTACCGAAGGGTGGAAGACAAAACAAGTCTCATCCTGGCTGCAACTTTGCTGCAGGGGTAGCCACAGCCCTCTTTTGAAATGGAGTTTGAATGTAGAGAGGCCAAAAAAAAAAGCCGGTGTCTCTGTACCTGCAAACCCCCTTTTGTGGGGGTGAACCTGCAGCCCTCCCCTCTTTCACTGAGGCTCAGATACAGAAAAGCCACACCAGCTTGTTCCTGTCCTTGGCAGTGGACATAAGGGCAGCTCCTCCACATGCCACTTCTACAGCGAATGCCTTTGAAGATGCCAGACACAGATGAGCTCTTAACCCTCTACTTCCCTTGGTGTGTGACCACAGGGGAGAAGAAAGAAAGGCTCTGCATAAGGCCTGTGGGAAGCCTTTGGATGAGACCCCAAAAAGCCAACACACCATAAAAGATTCTCTTGTCTTCACCAGGCTGACAAAGATCCTGTATACTCTGCCACAGAGAGACTGAGAGACGCCTCTACCAAGAGAGAGAAAGAGAGATGTATTTTCCAGTTTTTTGTAATTTTCCAATGTTAGTTTTGTTTATATTTCATATTATGGTATTTTCATTAAAACTATTGTACAATTCTTTTCCAATAATTAAATCTCTCTCTTCTTCCCTTTCCCCTTTTGTGGAGGGGATGGTGCTAATAGTGTCTGTCATTCATCTCATGTCTATCTTAGACTCAACTCATGAAAAAAAATAATAATGTTATAAGTAACTGTAAAAGCACTATATTGCTGATTCCAATTCTAACTGCTATATTTATAGAATCAGAAAATAGTGCAATGAATTTAGTCTAGGCAGTTTTCAGAGGTTCAGAATCACAGTTTTGGAAACAGGACAAAGCAGCAGATGTAGACATCAATCCATGCCTAAGAATGAAATAAGTCCAGTTCTGTAGTGTAACCTGAATTTAGTGCTGAGGAGTCAGCTCTTTGTTTTAGTTAGATTGTTGGTTAAGTGCTGCAAGGCGTTGCATACTTGTTAAGGGACATACCTCAGGCTAGCATGGGAGATAAGTAACTTGTGATCGATAACGATGTCTATGCCCTGAGGCAAAGACAGCTTGTGGCCACGAGATAACTATCTGACCATTGTGTGGACGACGCCTGATAGCAACTCCACCTTAGCAGTACATTTAAATGTTTGTAAAAATGTTTAACCAATCAGTACGATACGTGTATGCCTTAACTATATAAATGTGTGGTGATTCTGTAATAAACTGGACAACTTGCTTGCATCAAGCTGTGTCTCCGTCTCTCAATCGCGGCACAGTTCTTCTGTATCTTTCTGTATCTAACCTATACTTGTGTATCTGACTTATCCTAGTCAGCAAAAAATAATGCATTCTAAACTGCTATGCAACAAATTCATTTTTTCAAACACAGATTTTCAGAAAAACCTTATTCTTCTTATCATAGAATCACAGAATCATTAGGGATCATTAGGGACCTCAAAAGATCATGTAGTCCAATCCCCCTGCCACAGTAGGATCACCTAGTCCAAGTCATACAGGAACACATACAGACACGTCCAGAGGAGGAAACTCCACAACGTCCCTGGGCAGCCTGTTCCAGTACTCCATTACTCTCACTGGAACTTTTTTGAAGTTCTCACATTTGGGATATCATTACAGTTGCAGTCAAATGTACAACATCCAAAATACTATATCTTCAATTGAAATCAGACATTAATGTCTATTTTGGAAAGAGTTGTACTGCCATCTCACAGAGGTTTTGGAGATCTGGCAAGAGCTTCTGGCTTTCCAGAACTGCCTGGCATTATCTTACAGTTCATATGTACACTAATTGCACAGTTGAGGTTTCCAGTTTCCAGCTATCTCAAACAAGTAGAATGAAGGGAAGGGAAAAATAGCATATGACAGACAACAAGCAAAGAAAATCATACTATAATCTGACTTTTCTGTCAATTAAGAAGTCAAATGACTGAGCAATGCATCTCAGCACAACAGGGAAGAATCTTCCAGTCTTTCACCACAACAAGCAATGTAATGCTGTTTCATGTCTCTTGACATAGATCAACAATTAAATAAATTAATAACTCATGATACAAAATGTTACACTTTGCCAGTAGCATGTAGTGCAAATGGGGTTGAAACCAGTGAGAAAGAACAAAAGCTAATATAACTGGATACATTTTAACATTTGCTAGTTTTCCAATCTGACTAGGATAAAGAAAATGAAATCGCTTTAGCTATGCAAAGTAATAACTTCTTCCTTTACATTCTTTTTATCATGAAGCATCTTCCATATTAACTATAAAACAGCAAACTTAAAAGACTGAAGGTGAGTGGCTGGGAGAGTTGTTAGGTCGACACAGGATTTAGCAGAAGTGGATTCTGAACTCATAGAATCATAGAATCATCAGGGATCAGAAGGGACCTCGAAAGATCACCTAGTCCAATCCCCCTGCATTCTGAGTGCAGCATGGTGGGTGCTTATGCACAGGTCTTGCCTCTGCCTACCCATGTGGCAGTCTGCAGTGAACTGCATAAAGTAATGGTGCTGCAAATTCTGTTCCACCCAGGAGCAATGGTTTCCAGTCTGCAGAAGGTCCACCCTATTCCCACTCTATGAGCATAGTCATAGTTCTGTAGATAAAATGGTGGTGTTTCAGGTCCTGCTTGTTCTGTTCTTAATGCAGAGTGCATGTTGCCAGGTGCAGGGCCTGGCTACCACAATCTGCTCATTATGTTTTAACCATTCACTGTTTGTTAATCAGAGTTTAGGATCTCACCCAATGGCTCAAATATTTTCCATGTGGTATTTCTTCTGGTGGTGATCATGATATAGTAGAGACATACATGAACAACAAAGAAAAGGGAAAAGAGGAGAAAGGAAGTAATGAAATATCTTTAAGTACATCAGTTTAATTTCTGTCTACATATGTCAATCATGTATTAGGAAATATGTATGAGGCTACAGTGACATTTCTGTTCATTAGAAAATTTAAATTCTGACAGTAGAGATCAAAGGGGTGTCTTGGGTTATGGAATCAAGAAGTTTGTATTCCATTTTCATCTGTTGAAAGCAGTTGAGAAGCTGTATGGATTTGTTTTTTGTAACTTCAGGGGGTGGGGGAGTGAATACTGACCCAATTGTTAAAACCAGGTGGGGCGATACTCTTAAGTATGGATCGTTAAAACTCATCCCATTGTGAGTAGCTTCACCTAGTGGGGGGAGGTGGGGGGGAAGCTGACCATGCTCGTGCCTAGCAGCACGAACTGGGACTCAGAAAAAGGAGTGGGGCTCGCTCTCTGGACTGAGGATCGTTCTCTACAGTCTGGCTCTCCACTGGGCTTTGCTCTCTGTGGGAGTTTCACGTCCCCGGACCCTGCGATACCCAGCTGAAGCCGCCTTTTGCGTGTTTTTCGGTGCCGCTCTCTACTGCTGCCCCTGCTGCTTCCACGGCATCCAGCTTCTCTCCGAGACCTTCTGCCTGCTGCTACCTCTGTATGCACCCACACCGAGGAGGTCTCTCTCTCTCCACAACAGCCGGCTCCGGAAAAACTGAACTGGGACAGGTTATTGCTCTGTCGGGATCCCTAGGACTTTTCGTTTGACTGGTTGTTTGGGTGTACTGTTCGGGTTTTCTTAGTGTTCTTAATAAAGAATTGTTCCTTTTCCCAAATCTTTCGCCTGAAGGCCTTTAAATTGAAAGAATTTGGTACCTGTCTTCCTAAACCGAGACAAGGGGAAAGAAGTATTTTGTTTCTGAAATTCTCTGTGTCAGATCAGGTTTCCAATTATTAACACTGCTGTTGGTCAGACTGAATTAATTGAAGAAGCCACATACCTTCATCTTTGAAAAGAGGACTGAAAACAAAGTGGTGAATGATGATGATTAAATGACCTCAGTCTTTACAGAAGGATGGAAACATGAGGCTGACTGATACTATCTCAGATCAGTGTAACTGTATCATGTCAGATTTTGTTTTAAATTTATTTTCCCTTCAAGTAAGAATCAGGTTTATTTTCTTTTATGAAGCAAATAAATAAGAACTTTCAAGAACAAAAAAATTACGAATTAACCATAAAATTAATCAGGCACTCTGAAAATATAAGTGTTGTGATGAGATTTATGGCTGCATTTATTCCATCCTAAATAAAAATTAGTGCTATACAAATGTACTCTAGCATTGGAAAGTAAGGATCAAAACTTCCATTATGATATGTTTACTATTTAGAGAGAGAGAGCATATTAAGCATATTTCAGCTTATAATAAGCAGTAAACACTACATGAGTATGGAAAATTACTAATATCCATAGCATTCTGAAAATACCAGAACAAAATTGTCTTTTCATCCAGATATACTTCAAATTGAAATGGCTGCAATTGGAGAAATATGACAAACACTTACACCCACTCAGGTCACAGATGACACAGACCTAATGGTTTATTGTTCAAATTGCATTTCACATTTATCTGTATTTGATATGATTTAAATTATTAAAATGCAGCAGAACTCATGCTCTGAGAGAGAAAATATGCTTACTTATCCATAATGAGTACATTTGTTTACAATTAATAAAATTTTGAACGCTGCTGGTTTTCAATTCCTCCAAAAAGAGAACATGGCCTATTATGGAAAACCTGTCAATTTGAAAATTTGTTAAATATGGCTATCCATGTATGATATTAAAATATTTGTAGAAATATCAATATTTGTATTAAAATTAAAGAAGTATTTAATTTTGTCTAAATTTGCTTTGTACAGTTTTTAATTACTGAGGTGATAGTGATGTGCTGAATGCTACTGTGCATGTGATTGTTTAATAGAATTTTTTTCCAAGAACTGGTAGAAAAGGACAGAGTCAGTAATTGTTGATGAAGATCTTTCAATATTTTATCTATATTGAAGGGATAAAATGAATTTGAATATTTAATACATAGTAATTGTCTTGATAACGTATAATTACTTTCTTTAAAAAGCTTAGCAAATGATATTCATGCTACCAATCTTGATTTGGTGTGCTAAACAAACTCTTGACTCCTTATTAATTCAGTGAAGTAGTCTCTACTCGGAACAAAAGCATCTAAGTTTTCATAAATTCAGCACTAAATATTCTGATCATAGAATACTCTATTTTCATACATTTTTGATGAATCTTTGTTACTTTTCAAAAAGAGACTATAAAGACTTCAGAATTAATAACTCTGACACTGCAGAAAGATGCAAAATTTAATGTAACAAGTGAATATTTGTTTGTTTTCTGATCTCATTGTTTGGTACTTGAATGTCTCATTGTTTTGACAAACAGGATTTACTGCTTCTTTCCCAAACCAAACCAAACTAAAAAATAATAGAAAAAAAATCAAATTTTCCAGTTGTTTAGCAACAACTAAAAATCATTTATTTTATAATATTGGGTTTGATTCTGCATAAACCTCCTAAAATCCATTTCACATAACAGTTTTTTCAGTTCAAAAAGGAAGTCCATTCCAATGTCTAATCCCACTTTCTGTGAGGAAGTGCTTCCTAAAATCCAACCTAACTCTCCCCCAGTGCAGTTTCACGTCATGCCCTCTCATCCTATCACTAGTTGCCTGGGAGAAGAGCCCCACTCCTACCTGTCTACAACTTCTATTCAGGTAATTACAGAGTGATAAGGTTCCCTCTGAGTCTCCTCTTCTTCAGGTTAAACAATCCCAGCTCCCTCAGCCTTTCCTCATAAGGCTTTCTTTCTAGTCTCTTTACCAACCTTCTTGCTCCTCTGTACTCACTCCAGCTATCTTTCTTGAAGTGTGGGGGTCCAAAACTCACCACTGCCCAGTACATGGAGAGAATTACATCCCTAGTCCTGCTGGCCACACTATTCATGATAAAAGCCAGGATGCTGTTGGCCTTTGAAGCCACCTGGGCACACTGCTGGTTCATATTCAACTGATTGTCAATCAGTACGCCCAGATCCCTCTCTGTCAGGCCACTCTCCAGTACCCTCATCTGCTTCTCAGAAGACTTGTGCTCCAGAGCCTGCCCCCACTAATTAATGCTGCCTGGCTCACATCGCAACATCATTCCAGTAATAATCTAATATTGGAACTTTTAGCAGAAAAAAAGAGAGACAGTTACAATGTTTTTCTTTAGGCATAATATTATCAGTTTACTAGTTACTAGTGTATTTCCAGTAGAAGAATATACTCATCCACTTTAGTGGGGAATTTATGTTATTTTAATGTTTCTATTGGCAAGTTATCTACGGATCTACTCCTTCACTGTCTCTTTCTCCCTCTCAAAAACCACTCAAAACTTAGATGTTATTCTTCCCTGATGGTAAAATACTTTTGATAGTTCTAGCTATGTCTCTTTGAAGATATGTCCCCAAACCATAAACAGATCAATTTGAAACTTAGTATTTTATAGTTTTCCCAGGAAAATGTGTTAGAAGTGTTATGTGTTTCACTTTCAAACAGGAGATTAGGAGGATTAATTAGTGGAGCAGTTGTTAAAGGATCTGGGCTTTCCTGGTTCACAGAATAAGGTATTTATAACCATAATGCAAAAAAACATCACCCATTACCACAATGATTGCAAGTGATGTATTTACCATCAGTCACATGCTACAAAATGGCTGCATTTCTAACCACTACTATTTTTAATCATAAATTTGATTTTAATGCCATATCTCATGCTTTCTATGGTATGATATATTCTTTTATGCTTCAGTGCTAGCTGTTCAAGAAAGGTCTTGAATCCTCATGATAGTGATGAATGAGCATTGCAAGAGATCAGCCATGTGGGGAGAAAGAATAAAATAACTACTACTTTAGATGTTTTTGCCTGAAATCACAGAAGTCACGTTCCTCAACATTTAGGAGAAATAGGCTGAGGCACCTAACTTACATATATCTGTCAAAATCAATCAAGAGGACTAGCACTGATCTTGACAAATATTTCCTGCATATTTCATCCTCAGAGCTAGATTGTCCCAACTTCACTTCTGGCTCTTAATTTGTTCAACAACCCCACTGATCTCCCAGAGGAAACACAAGAAGGAACTGTAATCCTACATTACCACTGTAATGGTAGCGTTTTGACAGCTGATAACAGCGAGTTCAAACTGCAGAAATAAATCCCATTCCTTATATAAAACCACTCAACCAAGAGGACAAGAGGGTGTGCAATGTTGTTGATCTGTGTAGGTGCAGCATATTAATTTATTTTTTATTCTTGCTTTGAGTAATCAAGAAATGTCCATTGTCAGAGGTAATAAATCAGAAGTGACAGACCTGGGGGCTTAGAAAAATCCCACATGTATTATTCAAGTATCCTCTGCCCAATTCTTAGAAGTATCCATCCCTCTGCCATTAATTTCTGTTATTAGAGAAACTGATCAACAGTTACATTACTATTGTTCTACTGCTTAGTAATGAAGCTTTTTATTCTTTTCCTCTGGACAGTGCAGAATGCGTGAAAATATAATACATAGGACACAATATAAAGTGAATCTCAAAGTCATAGATGGGGTTTTTTGTTGTTGTTGTTGCATGGACTTTCTGACATTAAAAAAAGTAAAATTATTTTATTTATTTTGTGCAAGAAACTTTTCACAAAATCACAAAACTTGCTGCTTCAGATAAGATTTTTAAAACATTTAGTCTGGATAGTCCCTCTGAATAGGTCAGTTTGTCATGGATCCAGGATCTGTTTGCTGGTGTTTGTAGAACTGGGAAGACCATGGGAAGTTTTCTCTCTGGAATCCTTTATGATTATCATCAAAGCACAAAGTGTAATTGATTAGGGGTGAGTACAAGTGAATAATTAAAAGTAATTATTGACAGAATGTAGTATGTTGCTAATACTGATTTTTTCCAAATGTTTATATCTCATTATACTTGGATATTGAATATTTCTAAGCAACTAAGTAAACAAAATTCTTCCCCACTTATAGACATGAAGAGCAGGATTTGAACAGTCCTTGTTACTCTGTCCTGTAATCCCCATTGGAACATCAGATGCTAAGTTGAGGGTCTAACAAGAGGCTCATTTTAAACACAGTCCTTTTGTCTAAGTTTCCTCTTAAATAATAATCTAGTCCTATCCTGATCTTCTATACATATTTTCATAGAAACTTTGGGAGCTGATGTACATGGTTCTGATGTACATTCACACTGGTGACATGTAACCTCAATCTGACAAGACAGATTTACAGAATTTTATATCTTCTGTATATTTGGTATAACATTATTAGTGTAACAGAAAATTGATTCCTCTGTGCAGGGTATATTCTGCCCATACAGCTTTTATAAAAGGCCTACAGAGCAACTTCAAGAATGCCTTTCATGTGTGGATTTAAATCTAAAAAACTGCTTGCAAATGCATGCATATATACTTTCAGATATATATAAGCACATAAATATAATTCCTATCCTTTTCTGTCAGAAATCAGTTTTAGACATAGCGATAAACTTCAATTGCTAGTGTTTGTAGACTCATTCTTGTTTGATTCCTAATACTCCAAATAGAAATTCTGTCCACAGTGATAAAATAGTAGGAAAGACTTTGGTAGCCAAGCTAAACACTCATGTGATGGAATAGAAATGAAAAATTCCTGATAAAAGGATAGGAATTTTATTGATTAAAAATAATGTTCCATAGTTCAATCAGAAAAATCAATGGGTTGAAAATAGCTTTCAAGTACCCAAAGAAATTATTTAAACTACCACAATTTTTTTCCAGTAAAATATGTATTCAAATTTCTTAGTATTTATTTATAATAAATAATTTTTTGATTCTTCTCAGCTTAGAAGTATTTAAGCACTTCCATTTTACTGTAACACTGGAAAATATTTCAGAGGAAAACAAAACTTAATTTCAGTAACAGTTGCTGTTGTTTCTTCTCATTCATTCCACTTCTCTTGCACTTGGCAGAGAAGTACCAGCAGCTTAAGGCGTGTCACACTTTTTCTGGTTTATTTATAACATTTTAAATATAGCTAGATGCTGTGTTTGAGACCAAGAGTTCTCATCTGTGTTATTCTCAGTGCCCTTGTACTTCTTAATATACTGCTTTCAAAAGATACAAAAAAGCAACTATACCACAAAGATTTCCTTGTTTCTGGTAGATAATTTTTTTACATGTACTAAATTGTCAAGACTTCCCAAATGCCCTTGCAAGATTTCTGACATTTCTGTACTCAATAGAAGAACATAACATAGTCATTGCTATTTGCTTCAGTCCTTTTCTACAGAAAATGCAGCTGTTAGGAAGCTCCATGACTCTTGCAAAGAGAAAATTTCAGAAATATGTTTCTTTTTAAAGTGTTTAATTTACTGGTACTACTATGTAGTAACTTAACTTATATTTTCCCTTTAGTATTTTTTTTTTAAAGCACAAGCAAAAGGAATGCAATTGTGGACTTAATTTTCAGTCTTCTTGCTTGAGGCATTGAGAAGTTACTATGACAGTTTGTGAAAATTTCTTTGACTCTGCATCTGGTATGACTCGTTCAGAGTTCCCTGTTCCTTGTACCTAACTTCTCCTTCACTTCTTTCTTATCTTTGTTAAGACAGAGACACCTTGCACCAGACTAGTCATGGGGAACCATATTGCCCTAGTAGCATGGTGAATGGAGAGAGACTTCAGAAATCATCAGAGGGAACGTTTATTCTTAAATCCATTGTTTGCTGAAACAGAGATTTTATCTCATTCCTGGCTAAAGGAGTTGGCATGCTGGAAATGAAGGAGTGGTCTGGAAAGGCATGGAACCAGGAACTAGACTGAAAATGACCACTGGTGCATGATATATGCATGAACTGAATGGACTCCACATTTCCACAAAGAAAAAGAAGTACTGGAAGTCTCTTTCCTTTGAAATATCAGAGATACCAGCTTGGAGTCATTTTGTACATGTGATTAATCTCTGTGTGTCTTTGTGTTGGGATTCTTATGGCAGGTGAATTAAATGTGTCTTGTTTTTTCCAAAAATCCAGTTAGGGGTGTGGTTTTCTTGTTGTTTTACATGCAATTTCTAAGTAGTTTTTGAACCCTCCTTGTTTTGGTTTTGAATTGATCAAATTCCTCTTGCATCAAATCAATTGATCAATAGATCAACCAAACACTGTTAAGCTGTTGCTTTAATCAGCCAGAAGTGTGGCTGGAACAAAGTTAACCATTTCTCCTACTCATCAAATATGTCATATTAAAGTTTATGTGGTTCAAAACATATATATGTGCTGTAAATGATATATTAATATAAATATACAGAAATACACAATAGTAAGAAAACCAACATTTATTGAAAGAAACCTTAATCACCTCTGTGTGTCTTCCATTTCTTTCTTTACTGTATGTGCTGGGTTGAGATAGAATATAACATTCTTTTTAGTTGATTTTACTTTTCAGCTAAGTATCTTCTAAGTAACTGCTCTTTTTAGATTTAATGGCATATTTTTGCAGACTGCTTGTAGAAGTGATAACACTCAGTTTTCATAACTACTATTGAGTATGCAGAAAATCTCTTGTTTATACTTAGTCACATGAAGACCAAAATCACTGCTAATCTTATGTACCACATTTGGGGTGTAGTAAGTTGGAGGCTGCACCTGTGGAGAGAAAGGGACCGACCAATGTAGCATTTCATTCCATAGACATCACATTTGGTATAAAACTGAGAGATCACTAAGGTTAATCCCTCTTCAATATCCAACATCTGAGGAGGATCCTGCCTATTTCTGAAGTCAATCTCATGCATTCCTAAGTCCAGTTCTAGAATCCATGTCCTACATCTAGTTCCAGTCTACTCCTGAGTCTGGCCTGAGACTCCCCTAGAATCTGTCCATGCCATTAGATCTGCCTTATTACTTTCCCATTCCATTTTGGGAGTGGAGAGTAGCTAATAAAGAATATTTGTCATTTGTCTAGTGACCAACTCAGCCCTAAGCCATGACACTGTCTTAATTTTCATTTGATTTTATAGAAATTCTCACATGTTAAACAAAAACTATTTTGCTCAGCCTGTGCTCTCAGAGCTAAGATATTAACTTGCTATTTTTTCAAGACTGAGACAATAATTTACTAAATACTGGATCCAAGATAGGAGACAATTTAAAGCAATGGGAGTAATCCAATGGATAGGGAACAATAGTAATGAATATAAATTTTGCTTTGCTATCCTGGACACCATACATGGATGATGTTGTCAAATGAAGCAACTCTTTAAGACGAGCTCTATCACAGGCCTGCTACAGATACTATTCTTTAAATACGTCAACTTTCATCCCCCCTTTATCCATACAATAGTTTTAATATATTTACAAGATATGTCTCAAATATAGTTTTGTTTCTAAGATTTACATAAGCTTCAAATTTCTATTTTATATAATTGGAATATGCCATGTAATCATCTGAATTTCTTATCCCTAAGCACTGCAAGAATATCATCCTCCAGAGCTAGAATGTTATGGAATTTTATGCTTTTAATTACATTAGATTTCATGTAGTCACTTATAGCTATGAAAGTAGAATATGGACCCTGGAAAACTTCCTGAAGGAAACTACTCAAACTTATTACTAGATTAAATGTGAACAACATATTCAAATTCTGGACACAAAGGAGAACTAAAATTTGTCAATATTAGGGCAATGTGCATGTCAAAAAAGCAGAATGCACTTCACAGACTGATTAGTCAACCACATTGTGGAGCTGCAAAAAGAGGAGCCACCAAAAACATTAAGATATATTTGTTATCATAATAATTTTATTATGGTCAATGAATTGTGATCATGGTCAGACATTATTCCTAGTAGAGAGTTTCATTTGCTCACTTGATTTAGAGCATAAAGGTTTATATTACTACTGATTTATACTGTTCCGTGACATCTGCTGTGTCACATATTTAATGTATTTTTAAATACAGTTAGTGTATGCTATGTAAAAAGAGATGCAAAAATGGAGTAGCTAGAAATAAATAATACTAAAGAAAAAAAAAGGCAGGAAGACTTCCAGTATTTCTTTGTGGCTATAGGAAAACTTTAACCAGGATTTAGCACAAGATTTTAGATGAAACACCGTTTATCCCACAGTTATTTCTGCAAGGAAACACCCCTCTTCTACTAAGGAAGAAGTAACTACAGGAGCACAGTAGTATTACCATTTCTAAAGACTTTGACCAGACAAAAGACTCAAGAGAGAATAGACTTGCTGACATTTCCAATAGAGAAATAAATAAACCCATGCATTTTTCTTACAGAGGAAACCAAAAGATTAACCTAACTTTCCATTAAGAGAAGAGAAAGAAAGAGAATGCAAAGAAAGACAAGTCTACAAGCTCAAATAGCTTACCAAAGAAGGCGGCACTAGGTTTTAGGCTAAAGAATTAAACCAGTAAACTAAATTCTGACTTAAAATAAAAGGGAAATAGCATAGTTGGCTAAAATAGTAACATAGAATATGGATCAAATTAATGAAAAAAAGATGAGTCAAACTAAGATTTATATTTGAATTCATATGTTCACTTAATTGTCTAGAATTCTTTTTAACATTGGAGGATTTATGCTTTATCCTGGAACTTGAATAAACAAGATGTAAAAACAGTTGTGCAAATTTGACTAAAGGACATGGGACACTATGAAAAGGAAAGCTCTTAAATACAGAAGTCTAATAAACGTGATATATTTTCTTTTAATTCTCATTTACACATTCAAAGATTAACAAACATAAATATATGGAAAAAAGTCAGGTATCATTTTATATATGTGAACTCAACTATAGATCCAAATATAGCATTAACATAAATGTCAATGCCATATTAGAGTCATATCAAGAGTCTGTTCTAGAGTCCAGATAGCAGAAAATAATCACAATTACTTACAAAAAGAAGTTTGGAAAGGAGGCTTCCAGGTGATTTCAGCAATTTAAATGGGAGTTCTCAACATCAGATATATTCCTAATAAAAATTTTGTATAAATAATGTATAAGATTGTACCAGATTTTGTCTGATGTAAGAGATTATAAAGTCTTCAAGTCAGAGTTTAGAGCTACAATTATTTAAAAACAAATAGGTTTTTTAAGATCACTTCAATGTATGATGGCATTGAGAAAGAGTTCACGTATGTTGAAGCTAAAGAAAGATTTGTCCCTAATTCTTAAAGCCAAGTAAACGAAGATTCCCTTACTCTAACTGATAGAAATTATGCATTTTTCCTAAATCATTATTCTCACTTTCCTGAGCTTGTTAATTGAAGACAGTCAAGCAAGCCAGAAGTAGGCATACACTAATTTTGTTCACTCTTCTTGATTTTTTTCTTACATATATTAGATTCAAAACCAAGACAATTTTGTAGAATATACTTATTTTCGCTGTCAGAAATGTATGTGACAATAAACCTCACCAGGATACCATGAAATAAAATAGTGCAAGCTCTAATCTTAAGCCCAGAGAGACAATTGCTGGAAAACCCAACCACTTCTAGAAGTAGTCCGTGGTTTCTTCTAACTACATTCTATTTAGGCACCCTGCATAGCACCTTGCTTAGTAAGATACCAGGTGGAACCGTACTCTTACTAACCCTACATTTCCTGAGGTTAGTCTGGTACTGAATAACTGCATATGCATGATAAATTTGTAAAGAAACAGAAGAATGCAAACAAGTATGTATTGGTTTGCATAATATTAGTTACTGAAGAAAAATTCATGCTGTTCTATGTTATCTAAAGAAATAGAACTGTACAATTGTTTATACAGTTATACAAAAAATAATAAATCTGCAGAAGAAAGGTGGAAAAATATATAATGTTTAAAAAGATGCATGTATCACTATATAACACATTAACCAGTTAAAAAAGGGGAAAAAAGTTAATTGCAAAGGCAAGCAATCACAATAGTAGTATAATTAGATTTCAGTGATTAGTTTTTCTATTTTCTTATCTTTCGTCTTGGTGGAGGTCCAGGTCAAACCACAATGAAGCAAGCTTAGGTGTTCTTTTCAACATTATCTTTTAAACAGTCATAACTGGAAATTGCATTCTGGAAGAAGGAACAATGAAGGACAAAAGATAGCAAACAGCTACAGACCACAAGTCTCTTAAGCACAGAGAAATGATGGAAAAGTGACCTGTTTAGGATGCTTCTAGAAAAACCTTGCTGTTGAAGAAACCATTTGGGAATGTAATGAGGATTCCTGGTGACTAACTGAAAAGATTTGATAAAAGTGGATGATTGTCTTTCCTTAATGAGTTAAGTCAGTTGTGGAGAAGCAATCCAAAACTGTATAGCATTTTTTATTAAACAAAGTATCAACTTTGCATATTTTCACCCCAAACTATACAAACTATTTCAAAATCAAAGATTGGCATAACTGGACTTTCTTGGAAAATTTTAAAAAATAACCACAAGATAATGGTTTTAGGGAATAAGTGTCTTAACTGGAAATATATACATATATAGAATAGAAATGGCAGCATTTAAAAGTAAGTTGAGCTTAGTGTCATTGTAGTGCATCCTCTGAAATCAATGACTCAATGTGCAAAGTCTACCAAAAAACAAATAAAATTATTTGGATCACCAAGAAGACAAAGATAATATAATGGAAGCAATAATTTTGCTAATGTATAAAATGTGATAAAATGTTAAAATTGACACAGTTCTGATATTTAAGTTTCAGAGAATACAGCAGAGTAAGAAAAGATAGAGAGAAGAGCAATGAAAATTATATAGGACATGTAGCATCTGTCTTTAGAATAAATTAAAACAATTAGGATTCGCTTGAGAACGGAGAAAGAGAAGGGTTTTAGTTTAATTTTAGAACCTCATGAATGATACAAATAAATTCACAACATATTTTAAAAACAAAAAAATATTTTTTTCAGAAGGGTTAATGAATTAATTTCTGTGAAATTGCTGTCACAGAAGACAATACTTATAGGTTCAGAATCGGATTACAGCAATTAATAATATGAAGCCCTCACCAGTTACCAGAACAAGCAAGGGACATATCTTCTCAGAACTCCAGGCCAACTATGGTGGATTTGGGAGAATGTAAGGATCTACAGAAAACAGACTAGCTCTTCTGCTTTCTCTTCATTAACTCCTTCATTGCTCTTCCTGGTTCAGATGAACAGCCATTTCCCTCCTTACTGGTCCCAGGGACTTAACCAACCAAAATGGTGATGACCCTGTCAGAGAACATGGAAGCACAACAGCAGGCAGAGCACTATCTATAAATATCAAACGGTTGCAAGTTTTAAGTAGTGCTTGGACTAGAACTGCTGAATGGCAAACCAAATGATTCCCCTCACAGTCAGTGAGAGTGGTAAAACACTGGAACAGGTTGCTCAGAGAAACTATGGTTGTCTTCTCTCTGGAACTGTTCAAAATCAGGCTACATGGGGCTTTGAGCAAACTGGCATAGTGGAAGATGTCCCTGCCAGTAGCAGAAATGTTGGACTAGCTGATTTCTAAATGTCTCATTTATTCTGAATGCAGCAGGATTCATAATGTATTTTTAAAATATGGTCTGCAGGATTCATTAATTCAGTAACCACATTTTCCTGAAAGAGTTAAGGAATGATTGCATAGCAGTAAGCAAGATAAATATCTGAAAACCACATCCTGCTACTATTTGTATCCTAAAATAGATGGGACTGATCCAACTGTTGCTGCTACTGCAGTAATGGCCAACAGACAAAGGAAAAGAAAGGACAGTGGGGGATCAAGCAATCTGAAAAAAATATAACCTTTCTATTTATTAATAGATGAAGAAATATTTCTACTTGCTTTTAGAGAAGTAAACAACTGCTTAGCTGAACTTGTAAGTTCTTCATCTAGCCCAACTGCCTGATCACTTCAGGGCTGATCAAAGGTTAAGGGATATTATTAATGATACTGTTCAAATGCCTCTTAAATATGATTGAACATGAGACACCACCCACCTCTTCTAGAAAGACTCTTTCAGTGTTTGACCACACTCAAAATAAATAAGGAAATCTTCTTAATATCAAGTCTCAACATTCTCCAATGCAGCTTTGAACTGTAACTACATGCTCTGCCACTGTTTACCAGAGAGGACAGATCAGTAACTCCCTCTGTAGTTTGCCTCCTCTGGAAACTGTGTAGAGCAATTACATTATGCCTCAGTTTTCTGTCAAACCCAGAATTCTGGGTTTGTTTCTTCCTGAGGGAAAGACTTTGTACTGTTTTGGATTTTATGAGGTTCCTAGTGGCACCTGTCAAAGTCACTTTGGATGTGCTCTAGCATATCTGCTGCATCTTGCAAAACTTAGTGGCATCTTTGAACACGAAAACTCGTTATAGTCCTTCCCCATAGAAATGTGGTATCCTTTCATGGGAAATAGTCCCATTAACTTGTCCAGCTATCATGGGAATTTCCGGTAGGCTGGGGTTCTTACGGTGAACTGCCCCTGTATTTCTCCTTCAGATTGAGCGTGGTAACTTCATGGTTGCATCTACAAACAGGGAGCTCCCAAACAAAAGGTGCAAAAGCAACAGGAAGCTTATCAATAAGTTTCTTTTCTTAAATAGATTTATTTGCAGAGGCATTGGTGACTCAGCCTCAGCCAGAGGCCGTTCTCCCACAGATCTGAAAGACAAATTTTGTGAAGCTTTGCAGAGGGACCATACTAGTAATTACCTCACTACTAAAACCCTACCAGACACAAGCCCACTACAATTATATTTGCCACTCTCTCTTTATACATAGATTATTTTTGTGCCTGAAGAGAATCAGGCCGTTTTAGTTTGTTTTTTCTTTTTAATATATTATCCTACAAACTAGTGACATCTAAGTCCAGTACACAGTAATCAAGAGATGTTTTCAAAATATGTTTCAGCTTTTCATAACATTTCATTTGAATATATGTAGATTTGAAGCTTGCTAACGGCTTCTTGAAAAACAGTATAATAAAATGAAACTCTAACTACCCTTGGCAAAACATTCCAGAAAAATAATTTTTTTGGAATCCATAGTAATATTTAGAAGAGTCATCACAGTCTGGTTTTTATTTGCAAATGGATGCAAACACAATTCACCATTAGTTTTGCCTGCACACAAAATAGACTGTGTTCATTTATTTTGACAAGTAAGTTTATACTTTAATTACTTAAAAATAATTGTCATTTTTTCTAATAAAACAGAGATGTATTTCTTTGTTGCAGTGAACATTACATGATCTGTTCGTTTTCCTCTGGGAGACCTTGAGCCTGACCATTCACCGAGGTGTACATCAATGTGATGATCAGCAAAATGGGTTTTATTATCACGTGGCGTACACTTATATACCATTGACCCACCCTTCATGTACGCCCTCTTTCTTGCCGAGGTAGCAGAATAGAGAACCTA
>VZRI01010446.1:89263-113877 GCA_013397515.1 Upupa epops | reverse complement strand
TTCCAACCCTGACTGCTTCTATACCTTCTTCCCTGGGACGGTGACAGGGTACTGAAGGGGGCTGCCTGGGGGATTTGTGGAGTCTCCCTTTCTGGAGACATTTGAAACCTGCCTGGACTTGGTCTGGGTGATCCTGCTGTGGCAGGGGAATTGGACTGGATGATCTTTCAAGGTCCCTTCTGATCCCTGATGATTCTACAAATCTATGATTCTAAGTTCAAAGAGATACCAAATAAATGCTTTTGAGAAAGTAAAAATCTTCACATTTTATCTGGGATTAGTTCTACTTTATTCTGAGAACTGACATCAAGGGCCTCTTTCCAACTTATACAAATACACTCAGCTGCAGTTTACTGAAGACTGTGCTGTTTAATGGGTACACACCATGCACACAGCTTTCATCTTTAGCTGAATAAAATGTGTTTATTGCACCCATCAGCCATGGAAAAGCTGAAGAAGCAGCCTAAAATCAAAATGATCCAGAACTTCCTTAGCCTTCAAAAGGAGCACACAGACGCAGGGATGTTCCCTTTAACACAGAAACACCCACAGCTGCCAACCCAAAAGCTGAAACTAGCAGGGGACAGATACAAACAGCCACTGGACAAACACATAACAGCCGTAAGGAAAATAAGAAAGAGAAGATATTGTGCTAATTTTCTATCTAGCAGCAAGCACAATATTCCCCTCTGGAAAGGGAGTTGGAGGCCAGTGGCAGTAATAGAACAAATTAGCTTTACTGACCTGAGAAGTCTGTAATTAGCACAGAAGGCCTGAAGCCTGCGGATCACTGTAACAATAACCTTTCACTTCAATGCGTGTCTGTCAGCTCTCACCTTATTAAAATGTTTTCCCTTCTAACTGTGGCTTTCAGCTGCTCTATCTGGCCACCATGCGATAGGGAAGTGAGGATCTACAGACCGTGGATCATTGTTTTTCTAGTCACTGTTTTGTGTAGGAGCTGTTATCAAACCCTGATTGTGCCATGCACTTGCCATGATAGAAAAAGCCTTCAGAAGACTTCAAATTGAACTAAAATCCTCACACTTGGAAGATATGACAATAGTCAAGGAATCTGAAAAGTGAGCTTCTGACACCTAAGAACAAGTGAAATGACTTGTCTGTGTCTCTAGATGGACACCCAGATACAAATGTAATTCAAAAATCAAGCTCACTTGAATTGAATCAACCAGTACTGAATGAAGATCAGATTGAAAATAATTAATTCAAAGAAAAATTTAAGAAATTCAGATAAATCTGACACAGACAAAAAAGCCAGCATGTTGGACTTGATCCACGAATGGAGTTGCAACCATCACTTAGAAAAGTGTGATGATTTTATATACAACATTCTTTCTAGACAGCCCCAAAGTGAACAGAGAGATGAGAAACAGAAGGTGAAAAGTTTCCTAATGAGTTATTTCTGCAAAGTTCTCCTCTATGCCACCAGTTCTTGGCAGGCAACCAGAACAGCAACAGCTCTGTAGACTTTCCACAAAAAGTGTGAAAAAATGATGTGCCACTTCAAGGTTTCTAACTGGAAGGTTTCAGGTATTAGCTGTGTGCAGTGTTCTTTGTAACTTATTTTCCAAGCCACTTGTGCTGATGCCCGGTCCTTCTAGGCAGATACATCCTGAATCCTACACAGGAACACCTGCAGAAAAATGTCTGGGCTACCAAAGCTGGCTGGGTATTACAGCTGATGAAAGCATCTGCTGTACAAACAACTAAAAGTAACTGATTTGAAATTCACATTAGACAGCTCAAAATAAGCTTCTGTATGAACTATTTGTCAAGAACAGCTGTCATGACTCAGTGATCAAAGAGGTGGTGACACTAGGGCAATCTAGTTGACATCTGCAGGTAAATTAGAAATCACTTAAGAGTGCTACCACGAAAACAAAATGAAAGTGTAATGAAATATTCTCAGCTGAAAAAAAGCAGGGCATATTTCAGATGGCTATGTCACTGGATGGCTACCAAATCTGCTTCTACCCAGGTAATATCCATAGTGTTGCAATGCCTTCAGTGGGCAATCAGTGTGACTTCCTCAGTACCTTTGTTTTCCTTCGTGGTCAGATATTCTCATTCATCGCTTCCCATCTTCTGCTTGACATTTTTTAATTCAACAGACATATGGCACATACATCAGTCCTCGATCAGCTAAAGAAGCCAAACTAGGCAACCTTTCAAGCAAAATCCACAGCATGACCCAGTGCCAGCCCAGCACTGGAGCATTTAGTAGTCTGATGGAAGAAGCACAGCTCTGTGCATTTCAGATCCTGAACTGTGGACAGGGTAGCATCTAAAAAAAAGTTTCAGACAGCTGAGGTACAGCAATGACACATCTTGTCAAACGGTTAACTCAGCCGTGTGGGTTTTGTTTGTTCTCACTCGCTCTGATTAGCCTTGCACTTTTACATTTCAACTTTTAATGAGTGTTTTCCTGGCCACGTTTTCAAAACTTAGTTTTCCCACCAGATCGTTTCTAAGGTGTGGGCTAGTACTTGGTCGTATCCCAATCAGCTTTCTGCTCCTGGCTACAGAGTTTTAATAGCTAACTGTAGTTAATTCAGTTTCCAACTTCATAAGTCAGAATTAATATGGAAGACATAAGGCACAGAAGAGAAACTTGTAACAGCAATTACTAACATAATTTAATTAAGGCTGACATCCATCTTATGTCATTGCTGTCCATATAAGTGCTGTAAGAGTGCAACAAACGTTAGGTACTTTTACATATTTTTAACGGGGAAAAGTTATTGTTGGTCTGTGCTGGTCAGGAACTAGTAAAAATTCTGCATTTTAATTAGGTGTGATCTAATCACTGCTCCAATGAGAAAAACCAAGTGCTTTATACTTTTTAAAATCAAGTTAGACCAAAGTATTTTAGGAATTATTCCCAACATAGCTTTTTTAATTAACAGGGTAGTTGTCTATGTAATAATGACGTTTTAACGTCCACCGCTTCATCACAATAGGATTACACAGGTATCTGCTGCCCATCCTCTGACACGAGGCACCCTGAGTCATAAAGCTGTGAATGAAAACAGACTCAAATTTTGGAAAGCCAAGAAGGCAGCACTGTTGCATTAGCTAGTTTGCAAACATGAACATTCCAGCCGAACCCAAGTACACTCAGAAAAGGGCCATGAAAAATGGCAAAACACAGCACAGTATTATTTTTGCATTAAGTTCTTATTCCCTGCACAGATTTCATCAATGTGTGTGGTCTCTTGTATAAAAAAAGCCCTGTGGAATCTCAAAATTGTAATGATGAGGAGGTAAGAAGAGGCTAGAGAATGTCTACTGGAGCAGCAGCGAACAAACCCACATTGCTGATACGGGGAAGGAAGAGGCTGATGATGGGAAGAGGTTTGTTGAGAGGGAAGAGGAGTCAGACTAAAAACTTGTGATTAAACTGAGATGAGAAACTGGAAGGCAAGTTTGATGAAAAAGTGAGAAATGTGCAGGGACTAAACAGTTAGGACACAGGATCAGGCTTTTAGCTTGAACCCATGGCTAAGTGACAACTCACTCCTGCTTCTGTCTGAGAAACCACCTTTTTGGAGCAAAGTAAGGCTGATCCACAGAGCTACTGAAAAAGCTTCTTCACAAGAGATTATCTACAAAAAAAACCTTGCCAGTGACATCAAAGATAAGGACAATGAGAATACCGGAGCTCATGAAATAAAGCAGAGAATTTCCAAAGGCAAAATTTCATCTTGAAGTTCACATTCAAATTTTACTAACTAATCTAACAAATCCAGAGCTGATGGAATCCATTTAGCCAAGAAGCCACTTTGTCCTTGGGAAAATTTTCAGAAGTACCTGAGGTATAACAGAACCACAGACGTTAACACAAGTCAACATATCTTTAGCAGTTATCTTTCCCCAGTGCTTTGAGACATTATCTCCCATCAAGAAAGGAGAACATGAAAACATCTCTAAAAACATTCTTTGCTGCAAAATAGCTGCTCCCTGTGTTCAATGTGAGACTTCTGCCACGTTTCTGAGTGCTACCACCTTCTTCTCCTTTGGTAGCTGGGCTTATTTGAGAACATGATTTTTGTTCCCCTGAAAAGAGCTTCAAAGGAAAAAAACACTACCAAGTACCATTAGTATAAAAAGTCAAAGCTCTGAGGGGCAGAAGTCTGAAAAATATCTGGCTTTTTGTTTTCCAGTATCCCTCCACTATTAGTGGGTTTCACAGCTTTCCTTAAGAATGTTCTTAAAACTGAGAAGAATACATGAGCCAATTTCCTGCTTCTTTCGGGTAACTTTAGCCCCTGGAGGTTTTTAAGCTTACCCTGTAAACAGCGATGTAGGTCACTAGTGCTGGAAGAGTAGAGGGCTGGAATTGCTCAACCTGAGCTCCATGCAGCTGTACCAGCTCTGGGATACATAATCCTCCAGTGCCAGGAGTCAGGTTTCTCCACACAAGGTTCACTGGCAATGGTGCCAAGGAATTAACCAGAGACTCAAGTCACAGAGGGGGTTTATATGATTCGAGAAAAGCCAATCTGAACACAGTAAACTGTGAGCTACTAAGGCTTCTAAAACCTTCACAGAACTTAATTACTCCCGAGTAGAAAGCTGGCATGCCAAAATGCTTTTTCAGAGCAGCAGTATTTTCTAGATGATAGCCCTAGGCACAGCTGCTGAAAAACAGTCCTCCATGTGAAAGCTGAAGCTTACTGGTAAGAACCTCCACAGAAGCTTTGCATAAAGCAGTGCACCCACTCAACACTTTTTGAAAGGAAAAGACCTTTAAGCTCATTGTGTCTATCCAAAAACCCTACTGTCCCAAGGCCACCACTAAACCCTGTCCCTAAGCTCCACATCTGCACAACTGTGAAACACGTTACAAGGCCTGAAGACTCTTTTCAGGAAGTTGTTTTTCCTAATATCTAACTTAAACCTCCTCTGGCACAATCTGAGGCCATTTCCTCTTGTCCTATTGTTTGTGAGAAAAGAGCAGCTCCCACCTCTCTCCAACCTCCTTTCAAGTAGTTGTTGACAGCAAGACGGACTCTGCTCAGCCTCCTTTTCTTCACACCAACCAGACCCAGCTCCCTCAGCTGTTCCTCATGTTCTTTACCTCTAAGCAGTCAAACGCAGTAGTGGTTGCCAACTTAGAAGGACAGCATGTTAATCTTAGAAAAATTAAACCGTTTATTTTCACACACTGAGATCTTTTGCAGGCAATCAGTCTCTGCTCTCCCTTGTGTTGAGAGTCACACTGAGTGCTGTAATCTTATACTGAGAAGAAAACAATGATAAAAAGTTACCTGAATTCATACTAACCAACTCCAAAAGCACTGTGCAATTACCACCTCTACTACAGGAACATGCCCTTTACATTATTCAAGTCCATTTGCTTAGATCTGGACTGGGCAGTTACAGCTAATCCTCAGCATACATCTGTTCTGTAAATCTCATTCCACAGCTCCTACTCTGCCCAACAGCTGCTTAACATGTGTGATTTATTTTCTTTAAACTTACCTTTTCTTATTTTTCGTGCCAATGCCCAAGTTGCAGCTGTCAGAGCTAGGAGTGGTGTATTTGAAATCCTTAGGAAAACGCGAAGCTGCTTTTTATCTGGCCCGCCGATAGGTTCTGATTTAACTTCCTTAGTATGTCTGAGATTCTCTTAGTAAATCAAAGCCAAAACTATTAACAAAAACCTCTGTCTGAAGTTTAATTATAGACTGATTTGGTTAGGTATGTGGATGGGTACGCTGCACTACGCATTTAGGAACACAATTTTTGTTAAAGCAAGAGTCATTAGATTAAATCACAAGCCAGCTAGGCATAATACCTAAGGCTTAGCCTTCTGATATAATTCAGCAGAAGAATGGCAAGATAACACTGCTCTGATAAAAACAAACTCCCAGCCTTTCCATATAACAAGCCTGGACTCATCCTCTCTCTCCCAGAATGGCACTGAGACACCTGATGGTTCAAATGACCAAACACCTGCCAGGTTACAGTTGTGTGCTTTTCTTTAAGACAGTTGCCAGAAAGTTAAACCAACTCTACAAAAAAATCCTCTCTGCAGAATGTGGTCCCAGGTTTCAGGTCAGCAAAGCTGCTCTGCAGGAGAAATTAAGAAAGACTAACTCATTTTTAAATGATGATTCACAGTGCAAAAGTAAGCCTGAAGCTTACCTTAACTGCTGTTTGAAATGGCTGGTTGATATTGCAGCACAGCATTACTAAAACACAAAAACTATCAAAACACAAGGCTTTAAGCTCCTAATGTTCTGTGAGAGTCACAGAAAGCACATCATGGCTTGCTTGGACTGGCTCATGGGTACCACAGAAATAGATGGTACCTTAAGAATCTGGTACAGTTGAAATTTAACTAACAAGTCCAGCATTTTCCTTAAGAAGAGAAGACTCAGTGGGGACCTTCTCCCTCTCTACAACTTCTTGAAGGGAGGTTGAAATCAGATGGAGGCTGGGCTCTTCTCCCAGGCAACCAGTGCCAGGACAAGAGGACAGGACCTAAAGCTGTGCAGGGGAGGTTTACATTGGATGTTAGGAAACCCTTCCTCACGTAAAGAGTAATCAGACCCTGGAATGGACTGCCCAGGGCAGTGGTGGAGTTGCCATCCCTGGAAGTGTTTAAGGACAGCCTGGATGTGGCACTCAGTGTCCTAGTCTGGTCAATGTCTTGATGTTAGCCCATGGGCTGGGTTAGATGATATTAGAGGTCTTTTCCAGCCACAATGGTTCTGAGATTTGATGATTTTACAGTTATGCTGCTGTTTATCATCTCTTTTGGGGCTGGTTTGATTTGCTCTATCCATTATCTGGTCTTGGGGACTCTCTTCATCGGGACAGTGACAAGAACTGTAAAGACATTTAAAAGAAATTTTATTCCAGAAAATCCAAGCTTCTCCCCTGTGTTTTGATTACTTATCACTGAAATGGGGGACAGAAGGCAAATGAAGACTGGAATAAAGAACGAGCAACTAATACACAAGGAAAAATAAGCAGTGATATTGAAATCTATTTCATCACAATTAATTTTGCTGCTGCAAACAGCAGTGACCTCAGAGGTCTATGGAAGGTAGAAGAAAATCAAAACGTACAAATGTTATTTGCAAAAACCCCACTTTTTTTAGAATAACAATTTTCTTGTTCTTCTACATAGAAACAGAAATAGAAAATGAAGCCTTGTAATTGTATCAGAGAGCCAAAACAAACCTTCCAAAAGCAATACCAAGCTCCAGTCCAGCTTTAGTAGCTGCACAAATTCCTTAGTGTCCATAACAGAGGTGAATGACCTTGGAGCAGTCTAAGAGTTCACTACAAACATTCCAGAATTCAGAAGCCTTGTCCATCACACTGACTTTCTGTTGGCCAAGGGGTTTAAGAACCCTCAGGGTCATAAGATAACTTCATCTCCCACATACAGCCAACTCTAAACAAACCAACCTTGTTGTAATCAAATTGTTTTAAGAAAATGCTATAGGCTGTAAAACAATATCCTTGTGCAGGCAGGATTTCCACAAGCTTTTCATTCATGCCCCATTTCTTGAACTGTGAGCACAAGCTGCAACAAGCCCTTTCAAAGGAAGGCTTGCCACGGTCGTGTTACGCTCAGACACCTCCGCAAATTGAGACTACTACAAAACTGCACCCAAACTTGTGGGTGAAGGCTCACACCTCTCTTAAGAACACACTTTGGGATACAGGGACTGAACAAGACCATGAAGTCTCTGCCACAGAAAGTTGGGACTAGAGGGTTGATTTGACTTCTAATGAGCTTCTGGAGTCTCGCTCTAGTATTCTGCAGGTCACTTCCTATATTCATATAGGAATAAACCAATAGGTATGGTCCCACCTGTGTCATCACTGTTCCTCATGAGTTCATGAATTAAAAAGGAATAAACCACACTATACTTAAATAGCATCAACAGCAGTAACTAGCAGCTCTGGCATTTCTAGTGCCTGTAAGGTCCTCGCAAACAGCAGTCATTACCACTATAGGCATGGCTCTTATAAGGCAAGGGAAAGGCAATGTCTGTAAAAACATTTTGTATTTTATAGAAGAAAATGGATTTTTGTTTCAAAGTCATCTTTCCTTGCTATGAGATACATACATAGTTCTGTTTCTGATTTCCACTGTGCAGGGTTTATTAAAAAGAAACAGCAGCCAAACTACACTAAAGCACTGCCAGTGGGCTGTTAGGATCTCCTGACTGTGGGCACAATAGCTCCAACCTTGGCCAAGGCTTCATTTCACGAAAGGCACTCAGATGCCAGGACAAGCTGCTTCCAACTACAAAGCTAACAATGCCATGTGGAAGATATTACCCCCACATGTAAATGCACCTCATTTAAAAAGAACATCTATCCAGTTTAGTGCACGTGCTCAAGGAGGTTTCTACAAGAGACTTTGAGCAGACTTGGTGTAGATGTTTGTTACAGGAAGTTACTCACAAGTATTTTTACAACTTCTCTGCTGAGTACAGTAAAAACTTTCTTGTTCAAAGATACCCTATTGTCAGAATTCCAGGAAATGAGATTATCTCATCATGGGCAACAATACAGTACATTTCTGTGAGTGCAGAGAAGCTGCAGCCACAGAAAGGATGTAAAATGTCAATCTTTTATGGAATAACATCATGCTTGTTCTGTTTTCTTCAGGTCTTGCTGCTATTTCTGCCAATGTGAAAAATGAGTTGTTACAAGAATAGAATATTGGGCCCCCAAAATAGGACACAGACTTGCAATTCTAGTAAAGGTTTGAACTCTCCTCACTCGTTTTGTGAAGTCTGAGCTGTTAAGTGCACAATTGAGACAGTTTTTTATCTCCCTCTGCAACTACAGAAGCTGGAAATTCACAGTACTGTAAATGAAAACCTACATTATCCTACATTCATGTGGCCCCAGTCTGCAAAACTTCAAAAAAAGTCAAATACCATAGCACTTGCTGAAAGAAAAGAACAAGAACTATCAATATGGAGATGACAGATTCACTGCAAAGCCACAAGAAAGTCTGGAGGATTTCAGGGTCTGTCCAAAATCCCATTTCAATCAAGTTTGAACCAGGTCATTTTGATCCAACTGAACAGTGGTTTACAATCCTGATCTTCTCTTACTACATTTCACAGACTGAGGTGGTACCAAAGGATGTACAGATGACTTTACTGTAAGCATTTGAGAACAGTCCCAAACCCTTACGGGAAACATTTGCCAATGTGAAGTTTAAACTGGAGGGAGTTCTGCATAGACTGCCGTACAACTGAATTATACCTTAGAAACATCTTTTAAATATGAGTTGCTGCATCAAAATTGAACCTTTGGTCTCAGCAGAAGGTTGTGACTCACATTCTTGCTCTCCCTCTAGAATATTCTCCCACACCTTCATTCACTCAACTTCCAGGAGACCAGTATATTCAAAAGATACAGAGAGCACACAAAACTGGTTAAAAGAAGAAAGTTCTTAACAGCGCTACAAGAGTTTGAAAAAGAGCTTTAGGGTTCCGTTTGCACGTTCAGCACACACCCACATTATCAGTCCACACTAACGATAAGCAATACTTCAAGCAGAACAGCTTCTTAACTGCTTGCTCCAGGTGTATCTATGTGTATGGACGAAAGCACTTGTTCTGCTTTGAAAGCTGAGCAGAATCTATCAGCTGAATTTCAGTGTTTTCTGCAGAAATGCTTAGCGTTTGGGTTTAAAAAGTTGAAAAGTCTCTAGCCTCCCCCCACTCCCCCTGTCTTGGCAACTTCTGCCGCCTTTTTCACATCTCTCCATCTCAGTGTCTGCTGGGAGCTGCACTCACTTTGCCACTGAGAGAGAATGTTACGGCTTCTGAAGATAATTTGCGTGTGGGAGTAACTGTCAACATCTACTAATTGATCTGTGTGCAACTGGAGAGACTGTGAGAATTCTGAACTTTAGAAGATTTATGAGGATCGAGACAGAAGTCAGACAATGGCTGTGATTTCAGAGAGAAGTGGCAACGGCCTACAATGGGTGTTCTGGACATTTTATCTCAGGTCAGTGTGGGAGCACTGTGATGAAACTCTGTGGGTCTGCGTCTGTGTCTGGTGTGAGGGTTTTCTCTGATGTGTGGAGGGGGAAGGAATTAAAATGTCTTCATGCCTTTTCCCCCAAATGGAGTCAGTGGTTTCATTGCCTGCAGATCTGTCAGTGGGTTTGTTAAACCCTTCCTTTGTGTCTGACGCTTTAGTTCAGAGTTCTTGGTTGGGGTCTCTGACCCACAATGTTAATGGCGACCCAGGTGGGACACACAGGGGTCCAGACAAGGACCCACAACACAGTGCTGCGTAAAAGAAAATCGGAATATTACACATACAGAACAAAACATTCTATGCACACACAAAAGATTCAATTCTAAGCACACACATAATGACCACAAACACAGACCTTTATCTCAAGGACTGCCTTACTTATATGGCAAATTTACCCATCCCAGCCTATCCAAACAGTAATTTTTGTTTTAAAGGAAGTGTCTAAAAACACACTGGACCCCTTCCAGGCTCTAAAGGAACATTATAATGTAGTTAAATGAAAACAAGGCCTAAATACTTAATTTCCTGCAGACCAGATTTCCAAGAGAGCTGTTCCAGTTTCCTGATTAAATAGGTATTTTGGACTATTCTGTTACAGTTCTCACTAGTATTTTCAATTTGCTCACAAAACTCATTGAAACAGAATGAAGGACTTACTTACTATTTGGCTCCTCAGTAAAAAACAACTGAGACTGGACAGCATTTTGCTGCACTGTCATTACTCTCTAAAAATTATTCTGCTTTCATTAAGACCGCTGGGTTATTAGCTTCCAACAGTTTGTTATGATTCTTCAGTAGTTCTGTGATTAACCCAGAAAATATCCTACCTTACCTACACTTCAAAGGATCTGAAATTACTTAACTGTAATGAGATTTCCATCTTATCAGTGATTTTACATTAGTATTGATAATTGAAGTTGTAACAATGGAGACCTGTCAACAGTTGGCACATTAGAACTATAAAGGATGAGCAAACCTCTAGCAATAAATACACTTTCATATTGTCACAGAGTGGTTTGGTTGTGAGGGACCTCAGAGACCATCCAGGCCAACCCTCTGTCATGAGCAGCAACACCTTTCACCAGACCAGGCTGCCCAGTGCCACATCCAACCTGGCCTTCAACACTTCCAGGAAGGAGGTGGCCAGAACCTCCCTGGGTAACCTGTTCCAGGGCCTCAGCACCTCACAGGGAGGGGTTTCTTCCTAAAATCTAACCTAAATCTCCCCTCTTTTAGCTTGAACCCATCTCTCTTGTCCTTTTAGCAGAGTCCCCCTTAAAAAAGTCCTTCTCCAGTTTTCCAGTAGCCTCTCCACCTAGTGGAAACTGTTCGAAGATCCTCCTGGAGCCTTCTCCAGGGTGAAGAGCCCCAGGTCCCTCAGCCTGTCCTTGTAGGCATCTATAAGCCCTTTTTGGGGAATTCTTACACTATTCATCACAACGAGGGGCTGAAAGTCAAACGGCTTGAATATTTCCAAGCTGTGATCTCTAGCACAAGAAACAAGAATCCAGAGGATTCTGTAACTAAAGCCACTGATGAGGTGAGGGGTTTTTTTTGTGGTATCGCTTACAATTTGGGAGCAAAGGTCAGGTGTGCATCTACATGCTAAATAGAACAACAAGAATTAATATTTATACAGTCATTCCCTTTTGTAATAACTTTCTCCTGTTACTTGTGCAAGTGTTAAACACATCTCTTAGATTCAAGGTTCAGAACAGTATTTCTGCTGCTCTTTGTTTCTTCGCAATAAAATCTAAATCACTATTTAATCTCTGAAGAGGGCTCTTGCACAGGCTACACGATCCTCTTTTCCAAGGAATATCCTATGCAGAATATTTCAAAGCAGTTACAAATCACTTCAGAATGAAGTAATCCCATAAAACAACTGCAGGTCTGTTTGAGTTTGGTTTGAGCTTTTTTTTTTCAAAGATTTCAAAGATTTTGGTAACATTTTGCATTTTGTTTTTACTTAATTGCCAAACACCACACCAGCAATATTGCACATATGATTGGAAGTTCTCATGTTCTCTTTTTAAACCTTCAGAGTTGCTGTTTCAGGGAACAAACTGGTCTATTATCAAGATCAATTGATCTCACAGAATTATAAGCACCAGTTAAGTTTTATCACACATCCTACTGATACGCTGTGGAGTTTGGAATCTTATAAAGCATCGCACTTTTAAATATGAATTAAGACATTTTTCCAAGATTGAGATTTTACCTTGGGTATTTGACACTGGAATTTTTCATCACTTTTTAAAGGTGTTTTTTCTTGAACACTGTTTAATCAGGCTTTTTCTAGCCAAGCAGTCTACTTTACTTTTCCCCAGCAGCTTATGCGAAAATGTTTTAAGGTCGAGTGTACTATTCTTCTGCCCTCAGAGCCAGAAGCCCAAGTGTAATGTTTTCAAGCCGTGCTGTGTTTTTTTCACAGGTCTCCCTCAGGTCATATTTCAACAAACCAGCAAAATATCAAGTTGGGGTTCCAAGCATGGGAGCATCAAAGGCAGGTGATGAAGTACACAGTTATGACACACAGATAAGAATTCACTTCACTAAACTGAACTTACTAAAAATGTTCATGTCTGCTTAAGGTTATTTCAGCTGGGTCCATTCCATACCTGTACTGCACAGCACTAGGTAACTGCTGTAGTATGTGGGCTGGATAAGCATGTGAAATGCCATTGTAAGTAACATCTGATCCTAATCACATCTGGGTTAGTTACAATGAGACTGAAGAGTCTAACTATGAGACTAAAGAATCTAATTACAGGTTCAGACAGCAGTATAGTGGAAGACTGAGGAACTCAATCCTTTGGATTCTAAGGTGTTTGTCAGGTTAGACTGTAAACTCAAGGAACTGTACAGTGGCTTACTGTGCAGTCAATATGCATTAAATAGAGCTGTGCACACAGAGAGAAGTGGTCAGAGTTATTTCTTAGCTCCCAGGAATCTGTTTCTTCCATTAACACATTATTAATGCCAGACAGGTATTTCCCCGTGCAAAGCTTAGCATTAGCAAGTCATTAGGAAGAGAAACAATGAAGGGTCCCTTTTACAACAACCAAGAGACTTTAACAATTTATATGAAAAGGCAGAGAAAAGGAGAGCATTCTATTGTAACTCTTCTTTCACTTTTATGGTGTATTTTACAGATCAATCACTCTTTCTTCCAAGAAAAAGCCTCCCACAGAGGCTCCATATGCAGTATGAGCAACTAAATAAAGAACTTCTGATTCCTGCCTCTTTCAATTCATCCTATCAGCTCCTTGAAAAGGAATTTTTTGGTCAGAGCACGGTGTCCTCAGCTACTATTGATAGAAACCAAATGAAAACAAAGAAACTGGGCAAAGCCTTGGTTCTCTGCAGGAAGCAACTCAATGTGGTGTGTCCCATGGCAGAAACAGTATCACTAATGTACTGTTGCAAGGCCCACTTTTAGGTTAAGTTCAACTCATTAGATTGGTCCTCCTCAAACACAAATAATGCCTGACACCTTTGTGCTAGTTCGGCTAAGCCAAATACACTGATGGCCAGAGCATGACAAAGAACTAATGACACAAAGCAATGGTTCGATGGTTCTGTTGTGGTTTCTCACACTGCTTTTACAGTCTTTGTATTTCAAGACACAAACCTTTACAAAGCTCCTGTGTGGTGATGAACACAGCCCCCTCTTCTGAGCAATCAACTACAAACACTTTCTGTAATTCAGCTGAACATGCCCTGCTGCTATATTTATCAAGCTACTAGGTTCTTCCTTATTTTACTACTGATAAAAAGCAAACACTGTATTGCATAAGGAACAAGTTAAAAAGCTTTACAGAAGTTACCACTCTACAGACAAGTCCCAGAAGAACCTACAAACAAAACAGAAGAGGCTAGAGGAAGGAGAAAAGTCTGGCTCTGATTTTAAGCATGCACTCAGACACGCACGCAAACCCTAAATTCACCCCAGAGCCCAGTGTCCTCAGACTCCTTTTTTTCAGTATAAGCAACCGACATTACACAAGGCAGTTGTGATTCCCATGGAAATCAATTTTTCTTACCCTTAGAAAAGGGACTACTCTATATTTGAGTACACACAGGTGATAGGCACAACCCTAACTTAAGGCAGCTACACAGCTCTTGTCATTCTGATCTCTTATTCCAATCCTATAGTCATTAAAAGTTCCCTGACTTCAAACATCAATGTTCTGTTAACCTGGATACTTCAGAAGTTGACTGTAAGATAAAAACAGACAGCCATGCAAGAAAAAATGTAAAATAAAAACCAGGAGAAAGAGAAGGGTTGTTCCCGGCTCCTGTAAAAGGCACCTGCGGGCCCTCCCCGCGTGACGTCTTGTGCGGAATGCTAACTAATCCATTTGCACCGTGCGCCACTGCGTGGTGAGAGACCTCCCTGCAGAACCGGTTTGTTCCACAGCTCACAAATAACCTTCCATTTCTCGTTCCAAAACCACACCGAGAAGGTGCTCACACCTGCCCCAACACCGGGCAAGATTCCTTCCAGATATGTGCAAACACTTGCCCACAGCTACACTCAGTAAACTGTGGTCACGGCTAACATAAAGACCATTCTTTCCTCATACCTTGGTTATTAAAAGCTCCTCTGTATTCTACTCTGTACTTTGCTTCTAAACGTAAAAGTTGTCAAGTGCCAGCTGTGGTAGTAAATAACAGTTATGAAAAACCAAGCGGAACTCAACATGACTGTCAATGAAAAGCCATTCCCTCTGCAAAACTCATCAGAACACTGTTCCAACGTGTAGAAACCCCATTGTACAAACAAAAAACAAACCTAATTATCAAGATCACTGTTACACTTCTTTCTGTGCATAGAATGAAGCCCTTCCTATTTTCCCTAGTTTTAACATAATTTAATTGTCTCAAAATGGTTCTATTTCAATAGAATTCAGAGTCTAGTCTATACCAGAAGGTACAAAATAATTTCAATGATGAATAGTACTCGCACTGTTACATGTGTCGGTCATTTCAAACAAATAAGAAAGTGAAGGAACAACAAACAAATTAGAGTACTCAATCATTGAAACACTAAGTTAGTTGAAGGACTATATTTAAACTGAGCTTTTACCCATCACCCTCTTGTGCTGGAAAAGTTTGAAAGTTTTTATTTTAGTTTTTATTTCAGATGAAGGTAAACCTTCTCTGTTTGCAATTGTAATCATATTTATTATAGCACCATTTTCCATCTTTTGGAAAATACCAACCAGAAATTATGGTCCTGGCAACAAACCCGATCGTGTTTATTACAACACATGGATGTAACTGTTCTGCTAATGCAGCAAAATGTCCAACAGAGGGTGACAGAGACCATCAATACCATCAATTCATTAGATTCTGGGCCCCCCCCAATTTCAGTGAGTTAAGATAATGAAAATAATGTGCACCAAATGAAGAGCCACTTGCTAAAAAATCTGATCCAATCCACCAGCATCCACTTCTGTAATTGCACAGGTCTGGGAAAACACAACAGCTGGTGGAATAAATCTGGGTTTTTTTCAAGTTTCCCGAGTCACAGATCAGAACTACAATTGAAACACATTTCTGGAATTGGTCCGAGACCACATAAAGCCCTTCAGAATAATTAGCATCACACAGATCTATCATCTACAAAGGAAATGTAAAGCTATGTCTTTGCTTGCACTGAAGAATAAAGCACAAAAACAAATGCACGTGGCAGTGTTCAGGAGTGCACACGGAAAGAAACTGCACTTGCAGAGAGAAAGGCTGGATTCCTAAGTGACTTCCTCTGGCAAGGCAACTATTTAAACGGAACTTGGCCCTTCACTGTTTGGGCTCCTGAGTCACAGCTGCCCAACTTCTATTTCTTGTGCCAACATACATTGTAAACATCAGCAGAACACCAGATGCCCCTTGCTAGGAGCTTCTTTCTTTCCCTAACCTTACTGGAAAGTTTATAAACAAAGTTCCTTTTTTCTAAACACTCTAACATTTTGTTTAAAATTGCTTGCAGAATGCAGTTATTTATTCATTATAAAGGCAATCCACACAGCAGATTGAGAAATGTCAACACAATAGCTCCTTCTGAACCTTTGAAAAATAGCGGTTGACAGCAGCATTTTCATAGAGAACATCAGTGCTGAGTAAATGAACCAGTAAGGCTTGATTCTTGGAACCGGCAAACACTGGCCAGTCAGGAAAGTTACACTAACATCAGCCAAGACTTTACATCACTTAATACAGTTAGGTTTTCACAACTCCTGGAGTTGTCACCAGTGATTAAGATTAACACAAAGCTGAATAAACCATCATGTTGCAGACTGAAAGTACACCTTCACTCTAAAATCAAAAAAATGGCTCTAGGTTTCTCTCTTATTCAAGCTTCCAATAATTTTGTTCCAATTCTTTTGTAGAACAGCTCCTATAGGGAGCTAAAGATGTTGAGAAAACTCACTGCAGGTCACCTGAATTATGGACAGAAGACCTGAACCCAGCCTTTCAGAATTCCGTAATTTGTTCTTGGTAGATGGAAGCACTGGTTAAAAAAAATAAAACCTGTAATAATAAAAGTTTATGTTTTTCACATCTACTTAAAAAAGGAAACACTGGAGATGTCGTTTCACAGCTTGTAGAAGTTAAATATGGTATAGAGAGCCTGCAGGCAGCAGCTTTACCTTGCACTGCCCTGCCACACAGATGGAGGTCCCGTTCTGGTCACAGGGTGTCCCATCTATCACCTTTTCAGCTTGTCTCACGTAGAACCGGTAGCCTACTGCACGACAGTTCAGCTCACACTTCTGACTTCCCTTCACTGTGGAAAAGAGATAAAGGTCCACTTTATATAAAGACCAGAGGTTTTAAAAAGAAAAGCCGATTAAATTAACACTAAGGTCTGAGAGGAAGAAACCAACAGTCAAACTCCATCAGTTGAATGGGGATTGAGATACGAACTTCCAATGGTTCAACCCACCTTGGGAAAATGTAAACAGTCTCCCAGTTATTAATGACTGGTATTTTTCTAAGTGGCCTAGAGTACTTCTACTTTTATAAAATGTTGTTGAGTATCTATTTTGGAATGTCTGTGTCAGCAACATCACACAAATCAGGAAGATGTGTAAATGTTTTTAAAACCCATTCCTTTTTCCTCTTTACATCTACAGGCTGCGCTTCAGTGACTATTCCTCAGCTCATGAAAAGATTAAGAAAATAACCTTTTGATTAAACAAATTATGTTTATATACATATATAAAACAGATGCATCATTATTCAAAACCTCACGATCTCTGCTGACATGCAGGAACCAGAAGGAAATCAGTTCACAGAAGTCCCAAGTCCGGGTGAAAGAAAGAAGAAAGGCAAGAGGCAGTTACCCTCTCCCATGCAAATCCATTACTTAAACAGATAGCCCTACCCATGCACAGATTTATGTTCTCAGGTTTGTTGACGCATTTGTGTACCCTATTTCAAATACTCCATCATGCTGCAGTTGCAGACAGCTCACTACCCCTAGAAATAACAATACCTCCTGGATCTTCCCAACCAAGAGTAGCCCTGGTACACAGTGATGGTGAGATACAAACAGAATTCAGGGTGGTTTTGACAACACCTCTTTTGTTGCCACAATAAAACCCTAAAATTCTCCTGGCTTCACCCAGCTTCAACTTGTATTCTATAACGTAACTGAAACCCATTACTTAGTGCATTCGAGGAGATGCTACACACACCTTAGTTAGCTGCTCCAACCTGGTAGTTGCCAGATTATCTACTTGACTTGGGTATGGTTTTGAGTATGCAGCTAAGACTTCACAAGTAGCCAATTCAATTCAATTGCAAATAAGCAATTCTTTCAGAAGCTGATCCAACATCTTTCTTCTGTAGTGGAAACAAACATCCAGCTCAATTTAAGTTACTGCCTCTGTCATTAAAGGATTAGTGCAGAGCCAGAGCAATTCTGAAGTTTGGACAAAATCCTCCATATCTTCTCCTAATTTTCTGTCTGTGTGGTTCCCATTCGCAGAAGCTGTCCATGCCATGCTCAGCTAGGTACTTTTTCCATTGGCTAACTTTTCAAGATAGATCAACTCCCTTACTGTTCCAAGGACTTAGCTATTTTCTTTAAAAAGTGAGGTATTTCCTGCAGCTCAATCTCCAAGTCTAACAGTTAGTTTTTATGATAAAGTGAGCGATATTCTTAGCAGCTTCATCACTTCACACATAACTATTTTCAGAATTCTCAAATAAATATAATCCAGCTTCAGTGATTTATTGCAATTCAAATCATCTCATCCTTTTCTGTGCCTGGAAGTGCCCTATTTTTAAAACCTGCAGCACTAGCTATCAAGCAGCACCCCTGCAGTGTACATTTTCTTATCTTCCCACTCCCCAACATCGAGTCAAATGAGCCATTCAGGGTTTCTGAAATGTCCTTATCGTCTCCGTTGATTTTCTTTAGTTCAAAGTACCCTGAAGCCTCACATTCCTACACTCTTTCTCCTCCTTATATCTGTCATTTGGTTTTGATGGTTTAAAATATTTATTCTTTATATTCTCAGGTTGCCTGCTAGATCTCAAGAAAGTTTTGTGGTACTCAGAAAGACGAAGAAATTAACTGCTGAAGCACAGCATTGTTTAGGACTTGATAAGTAAAATTGCTGCTCTGCTAACACAGCACTGTAACAACCACAAGCACATTGAACTTACTTGCTTTGTAAAATATTACCCCTATTCCATCTCATAAATTTTGGCTTTCATTCTTACTAGGAACTGCTCCTGCTCATACAAAAAGAAATATTAAAACAGCCATTGGATTTGCAATAAAGCCTTAACAACAAAAATAAACCAGAATAAAAGGTTGTGAGAACACCTCAACCTCTAACCAATTGGCTTTCACCATTTGGATTCTTTTGGTAAGCAGCTCTAAGGCCCTGGGTTAGGCATATACCAGTTGCCACCACTTAATGACGATGTTTCCAGATATCAAAGACCTCTTCTGTCCAAGAGCACAAGGTGCTAACCTCATTGGCCCTATGAGTGAGAGGCATTTCTCATTAGGATTCTATGTAAGCACTGGGTACTTACTACACACAAATTACAGCAGAACAAGCTGGGCACTAGTTAGAAGTACTCCATTTCTTATTAGTCACAGGCATCTCAACACCCTCCCTTACACAGAATTTCACCACAACTCCATGTTTTTACAATTGTAGCTGTAGGTCAGGCTATGCAATTGGACTGGCAACTGGATGTAAAATGTCAATTAACCAACAAGCTCTGAAGCGATTGATTCCATGCAGGCAACACACCGCAGTGCTATGTCATCTGGGCCCAGACTTTACAATTGGATCTACCTTACCCAAGGGAATACAGAAAGCCTTCTAGGTGAAGACCTTACAAACCAGCTGGCAGTAGAATGCATTTCCAGTCCAACATGGGCTCTTTTTAAGTCCATTACATGGTTGCTAAGACAGTTCACTATTCCAGCACTGTTCTACAGGTCCTCCAAAGGTATTTGCTTTCCAGTCTCCTGCCCACCTTAGCACAACCAAGTCTTTGTGGAACTTCTCACCTTACCTTATTAAATGGTGAACTTGGGTGAAATGTAATGCTCTTGCGCAGGTTGTGTAGATGTATTCATTACTGACTTAACTGAAGGAGGTGCCTTTAATAAATAATTCTGGTAACGTGTAATGTTTGGGTTTCATTTCACAGACTGAAAAGGTATCTAAATCAAAAAAATCCATCTATCTTATAACGTCCCTGCCAAACTAGCCTTGAGAACCCCAGGGACATCCTGAGCTGGTCTAAACTGCATGAGGAAGTTCTGCTTAAATTTTCTGTTTAAAATTACCTTCAACCTTTCCTTACAGGGAGCAAGAGCCAGGCAGGCACGGATCAGACCACAGCTAACTTGTGCCACCTCTCACTTCACCAATGCCACCGCCCATGACACCACTGAGACCTCATGTTCAAACTACGAACTGCACCTGTTCTGCATCACAGACACTGCAGTAAATATTTCCTGCCATACACAAATCCTTTTACCAGGCAACAAAGGTCCTGCAGATGCAGATTACACTTCCTCACAAATGAAAGCATAAAATCTGTAGTACCAGCAGCGACACCATTAGGTACAAAACCCAACCTGCTTTTCAGTAAATTTGTCCTAGTTACTGATGCTCCCAAGTGACAGGATATATTGTCAGTACAAACAGGTGTCAAATTGGAAAAGGAGGAAATGTGATTGTCTGAGATGCTATTTGCCAGCTTCACAAAAACAACAGCAAGAGCCAAGGTGTCAGGGAAATCCCTACATTACATTAGTTTCTTTATTCTCCTAAGCAATGTAGTTATTGAAACTTCAATCACAATTAAGTATCTGCATATTTCCTTTCCTTTCAGGGCAGATTTCAGTGCACTTCAGGTTTGAGAAGCAAAATTTAGCAATTCAGCCCAGGCACGTGGCTTTTTCAGAAAGGAATAAAAAAGGGATTTCTAAGTTCCCACAACAGAACCAGTGGCTGCAGCTCCAACTAGGTCCTCAGCAGCATTTCAGGCTAAGGCCTCTCCTCCAGCCTGGCTCAGAGTGGGGGCACAGGGGCAGTACAAGAAATTCACGCCCTCAAAACCCACCCTGACCCAGGCTCTAAAGCCCGAGGCACGTTTAAAAAGGCAGAGAGCTCCCACCTGTGAAATGCTCCTTCTTGCAGAAACCTTTAAATTGATACTTTAAACATTTAATTGAGAAAGAATATTGCCAAAGGTTAAAGCTTTACTGACAGGAAGGTCTCCAGCCGAGTGAGGCAGAGGCACAGGCTGCAGAAGTCCTCAGCAAGCTGAAAATGTCCCCCAGAGCCAACCAACCACCTGCTCGCAGTGCTGGCAGAGCTCACAGGAGACAGAGACCAAGGCAGCTGTTGCAACTATGGACCTTACGTGTGACAAGTGACAGGACTAGAGGAAAGGGCCTCCAATTGTGCCAGGAGAAGTTTAGGGTAGACATTAGGAAAAACTTCTTCCTGGAAAGGGCCCTCAGACCTTGGAACAGGCTGCCCAGGGAGGGGACTAAATCGCCATCCCTGGACCTGTTTCACAGTTGTGGAGATCTGAAGCTCAGGAGCAAGGTTTAGTCGTGGACTTGGGCCCGTGGGGTTCACGGTTGAACCTGATGGGCTTGAAGGTCTTTTCCAACCTGGACAATTCTATGGTTCTATGCTCAGTTCTCCCAGCACTGCAGAGCCCCAGCCTTTCTCCTTCCTCCTTATCACTCATCCCTCTGCAGAGGCCCAGAAGGATTTCCCCTCCCTGAAGTGAGCTTCATGTGGAACCATGTGCAGAGGGTACTTGGGGACTTCACATCAGCCATCCCTTCCTTTCAGCCTCCTCTTCCAGTTCTTTCTACCATCTTCACTAACTCCAGCCCATGGAAACAAGCAGGGAGGGAGACAAGCACAGGGGTAACAAGGCTGAGCCAGTAGCAGGTAGAGCTACACAGCAATGAGCTAGAAATATGGAGCTCAGCAGGCAGCCTGCCAGCACATGGCATTTCCATCTAATGACACTCTTAGGAAAAAATGTCACAAGAAAGAGTATTTCAACTGCCATACATTTGCTAAATAATGTATTCAGCTCTTCAAACAGAAATTAAAAATAGCTGTGGAACCAAAAAAACCCAGGAAATCATGCGCAAATCAAATCAAAACACAACCGAGCAGTAAACTGCATGCACACAGCCATACACTGATAGCCTTTACAAAAGTTAGTTAAGTTCCTCCTTTACAAAAGTTAGTTAAGTTCCTCCTTTCTGTTTCAGCTTCTGAGACTGCAAACTGCTTGGAGCAGTGTCTTACTATATAGATACCTTACAACTCCTACTGCAGACAATGCAGCCAGATTCACAGAATGGCTTAGGCTGGAAGAGACTTTAAAGATTCTCTACTCCAATTGCCCTGTCACAGTCAGAAACAGCAAGAATGAATGATAAAACTGTCAGGTAGGGACTGGAAATTCCAAACATGTCTTGATGGTTTCTCCATTCAGATCTTAATGTGAGAACCAGACTCCTCGTTGTTATCTGTGCAGCAGTTCTAGTTCTCTGCACAACATTACAGAATGCTTTTACCATTTGTCAGCTTTGTAACTTTGCCTAAATATCTAAAAATAGTTAATAACGAGCTCTGCAATTTGAGAAACATGCCCTGAGGGTGCCCACAGAGAAGTGGCATGCACACTCTTCGCAAGAAAATCCCACATTCACGCTAATATGACATTATGAGATTAAGCAAATTTAAATTAGGCTTCACTCTGTGTGCACACTGCCTTGTAAAGTCAACTTCAGCGCTTCTCAATAACGAGCCAAGATACACTCCTCCACAATGTGTCAGGACCAATTGTTCCAGGAACAAGTCGTCTGTGCACAGCTCGGTTATTTTCATGGCCTGGTTTGCCATGGGCTGTAATTCAGTATTTACTCACGATAAAAGCTATGAATCTGCTTTACAGGAAGTGTAATGGGGCAGAACAGACACTGGAACAACTTTTAAGAGGCGTGCTCACATCTGTCCATGTAACATCTGCTTTAGTTAACACATATAGATGCTGTGGGATTTCAGCTTGTAGGTTCTCAGTTATTCCATAGAAACCCACAGAGCAGAGGACAAACAGTAGATGAGGAGTCTGGCAAGTCTCAGGGTTTTGTATTCACTACACTTGCTAGTATCACTATCATGAGTCCACAGGCTGAGGTCATCTAAATAAAGCAGTCGTCAGTCCATTCAGGAGGTGTAATTTAGTAAGTACTGTGTTCACTAAGGCAGAACTTAAGAGTTTTCTGCTTGAAGTTTCATTCTCACATACATACAGGAAAATAAAGCCAGGTACAACACTCTACTAGCAGAAGTCTAGTTCTTTGGCTGTAAGCTATGGAGCAATGGAGGCTATCAGGTCCATACCAGAAATGTGATCCTGAATCAAGCTGGTTTTCCTCTGATGGACAGTTACAGGTTTTTGAAGTGGCCAGAAGCCATTATTGTTTTCTAGCAGTTATCAGTTGGTAGATTCCTAAATAACAACATGCAAACATTTCCCAGGAAATAATGATCATGTTAATACATTTGGTCTTTCCAACAGAAACAGTAATGTGGTGTGATCTGTTTTATTTCCGTCTCTTTTGATACTTTGTCCTTATTAGGCCAGGGAACATTTCTTGACAATAACCAGAAAGAACTGTGTTTATTTTTTCTAGTTTGTCCATTCCAGTTTTGTTAACTTCTTGCAAACTTTAACTACTCTGGGTCAGATTATTTTTTCCAAAATCTTTTTAAATTCTTCATCCCAGTCATGGAGGTATGGGGATTTTTTACTTCTACTTTACATCTTCTTATGTAATATATTTATTATTTCACCTCGTCTCAACAACTGGGTATTTAAAATACTTTCTGCATCAGGGCTCAGATACAAAGTAAAAAAGAAAGGTCAAAGTTTTTAGACTACACTGCAAGTACATTTTAACAAACATGAAGAAGCCAGTCTTTACCTGAACACAGCACAATTTAATCTAATCCTAAATTTGGTAAGTCCTGTATTCAATTGTCATGTGCAACTACTGCCAAGTAGGTTCGATGAAGACTTTTCTTCAGTGCACAGAAAGGCCTCAGCATTCCATAATGTTGTCATCATCTTTAGTGTTTTCAGCAATAAGAAATTTGCAAACACTGTCATTTACTCTGATTTTCCTGGTTTCTCCATTCTTCCCAAGTACCTTGGTCACTTAAAAAGACCTATTAATGAGACTGTTTTTACGATATTTCCTTTTGTTCTGACAGCCTGTCATGGTTTGAAAATTACCAAACTTTTAACTATTAGTTGTGGTGCTTTTATGCCAAAAAAGCATTTTATTTTGAAGCTGGAGGCAGCTTTCCTAGCAGACCTCTACAGGTGATTGGTGGATAGAGTCTATAAAATGGAAGATACTTCCTGCTTCTTCACCTTTCTTCGTTGTCTTCTTCACCATCTTCACCTTTCTCTGGCTTCTCCTCAGATATGTCTTGAGAGACAGAGAGCTCCTCTGCAAAACAGCTCCCCCCACCTCTCCAAGGAGAGGGGTAGGGGGCGAGAATTGGCTCCCAGCCTTCCTCCCAGCAAAGGGTGGAACACAAAAGAATCCTATGCCTGGCCGCAGTTCTGCTGCGGGGGTAGCCACGGACCTTTTTGACTGTCACCAGTGCTGGCTCGCCCTAACTCCAGGCAGGGAGGCCGAAGAGACAAGCCATTGTCCATACCTGCAGATTCCCTTTAGTGGGGGTGAACCTGCAGCCCTCCCCTCTTTCGCTGAGGGCTCAGACACAGAAAGCCCACACCAGCTCATTCCAGCTCTTGGTAGTGGGCAAAAAGAGTTTTAGTTCCCCTCAAACTCCTCCACAGATGCCTATACAGTTGGATCACCTTTGAAGATGCCAATCAGAGGCAAGCTCTTAACACTCTACCTCCCTTGGTGTCTAACCACAGGGGAGAAGAAAGGAAGGCTCTGCATGAGGCCTGTAGAAAGCCCTTGGATGAGACCTCGTAAAGCCTATTTG
>VZRI01010446.1:0-81191 GCA_013397515.1 Upupa epops | reverse complement strand
GTTTTAGAAAAGACTGGACATGGTCCTTAGTGCCCTGGTCTGGCTGATGTGGTAATGCTAGGTCATAGGCTGGGCTTAGTGATCTTAGAGGTCTTTTCCAGCCTCAATAATTCTGTGATTCTGTGATTCCAAAAATAAGTAAACTTTATAGTAAAATTCTAATTCACAGCAATTGAGATGACTCATGTCTCAGTTTCAAAAGATGTTGAGAATGCAAAATGGAAGGACCTGTACACAGACCTACAAACTGCATCAACTCCAGAAAAACCCAATCCAGTATCAAAGTGTAAACCTGTAATTGTGTTTTACAATACAGTCATTTAAACTCCTCTTACAAATCTCCCCCCTCTCTCTCAGATCTCCACTGTGTGTTTAGTCGATATGTTTGCTTCATGGCCAGTTCCCCTGCAAACCTTTGGTTCAATGCAGGGCCATGACTACCCTGTGCCATGGGCAGCAAATACTGTCATGGACAGTTCTCAGAGAACCTCTTTAACGTTGGCTGTGAGTCCTTCAAAAGGCAGTAAGGATGGCTCATCGGGATGAGATGTGAATTGAATGCGTTTCAGCTGAGCCAAGTGCGTGGGAAGATAACTGCAGTCAGAAGATAACTGCTGAGCTAGTGCTTGATTTCTGCTGTGAGATAACCACTTCCATTTTGGTGGTGACTGTGGACAGAGTGGTGACGGTACTGACATGTGGTCTGGCACAACACATCTGTGCCACAAGTAGGAATAAGAATGTCTGCTGCAATAATATGATTCAATATGCTTAATTAGCATCAACTAGCTAAGAGCAAAGATGAGTAATGAACAACCACCAAAAAAATGACAGTATTTTTGTGTTTACACTGAAAGCAGCTGAGATGACTTCAAAGCAATTCCCAAAACATTTACAAAATTGGTAAGACGGAACCTCATTTATAGTTTATAGAATCATGGAATGGCCAGGGTTGGAAGGGACCGTAAAGATCATCTAGTTCCAATCCCCCTGAAGAGGAAGGGTCACCTTCACTAGATCAGGTTACTCAGGGCCCCATCCAACCTGGCTTTGAACATTTCCAAGGATGGGGCAGCCACAGTTGTAAGAGTCAAATTCATCAGGACATTAAGAATGACATCAAGAGTGATGGATAAGAATCAAATACAACATGTCTTAGGCAGATCCTGCCATAGCTGAGACACAATACTACTGTAGGCAAAGCAGATTTGTTTCGGACTGAAAAAGCATTCTAGCTCTTCCAAACAGCTGTAGCTTTTAAAAGCAAGAAGTTTTGTAATGGCATACTACACACAAACCTTCAGCTTTGCATAGCAGACACAGCATCAGTTCTAGCTACAGCTGGTTTTTAGGCAGGAAAAACTAAGCCCAGAGTTGGGCTATTACTGCGAGTATAATCTGACCTCATTTTAAGCTGGATTTTATCCAGTGTTCCTGCTACATCCCAAGGAGACTTCATCAACTGATTTTCACAGCCCAGATCCAACATTTTTCAAGTACCTTCTTTAATTTCCCAGTGAGTAACATGCACTCTCCATCAAGATACTGTTTTATTCTAGTCAAGAAAACCCAAGATTTCATTTAAGAAGTTCATCTTCCTGGGTATGCTGCATCTTCTTTCTGTTCCCAACTCCCATTCCAAAGTCACAGAAAGGCTAAACCATAAGAACTTTCCATCTTGCCAACTGCATATTTATGCAGCAAAGGCTGCTGACCCCAGACAACAGGACCCTCGATATTGTTAATTTAAACTTTCCAACTTAGCTGTTAGCACTTGGAAAAAGAATGAACTTTTCCTTTAAAATGAGGATGCAGCAAACACGCTGTCGGGAAGAGGAACCCAGTCCCTGTGCATATTCCCCCTTACACTGCCTGCCAAAAACACCATGCATGGCCAAGACACTCCATCAAGCCACCACCCTCAGTAAAGAAGTCCCTTGGTTATGCTTCGAAGACCTGATTTAAACCCTCTTGCTTCCTAAGCACTGGACAGTGAGGCAGAACCAGGAGAAGACAAACCATAGGTCACTCACTCCACCCCATTCCCCAAGGTGAACAGCAGCAGCCAAATGAGCTCTGTCATTCCAGGTTGTGCCAGTCAGGACACTAAATAAATACGTAAATGATGCAGAATAATCTTACTGAAAACTCTCCAGATTTCAGTGTAGCAACCATCTCTCAGCAGCGTTTGAACACAAACCAGAAACTGAGAGCTCTGCAACAAAATTTCTGTTAGTGACGCTAACACAAATATTAAATTTCAGCAATGTGCTGACTTTTCAAAAATGGACATCTGTTTATATTTAGGTTCTTCATGTGATTGTATGCAAAAACAATGAAAGGATAAGAGTCTTCCTTCCCCAGTTCCCTCCAAAACTGGTGGGTGCCTGTCCCATTAAAATTATTAATGATTAAATTGAGAAATCAGCTGTGAAGGCAACAGAATCATTCAGTCTTTCTTTGAGGGAAATGCTGAAATTAATGGGAAGAACATGAAGTTCAAGTAATTGTAATCATTTGACTCAAGTAAAATGCTAGGATTGCTTGGCTATGTATGACCCAGGATCTGTAAGGACCCTAGGCAGCCTTGCAATGCACCTCCATCCTTGTCTTCTGAAACTTGCCTGGTCCTTCACCAGCTGCACTGTGTCTGATCACATCCTGGAAAGGTGTGAAAGCAGAACCTTGCTGGAGTTAATGCAGACTGGTATCACACATGAGTTACAGAATATCGAAACCACAGGGCTGAAAGCACTAAAGCACCTGTTTGCTCTGCTCATTCCACTGAGCAATATCTGATCACTGAAGTGGTTCTCATCCAGATCTCCATCCACAGAGCTACCACAGTGCTGGCGCTGGAGTGCAGCAAAACATGCCAACCCAAACACCACCTGTCTTTTCTAGCTCCTTTCCTGTTTAGCTTTCAGTGAGCCCCACACCAAGGACAGGTTTCTAAAAGGATTTATGTACCACAGACACCATTACCAGCAGTCCCATTACCAAGATCTTAGGGAGTTTCTTGCCAACCATTGACAGCTTGTCTAAGAGAAGCAGAAAGCCTCCACCTTGGGATGCTGGGCTGTCCCTGCCATAGCCCCCTTCAGTGGGTGACTGACTAATTTTGAAGAAGCACTTGCTGGAGAAGGCCAGTTTCCCAGCACAGTTTCAGGTCACACACAGGACTCTGTTGTGAAGGGAGCATGAACTAGGAAATGAGAAAGAGACGTGGAAGGACTGTAGGTCTGCCTGGGAACAAATGAAAAATGTAAACACTGCCTGGCGTTCCCATTAAGAAATTGGTACTGGCTTATTTATAGCTACTGATCTCTTATTTCTCAAACTTACTTGTGGTGATTTATGGCGCCAGTAAGTTTTCATAATGAATTAAATATCTGTTTAAAGTGTATGTTTTTGCAATCTGGTGACAATAAGCTGAATTAATGCAGACAATTTAGTCTGCACAATTCAAATAAAGCTCTTCAGGAAATCACTATGATTTTCATGCACTTGAAATTGCAGGAAATGGAGAAAACCACCGCAGGATCAGCTTATTTGTTGTTAGGCTAGTATAAATCCCAGCTATTAACACTAAAGATTGGCGTGTGAGCTGGTTCCATCATTTCAAAGCAAGAGATGTGAGTAAATTGCAGCTCGTATTCAGCCATACAAATAAATACACATCCAACCACTTCCATAACGGTACTGAGTCCACTGCTCAATCATGTCCCTTCTCATTAGTGATGAAATCAGCTTCAGAGATTTCTCTCACACCATTCTTTTCTCCTCCATCACTTGTCACTTGTAGAATGAGCACGAGGCAATGGGATCATCTTAGTCTGCTTGCACTGCCAAAGCCAATGAACTGTGTGGTCACACTTCATTGAAGAAGAAAGGGAAAAAAAATCCTTACAACAGGGCCAAACATTGGGATTTTTCCCAGCTGCTTCATGTGCAGTCAAATGGTCCTCCAGAAAGAGAATGAGGCAATTAACCGAGGAAAGTGTCTTTTATAAAAATGCAGGAGATTTCAGCCATCAGACATTAAATACCAGCAAATTCACACATCGGGATTGCTGCGGTGTTGCTTATTTCTTCCTTCAGCTACAGAAATGTAATCTTAAGTTTAAAACATTAGTAACAGAGCTGTTGGCTCTGATGATGAGTGCTGATGGATCTGACACTTGGCAGAGCCCTGTCTACGTTCTTAGATTTCAATTTTGGACACTGTATACCGTGGGACTGCCTTCTCCCGATGATAAGCAGAGGTGGTCACACTTAGCCAGAGCAGGACCACAGGAAAAGCCATAAAATAAGTCAATGAGATGGCAGCAAAGCTTATTCTCCATTTCATTTTTGCTGGTTCCCTCTTAGAAATGCTGACTGAGAGTTGGTGACATGTCAGCTACCAGTCAGTAGGTTCAGACTGTGCTGTTTTTCTGCAAGTCATGACTCCTGCTATTGCATGTAGTGATGTTCAGTAAGTCTGCAAGCCAAAACAGCATTTCCAGTTGGTCAGTCCACAAGACTGTAAATACTTTTTGAGATATCTGATGTCATGGGTTAGTCACAGTTTCTGGGGATTTTTAATGCCAGCCTGTAGACTTCCCATCTGCTTACTGGGAGCAGCAAACATAAAACGCTAAACTAAACTGCACCCAGATTGATTTATTTGATGCTTCACACTTAGACTTTGATTCCATGGTTTTATTATTACATGCTTCCTTCTAAAACATTAACAGGCCCTCATTTATCTGGAATATTCACCTGAGTAACATGAACTACAGAGAAGGTCATAAGAAACTTAACTCTAAGTGGCTCTTGCATTCATTGTTGGCATTCTGGAAGACTCAGCTTGCTTTTCCTATCTCTTTGCTACATATTACCATAGAAATAGCGGTGAAGTGGCAGTACAGTGTCTTTGGCCCATTCCCACTGACTGAAGATCTTACAGAGATCAAGCTGATTTTCCGAAGTCACACAGGGCAAACGGCCCCATAAGGACTTTTAGCTCTTTATTCTACTCTTTATGCTGAATCACATGGCAAAGTTAAACCTTCCTCCCTGAAAACTTGCTCAGTTCCTCTCTCATTTGTCTGGTTTACATCACTTCGTGGCTCCTCTGGAGCTCAAAAACAAGATGTGACTCGGTGACCTTTTTTTTCTATTGTACTTCTCAATAATAAGAATTACCACATAGTCAAACCACAGCTTTGAGTATTCATTTAGCTCCATTTTTTTAAGAACTGCCCTTCCACAACAACATTTGGAAATCTTGAGAATTAATTGCTTTTCTCTACCAGATAATTCCTTTTGAAAAAAAAAAAAGGGTTGCTTTTTTCCTTTGCACTGGATTTATTTGGATTCTGTATTTGTGGACTACTTTGATTTGGACTTGATAATCTTAAGGGTCTTTTCAAACCTAAACAACTCTACAATTGCAGAAGGCTCAGATGGGATGAACAACCAACATCTACTCCTGACAACACTGAGGCTCTAACCTGTGCTTAAAATTACCTATTTTACACGGCCCAAGAATAAACTAAAGGTAGCAGAAGGCAAACCTCACCAACAACTGCTTAGCAGAAAAACACTACAGTCTTAGGATGAAAGCTATTCAGATCTGGCCTTCACAGGAGAAACGTGCATGTGCCATCGAGCAATTCAGAGAGCATTTCCAGCCCACTGGAAATATTTCCAAATTCAGAACAAATGAGGCAACTCTTGGAAGATGCAGCAAGGAGCAATTCACATCTTTCTGTGAAGTAACCTACTCATTTCAACTCGTGATTTATTAGAAGTATTAAAGGCCAGCTAGTAAAATATTTCAGCTCTCTGGATCAAGGTCATACTCAGCAGAGATTCCACACGCTCGATAACTTCAATCTGTGTCGTCATCTAGATGGCATCACAATTCCTGGTGGTTGTTTCTTTGAAAACAACAGTGTTCTCTGCTCCCTTGCCCAGCCTGTGCTTGGCCCTACAAGATTTCATTATTATGGCCTTACCAAAAACTGCCCTTGCAGCCCTAAATGTCCAGCTGTTGCAAGGTGCAGGAACATACTTTATTTCTTTTTCCATGAATTTCAGCACATGATGAGTGAAAGTAGAGGACTATTCTATACAGATTTTATGGTTTTACAAGCCTACTTCTAAGGGCAACAGCAAGTGCTGCCCTTCTAAGAACACAGCAGAGGGATCAATTATCAGGACATGACTGGGAGGCAGTCAGATTATTCCTACCTAAGAAGGAGTGAATCCACAGGGAGCCCTTGATTCCTTTGGAAGGCCACAGAGCGAATCTGATGTCCAAGTAATAAATTAAACCCTGCAGAATTGGGGATGCTTCAGACTCTGGGCGTGGTGTCAACTCCTCCTGAGTCACGGAGAAGGGCCAGTAACCTCCACTGGCTTCAGAAATCAGAAGTGCTAAATATTTTTCTTAAAAATCACTAATATAAGAATGGAACGTGTACACCTTTGCATTCATTTAAAAGAAGAGAAATAGAGAAAAAATTTCTAATTGAGTCACTTGTAATGATACAGTCCCTAAAACTTCACATAAATGTTCTTACATTAGGTGATTTCATATGGGACACAAAAGATCCTTCTTTATTACTGAAAAAAAACCCCAAGCAACATTGGGCAAATAATTGTACACTGCCTGCATTAAGATCCTTCCCTGCTCCAGCTGGCTCAAATAATTATAAGGCCTTGTTTTGCCTTGGTTTTCTATCAAGTAGTTCTTCTCTTTTTTTACAAGTTTTTAGGGAGACATTTTCCTTTCCAATGTTTTCTTACCTCTGTGATTTGTTTGGGATGGTCCTTACCTGTTTAGGTTTGGGACAGGAGAGGGAAAATAACTCTGTGCTGATAGAAGGAAACTCTAGGAGCAGCTGCTTACAGAGATGAATGAAAGCTCTGCCCCTGTATTCAAGTCTGCATGAAACCAGTTTACTTCTTGGTTTTGGAAAAAATATTATTTCACCCTCATGAAATGGTCTGGCACATGGGACCACATCTAAAACCTGCTGCTGGCACATCTGTGCAGTGCCACTGAGCAACCCAAGCAAACCTGGCTTCTGTGTTTGAGCATCTAGCTTCATTCCATCCATAAATATTGTGGATGCTAGAAACCACACAAATCAAAAATAAAACTAAGGGAAACATTTCCTGGTGCCCCTGAGATGGGAAATGCTGATTTTCACTCATGCTGCCTCTGGAAATGGCATGATTCCACATCAGTCAATGTATAGAAGTTCTCTCTTTAAAGCACAGCTGAGCTTTGAACATGCATGTGTGAAGCCCAGCTAGGCCTATAAACGGCTGGGTAATGATTTTAGAATATGCATTTGCCCAGTGAAGTCATTAGGTGTTTAGTGGCAGTACCCATTTTGTTCTCAGGCATGCATGACTAATAAATGTCCTTAGGAAAATGCCTCTAATGAGCTATTGCTGTTAGAGTGCAGGAGCTACTTTTCAGGCACTCAGCTACATAAAAGCCTAATTTTCCAAGTACCAGCCTTAAGAGATCACCCACTTCTCTGTTTAAAATTAGTTCTATGTTTTATTCTAGGATAGGCAATGGGTCTGTTGTTCCAGGAATCTGTTATTTTGAAGTCTGACCAGACATGGTCTTGGGCAGCCTGCTTGAGCTGAGGAGTTTGACAAGAGGGATCTCCAGAGATCCCTCCCAGTTGAGTCCCTCCTGGACTCAACTCTTCTGTGCTATACAACGCTCTATCCAGAGACTCCAAGCTGTTCATGTTTTCTTTCAGATTGCCTTTTATGAGCAGGAAAAGCTTTGTACATCAATAAAAAGTGCCCTGAGATCCTGCAAAACCTCTCATGTGTACTGTACTTACGCATAAAGGCAACCCACATCAACTGGTCACATCTTCGTATCACAAGACCCAAGTGATGCTTCCACACAGTAATAGAGACAATCCAAAGTCCCATTTTTTGGTTCAGTACCCAAAAATTAGACAATAAAATTAATTCTGATGTTTCTTAAACTACACATCAGAATCACTGGGAGAACTGCATCCAGAGAGCAAATCAGAAGCATCTCTGCCAAGTCTCACGTATGTTCTAACTCTTAGGGATTTTATCGTCAAGATGAACTGTCTTTTTTCAAGCAGCCAGCAGTGCTTCCCCAGCTGGACTTTATCTCAAATGTCATGATATTTGATATTTTTCTTGAAGCTACATATAAAAATGTTATAAAAATCTCTAGGTCCATTTTACAAACTACTTTGGTTTGTATGTGTGCAGAGGTACTTGATAAGTCATTCCATTAAAGGTCAACAAGCCAGTAAGTGAATAAAATACTGCTCCCAAAAATGTGACCTTTGAGACATCATCATCTAGTAGAGTGCTTGAGGCCTTAGCCTGATGATGCCTATTATAAAACTACTTTGCACCTAACAGGAAGTGGAGTAAAAGCTTGTAGAAAAGAATTCATTTACCTTGGAAGAGGAAATAAACATTATTTTGGTTCTGAAAAGCAATTCTTTACTTGCTTGCTGTAGCACACAGGGCACCATCTACAGGACATGCACCAACACATACTCCAAATACTCTGCATACCTCCCCCACCCTTACACCCAGACAGGCAGCTCTCCAACTCGTGAGCTCGTGCAAGCCAAACAGTTCTAACATTTCTTGGGCACTCTGGATAACGAGTAGAGCATTCTGCAGCATTGGATGCTGAATTTCTCTTTGTGCATCTGCACAACCCTACCTACAGTCCATGTCACACAGGTGCTCAGACAGACACATCTCCCTACCTCTCCCCATTCAACTCAGCCTACTCCAGCAGCTCATCTAAGATTTATTCCACAGATTTCTGCTGATTTTGTTCTATTTTTGGATTCAGCTCATTGCTTAAAAATGCTTTTATGGGTGCTAACTTTATATTGCTGAGTGGCTGTTCGTACCTAGAACGCTACAAGGACTTACAGGCATTCAGTCTAAAATCCAGATATCTTTTCTTTATCCAGAACCAAAGGCCATAGGCAATCTTCAACTCTTTTAGTTTCTTTTTTAATTGTTTTTCCATTTCTACTTATACGCAGACATATTACATAGCTTTTCCAAATAATTAGTTCTGGGTTACTCATTACACACTTAGTGGACAACATCTTGCCTTTGCAAAGTCAGAAACAAAATGTACCTGTCAGAAACAAAATAAGACATCTCAGTTCTCTGGACTTTTCAGGATCTTACAACAGTAGGTAAATCCACTGAATTTAGGAGTTACAACTAACTGACCTGCATCTGTAAAAATAAAATCAGATGCAAGTCTGCAACTCATCTTCACAGAAATCCCAGAATCTTTTGGTTTGGAAGAGACCTTTAGGATCATCCAGTCCAACCTTAGAACCCAGCACTGCCAGGTCACCACCAAACCAGGATCCTCATTACCAGCTCCACACCATGCCACTTCAATCCCTCCAGACAAAGGGGCCAGCCTGGGCCAAGGATTGATCACTTCAGAGCAGAAGTTCTCTGCAGACAGGTAGACTGTTACACAAACACCCCACCAGCTTGCAGACACACAATTCCTCAACTAAATGGTGGGGGTGGATGTGCCAGGGTATAAATAGACCAACTGCTGTTAGGCTTAGCCATGTAGTTTTAAAGTTTATGCACAATTCAGTGAACTGAAAAATGTATTTCAGTGCTGACTATTGGTAAATGTTTGGTTTTGTCTCTTTGTAAACCTTCATGCCATGAAAATTAAACTGAGATAAGTGGATAAATTAGAGGTCCACTTCATCAGAATGAATATCAACAGCTAAGAATAAACCCAAAGCTTGTTTATGCAAACAGTTCTGTCAGCAGGAGTCTGGGCAGTACTGGCAGCCCTTGTAAAGTCAGAGGGCAGCTTGATTTTTAATCGAAAAAGTCTTTCTAAGTCTTCCACCCTGGGCATCCTGTTTCAATGTTTGGTGACCCTTTTGATGAAGAAAATCTTCCTCAGATCCAACCTAACCCTCCCCTGATGCTGCCTGCAGCCACACCCTCAGTCAGGGCTGATGCTGGCACACACAGAGTTTTTTAAACATGAAGACAAACTGTAAATACTTTACAAATTCAACTTATCAAACAAAAAGTAATCCATACTGCTAGCCAGACACAGCTCTAACTGCAGTCCTACAAAACCAACACCAGAAGCTTAAACAGGCACTAGACAAAGTTTAACTTCTTGTAAGCCTCAGAGACAGACCATCGTTCTGTAAGGGACACCCTTATAAGGATAGGTGGGCTTTTCAGTGGATAACACACTGGTCGGAGAGACACATCCAGAGGACAGTGCTCAATGACTTAATGTCCAGATAGAGGCTGGTGGCAAGTGGTGCTACTCAGGGGTCCCTACGGGGACCAGTGCTGTTTAATGTATTCATAAATGACCGACAGTGGGGCCAAGTTTGCAGACAAGACCAGTACTGTGTCCACTTCTGGAGTCCTCAGCACAAGGACACAGAGCCGTTGAAGGGGGTCCACAAAAACTATCACAGAGCTGGAACCCCTCTGCTATGAGAAAAGGCTGAGTTGGGGTTTTTCAGCCTGGAGAAGAGAAGACTCTGGGGAGACCCTATTGTCAACTGCTAGAAACTGCTGTTGCGCCATCCTGTTGAAACAATGCGGAACCAGCTGAGGCTCTGCTGTAATGGGCTATTAGTGAAGGATGGTTCCTACTTCTTAGGCAGTAGCATTAATCTGTGCAGATCACCCAAGCCTTGTGGAATACATTAAACCATTAACCATACAGTTAGCACTGTTAATCTTGCCATCTGCACAGTACAGGTTACAGAGCTGAAGCTCTTAATAGAAAGCATTAGTCTGAGCGAACTATAAGGTAGCTTTCAGTATGGATGTAATTAGCTCTTGAAACCCCAGTTAAGGCTGCTAATTCTTGCAGTGGGTGAGCAATGAAAGAAAAGGGGCTTGACATTTCTTAGACAAGTTGGCACAGTTAAAATGAAAAGGGAAAGAAGATATTTCAGTAGTTACAAATCTACTACTAACACCGCAGATATCTTCTCTGGAATGCTGTGCTTTGCAGGTTATGCAGGAAGCCCTAGCCTACAGTTTGTTCACGTACCACCCAAATTACAGAAATAAAAAACCTTTTTGATTACTTCTATACAAGTCTGAGGCAGTCTGAAGCCTATCCTCAACCTTCAGACAGCAAAACACAGTGGACTCTCTTCAGAGTGCATCTTTCTTTCCCTGCCGTAATGGATACTGAGAGCTAAGAGGAAAAATCACCATCAAGAAAAATGTAACAGCTCCTTCATGGTTTCTTCCTCAGTGGATTATTCATTCTAAACAACTGTTTTATCACTGCTGATAAGCTAAAGCAATATGCAGTCAGTCATACGTAAAAGCAGAAGATACTGAATTCACACATTTTCTATAGTGTGTTTCAAGCACGTTGCTCAATCTGGTTACAAGTCCAGGGGACCCATTCCATTGACATCTTTCCCACTGTTTCCACAAATTGAATTTTGTGAAAACTAAAATCTACCCTCAAAAAATACTGGTTTTGTTGGGAAATCAAAATCAATTCCAGTTCTTTGTTTAATGTGAACGGTGAAACATTATACAGCCTTACAATCGTATGTAAATATTTAGGCTTTTACTTTACTGACCCCAAATAATTTGACACTTACAGCAATGTTTTGTGTTCCTGGAAAACGTGGTTCATATTTGGAATGAAAACAAGTAGTGAAAATGGTACCACTGCAATAGCACCAGGCAATTCTCAAACATCATGAAACTTCGCTTCCAAATTGTACAGTTACCTTGACCTGCTGTTTGTTTGCAGTGATACATTTTTTACCAGCAGTATTGAAGCACCCCACGTGTGTTACAGAAAGCCCATGAGATATAGAGAAAAAAAAGCATTTTAAATGGAATTTTAGGGCCAGGATCTGGACACGGAAAGACTGACTGACTTTCTGTTTGATCAGGAAACCTCTGCAAGCCAGAAATCTAGTTCTGCATCCACCCCGCCCCCTGCCCCCCTCCTTCAGGACACCAATTCCAGTGCCTGACGCCACGTCACCACCAGTAACAGCTCTATGAGCACAGGGCCAAGAGCCATGCTCTGCCTTTCACCAGATCCACATTTGGTGTGTTATTTATCATTTTATTACTTCAGTCGATCAAAGCAATGGACTAGATGTTGACTTTTTAGCTGTTTTGGCAGCATTGTTGGAGGAACTTCAAATTATTAAGCAGATGTTCTTCAACATAACTGGGGGCTTGTTTTGCTCTAATGAGATACAGTATTTGTTACAGAGAAGGAAATTGCTTGTGGATTTGCTATAATGCATTTCACATACAGCAGGTTACATTGACATTATAGAAATGAAAATATACAGTAAAAGTCTGTGTTACTGTTCAGATCTGATGATGTCACCAGACTTGTAATATTATATTTGAAAAAACAAAAAATATTCAGAGTACAGGGTTAACTTTTTAAGTTCTGTTTCTGGATTTATACTTGTCCTGGGATAGAATGAAGGTCTAGACTGGTTCTGGGTTGCTGCCTGCAATTCAAGCACACCAATCAGCTCTCGCTGAGAATTCAACAGGCAATGAAGCAGCTTTGCTAAAAAGAAAGGACTTTATTGAACCCACCATCAGGAAGAAAAGGAAAAACCTCTAAATAAGTAAAAGAACAAAAAAAAAAGTAAAACAGAAACTGTATCACGATGCCATTACACACACTCTGAGAGAAACAGGAGACAGCTAACACATTGGTTTTTGGCTTCAGATGAGAGCTCTAGAAAAAAAGAGTGTACACTAATACTCTAACCAGAGGGGGAATTCAGCCATCTCCTCCATCCACATCATGATGTTTGCAGAAGAGTCCCTTTTGTGATCCTTTGGCAAATGCCAGCTTCCCCTGTATGTCTCAGATTTGCTTCTGACTCGTCTTGGGAGTTCTTTACAATGTGATCACAGCCAGCAGATCCTATCAGAAGATCTTTGTGGCCAGGGAGCAGCTTCCCAGACATAAGAACAGACATCTCAGAATCCCAGTCTCTTTCTTTTTGCCAAAGGTTTAAGAGATCAGTATCTTAGGATTTCTGTCTCTCTTATCAAAAGCTTCTCAGTCTCTCAGTGACAGAGCATACAGCATCTGCATCACACTCAGGTGAGGACAGAGGCAACATGGCACTGGTCACGTTGGGCCACATCTGTTGGTAAATGGGCCTGATTCAGGGGCCTGCTCCAGGACCTCTTCCTATCCTGTTTTTTCCTTCTTCCAACAGGCTATGGCACAGAGGGAGGGAAAGGGTTAAGAGGTCACCACCTTCACATTTTCAAAGATGAGTGGACTGCAGTAGGTGACTCCATGCTGAGAGCATCAGCTACAGTCCAAGGGCTTCGCTCCCTCTGTGTTTCACTTTTTGGAGAAGGGGAAGCCGTGGCTGGTCCCCACCACAGCGGTAGGGCCATGGCTGCCAGGCCTTTGCTCTCTCTCCCTGTGGGGGAAGTGCAGAGGCCGACTTTACAGCCAGGCCCTGACCCCTGCCAAGTGGGCTCCAATTTCACCCTGCTCAGCAGGGGCCAGTGGCAGGACCACGGTGGCCAGGCCTTCCCCCTCACTTCACCCCGAAGTGGGGAGGAGCTGCTCTTCCCCTAAGGAGAGCTCTCTGTCTGCCAACACACAGGAGAAGAGGGAAAGAAGTCAGGAAGTCCACTCCCTTTTATAGTCTCCGTCCACCAATCACCTGATACTGACCTGACTGATGAGGCAACTATCTCTAGTTTCAAAATAAAAAGCTCTTTTGGCATAAAAGCACAAAAATCAAATACCTGAAAATTTAGACAATTTTCAAACTACAACATAGCTGCTTTGGTGGTGCAGTGGATCCAAACAGTGATTTGTGATCTCTCTCCCGAGGGATCAGAAGAGGATTCAGCAGAATCAACCAGAGTGACCCGCACCTCAGTATTTTTAGGCCTCTGACTAAGGCCAATCACTTCTCTTTGCAGATGTATGAGCATATTTCATGCACCGTTTCTCTGGCTCTTCCAAACTCAAATTTGTGGTGTTTGGAGTGAAGTTCAGGGTTACACAGTGCAATATGGAAAGCAAATTAACAAATTCACAAGTTGACTCTGTGGGCAAAAGCAGGAGATTTGTAACTATTTGGGTGCAAGAGGGAGGACTGATGCAGAAAAATACTAGGAAGAACATTTGTGAAAGATCTCAAACTGTGGCTTAGGTATTTATTATGCGCCATGCTTATAAAACTTCCAAGATGTGTGATGGAAACAGAGCACAATAGAAGCCAGTTCTGCTTTTTATTTTATACACTACCACTGGGAATTGCTTTCTTCTGATGTTCATCCATATTATAAGCCTTTCCTTCACAGTGGGCAAGCTTTTCCTTGCTTTGAAAACAGCAATTCATCAGAACAAGCAGCAACATCACGTATATATAAATACCAGTCCAACTACATAGGCTGACTAAATTGGCAAAATCCTTTAAATTCCCTTCATAACACTCAGCACTACCAAAAAAAAACCCCATTCAGAACATTAGCAGGACATTGCGCAGTGACTCCAGACTAAGGCTGAGCTTGGCAAATCTCAGCTTGAGCCAGTAGGACTAACCTTGCAGGCTTTCATTTGACACTCCAAAAGAACAGCTAAAATGTTTTCACTCATGAGGCAAATATGCCATTACCTGAGGGAGCCTGAATGTTTTAGTTGGGGAAAATACTGTCCACACCTTCAGTGCCCTACACCATGCATAACTGTTAAGTCACCAATACAGCACACATAGTGGCAGCAGACTCACCTGCTCCAAAACCCAACATCTTCTGTATTTGAAGCAGCTTCCTAAACTTCTCAGCTGGCCACAGCTTCTTGCTTTAAGAATGCACCCTACACTGCTTTTGATAACTATAAGCAAAACTTGTGGCCTCAACTTGTAGACTTGGAGCCCATGAGCTAGACCTAAAACATTGATAAAACTCATGAGGTAAAAGGCACAACTTCTACTGGAAGCAGTACTTGTTTACCTTTCCCGAACAGGTAGGTGTTCATCTCTCAAAGACTCACAAAGCCACAAAATTTCATTAATAAATGGAATTCTGCACATAAATATTGCAGAAAATGAAAGGGCAGGTTTCCCTGCTGAGATCTTGCAGAAGCAACTGTTGGGTACAACAAGCAGAAACTGATCATAAATGTTTAGATTCACATCTGACTTCCTCTGAACAAACCACAAATGAGCAATACCTTAAGATTTAAATCTTTCAAAGCAATGACAACTATTTGGAAAAAATCAATCTTGCAGAGTCTGCACCAACTAGCACCCTTTCTATAGTTTGGTTCTCCAGGAATTACTTCACTGTTTGGGCAGGTTTGGAAGTAGCACTACAGATACTATGTTGATTTTCTGGAACAAGTAATACTTTTAAAGTTCAACAATAGAACAAACATTTCATCTAGTAGTGACTTTTAATTGCTCAGCAACACACACACCAAAACAAAAGACAGACACTTTGGGGAGGTCTGAAGAAGGAAGTAATTTGGCTTCTCCTTTATTTGTGTACTCGGAATTCTTCACAGAATGAAAGAAACTAAATTGCACATTTCTGTGGCACTGTTTCTGGAGCCCCTGCCTGTACACTCACTCACCAGCAGAACCAGACCTGGACCCAGCAAAAGCTTGAACAGAGTCGAGACCTCAGATGGACTATTTGAGCCGAGTCCTCTTTTTTAGAAGAAATTGAACATTTCTAGTGAGGTCCTGAGCCTCTACAGCATTAGGCACATACCAGTTCCATGAGTACACAGAAATCTGGATATTATCAACCTGTAACAAGGTTACAGATCAGACAGATCAGACTCCTGTTCATTTTTTCAGATTATAATTCAGGTGAATTTTCTTCTGAATGACTTTCTAAAATTTGCTGAATTGAATGGGATAAACTGTCACTAACCTCAACAATTCTTGGGCCACTAGGACCTGTAAGAAGTTAAATTTGTATTTACCATCCTTTGACTAAAAGCTCCACAGCCTGCTACATGTACAGCAATGCTTTAGGACAATCACTGCTGACAAGAGCTGACAAATGAGAAAGGCTTTTTGAAATCAAACACATGGAAAATATTATGGGACTATTTAAAACCTTTTTGAAATGCGTAACTGAATAAACAAAAACCACATAAACTGAAGCAAAGTAATTTTAAAATATGTAACAGCCATATACATAAAGAATACATCAATATTCCTTATGCAGCTTGTAAAGTAGCCTGATAGGTATTTCTTAGTAGGAAGTCTCTTTCCTACTTAACTTACCAAACTTACTTTATGCATTTTCTCCCTGTGTCTCACTTGTTTATTTCTTTCTAAACACAAACAGAATATTCTCCTGGCATTGGTCAATTTTGCCTTTTGCGTTAACCAGCCCACACAGCACAGAAAGGTGCTGAACATCTAGAACAGTCAACTTTAACAACTGAAAATTGTACGAGGAAGGTGTTGAATAAATTCTTCATACGTGTAACAACAGGCAGAATACACGTCAGTCATACTTTGCTTAATTAACTTGTTTATTCAGTATTCCACAAAAGTTAAGGCATCACACACTAGAAGTCTTGACCTTACAGCTCTCCATCCATGGAGATCTTGCTGTTGATGGCAAGTGGAGGGAGTCAGGACCAATTTGAACAAAATAGGCATAAACAGATCTATCCCACTCACACACACACTTCGCCAAAATCAAATCTTCCTTCTGCACTCTATTCCAATCTAACACTCTTCATTAACAAACAGTCTGGATACGATTTCGTTTCTAAATCTGAGCTGAAAGCCACAACATCAATCCTAAGCTTTGTGCTCCCACCAAAGGCACTCAGAACTGATGCGTAACTCTTCCAGAGATGTTTAGCCTCTCATAAGTACTGCAGCCAGGCAGGTCAGACACTCTGAAGTGAAGCAGCAATTACAGGTTACCCAGATACAGAAGACTACACCTCTTTTACAGCAAAGCCAGGCTAAATTTATCTAAACCCTGTGCACATGACCTGTCATGGGGAAATGGCTGATTCCATACATTAGAGTATGACTCCTACTTAAAATAGTATTGCAGTTAAAAATACCTCTGAATTATTATTTGAATTGTAAGAAATGACTGGTAAAAAACCCATGCTTTGGTATCACTAAGCTCCTTAACAAATGCAAATAAAACACATACACTAATACAATTATATAGGAAGAGTAACTATAAAAGTTGACTTGCCATGTGGAAGCATTACATTTCCATATTCCTAAGTCTCTGAGTGTATTTTTATGTTGAAGCTTTCTATAGAAGTAGTTACATATTTCAGTAATACACAGGATATTTACAATTTCCAGGTCAAGCTCAACACAACAGATGTTCAGGAAGCAGATTTATTGATGAAGTACAATAAATGCCTCAGATACTTTAGCACAGAAAAACTCTAGCAGCTTTGTAAGCTTCCATCTGCTTTCTCTTGTGATCCATTCACAAATCAGGAAAAAATAAAGGGGAAAAGGGACACAGTATAAAGTAAATTCTTGTTCTACTGCACCACATAAATCCTATTAACACAAGTTCAAAGAGATTTCTGTTTAAAATGGAATATAATTTCCAGTAATGTGTGAAAAATGGGCACTTCGTGACCTCAGAGAAGGAAAAAAAGCCTCACCAAGTAGTAATAATCCCTTTGGAGTTTGGGATAAAACTTTGCTATTACATGATAATATTGTTATCACACTAGAGAAACTTCTAACCCAAGGAAGTTGTGGCTGCCCCATCTCTGTAAGTGTTCAAGGCCAGGTTGGATGGGGCCCTGAGTAACCTGATCGAGTGCGAGTGAAAGTGTCCTTGCCTGTAGAGGGGGGCTGGTACCAGATGATCTCTAATGTCCCTTCCAACCACAGCTATTCTATGCTTGTATTAACAAATACAACCACTATGTGCTCATTACATTGCAAACACCCCAACACTCTTGCCCACTGCCTGTTTGATGGATCTGTCTGGCTGCAGCATTTCATATTGAAGAGGAATAGCAAAAAAGCCTGGGTTTGCTTTCTAAACACAAACAGAATATTCTCCAGTGCACTGTGTGTTCTACAACACACAACTAAAGCACAAGCTTTGACAGCAGCTGCCCAAAAAATGAAATAGAAGGAATCAAGCTGATTTCTAACAAGTGGAGGCAAAAATAATAGAAAAATACAAGTAGAGAAGTATGGCCTGTTGCAATGAGGAATGGAGCCTCTGAGTAGCTGCCTCCTTGACTGTGATATCTTGCAGCTGGATGAATTGCTGCACAGCTGGACTGTTTCTTGAGATACTCTCTATATACCGAAACATCTGTATGGTCACTGATGAGAAGCAACTTGTTAGAGAAAGTACAAATGAAACAGTGACATTTCTTATTGTCCTCCGGGTGAAAAAAATTAGCTTGTCAAAGTATTGCACACAAAACTAAGAGAATATCACGAAGTCCAGCATGAAAAAAATGCAGACCAAGTATCCTTACAACTTACACATTTAGAGTTTGGATGCTGGTACATTTCAATGGAAGCCACCCTGCTGACACCCAGAGCCTGGCAGCCTCTTTCACTCATTGAGTTTGAATCACTAAGGTGACCAGCAGCAGCATGATTTGGCAAATACAGGATGCGGAGAGATTTCCCCTACAGAAAATATGGCAGGGACATCAGTGTCAGTTCATACAGGCTACTGCTGTTTTCAGCGACAGCAAGTTTTAGTCCAGTTGGAATTGAGCCTGGCCCAAACCCTGGTCCAGAGAGAATGTGGTATACAGGCTCTGCACATTTATAATAGATGAGCAAAGCGAAGTTGTAAGAGGAAGCCAAACCTGGCAATCCAAAGGAACCGAATGCACTCTGCCAGGCCTTGCAGAGATCCCTCTGGCTGCCGGAATTCACCTAATTGGGGGGCTGATGCTGCAGGTCCAGTGCAGGTGAAAACCACTGTCCTGGAGCCCAGCCTGGCTGCCAGCAGCAGGGAGCAGAGGCCTCTCCACTCACTGCACAAGCCTTTGCGTTCCAGCCACTATTGCACAGGCCTTCACATTCCAGCCACTATCTGCCAGCAACAAACTATTTAAACAGCTTTCAAGATCTGAGCACGGCTCTGTTCCTAGAAACTCGTCTGGCTTGATACAGTATTTTAAGCCAAAGACATCTTGATTCTGCCAAGTGGAACTAAATCATTTGTGCAGCCACCACTCTGATGATCCTTCAGCCACGTCCTCATTGCTGCTGTTAGGTTTGTAAGAGAGCATCCAGCAAGCTCCAACACAAGGTGCAGCTGTGAGTGTAAACTTAGCCAGGCAGCAGGAATAGCACAAACTGCTGCTGCCATAGCATTGTAGATGAATAAACACCCAGCACCTCAACCTAGTGAGTTCAGCTGAAAGGGGAGCACTGAAATCAAAACTGGGTTTTGACAGCCAGCAAACAAAATCATCATTTGGAGGGAATAATTTGTCAGGTATCCATTGCAGCAAACTTAGGAAATTTTGTTCTAATGTAGCAAAATTAAAGAAATTCAAAAAAGAAAAGACAATCACACAGAAGCTCCTTGGTTGGATGAGAAATTTAAGATCATCACATCCAACCTTGGACCCAGCACTGACAGGTCACCACCATACCGCAGCACCAGTTCCACACCAAGTTGTTTCAGCTCCTCCAGACAGGGTGTCCTGAGCAGCCTGAGCCAAGGATTGATAAGCCTGTTGGTGAAGAAATTCTTCCTCACACCCAGCCTAACCCTTTCTAAGTGGAGGGGTTAGCCTGTGGTCCAACAACACCCCCAGGTCCTTTTCTGAAGAGCTATTCTCCAGCACATAAATCTCAAACCTGTTATCTCCCTCCTCCCAAAAAATGCAGTTGTTTATCAGTAAGAGACGACTCTGCTCAGATTTCCAATGAATTTTCCTTTTCAACAGACTTACAGGTTTTCTGCTTTCAAGAGAGTCTTTTCATACAGTCATCAAAATATGAAAGACCTTACATAATGGGTTTTGAACCATAATTCAAAATAGAAGAGTTTGATGAAGAGTTCAATTATCAAAAGGATTAAAACTTTAATTGCTTCGGTAGATTTCAACTCCCTTAAAATTTTTATGGTCACATCACTGCAATATTTTCACAACTGGATCCCTCCTCTCAAATCCTGCCCTTAAAGTCATTAATGTGCTGTTGGTTCTCCAACACAAACTAGGTTTTTTTTCATTAAATACTCTAAATTCATAGGGTTTATAGTCCCTTTAATACAGCTTTTTTAATAAAGACAAAAGTTTGTGTTGGAGCAGTAGCAGATAAAGCAGGGGTTAGAAATGCAGCTGCACCAATGCAAACAGGACAGAAATAAAAATCTGGGTATTTTAAAAAAACTTACTAATAATTACTCTGAACTCACCATCAAGACAGGGCTGTAAATTATGGCTTAGCTGCCCTTATTGATCCAACATAAACATTTAGGAGCACGTTGTGTTATGCGGGGGAGGGAAAAAGAAAGGATTGTGACATGGTTTAGTTCCTCTGCGTATTCTTTCCCTGCACAGGGCAGGGTGCGTCAAAGCTGCTGTGTAAGAAGCAGAGACAGAGTGGGGCTATGCTGGCTCAGCAGTGCCGGGCTGTGAAGGGATGCAACAAAGATAATACACCAGAAGCCTTTGGGGTCACAATGTAGAAGTCATCCTGTCTGTAGACTGCCTTTAGCCATGTGTTTGACTCTCCTTTAGGGCTGGGAAAGCAACTCAGCAGGACAAGTTGATGTAGAACAGCACAATGCAGATAAGAGCAGATCACTGACACTGAAGGTGTGCATAAGCCAGTAAAACCTGCCACTACCATCAATGTTATGGTATAGAGGGGCAACAGCATTGCCATAATGACCAATCATAGTACGCTGAAACCTTAAGTCTTTCAGCAAAGAGAAATCCCTGTAAACACTGGCTAGAAGACAACAAAAGCCATAGGATAGTCTTACTGCTTCTCTTTCCTTGTGTGCCACTATTTCATAAACTGCTCCTGACACAGGAAGCAATAAAAGCCTTAGCTATCAGTAATAAAAAAAAGACAGGTAAATTCCCTTTCTTCTGCTGTGTTCTACTCAAATCTAAAAAGGGTAAGTAGACAGACCTGTATCAGGCATTTAAAAATTTTAAGATGAGTCTGTGGCTGCATGTGAAGACACAACATGTAGGGCAGAGCACACAGAGCCAGTTGGTAAAGGAGCCTCAAGGTCAGAAAGTCTTCACTGCCCTTTCCTATGAGTGACTCATGCCAAGTGACAGAACAGCCTCATCCCCTTCGGTCTTTGAAGTTTTGTGGAAAACATTTTTTAAATGTTATTTTAAAAATAAAACATGAACTACATTCCTCTGAATCCAGAGACATATTCAAAGACTGTACTATGTACCTCATAAATAATCATGAACTCAGCTGAGATGGGCTCAGCTCTTGTTTACAGAAAGACAAACCAAATAACTAAGTATTTCACAAAAGATTTCTGTAGAAAGGTTATAACTCCCCACTGACTTGAGATTTTAGAGGACTCTCGAGGGGTGGCAGGGCTGCTGCTGCTGCTTTGTGTTCCAGCATAATCAGTTCAACATGCAGCTTGGGAAGCCCATGACACAGGGATCCCTCCCATAGTCCCCACCCCAACTGTCAAGTGTCCCTTTAGACAATACAAGTTAGACAGCCAGAGTCCTGCAGTGAACGCAGAAAGATCACAAATAAATGTGTCAGACAAACAGAGCAAAATGAGCACGACTCAAACAGTCAAAGCCTGGCTGCTTCCACAGGGAAGAATCAAAGCAAAATCTGTGTAAGATCACAAAACCAAGTTGTCTTCCCTTACCTTCTGCAAAAGGTTCCCATTCATAGAATCGCCCCATAAACGGCTTGTTATTGTAGGATGCACACTGCACCTCTCTAATATTTCTGCTGCTTTCAGGACACATCTGTTTAAATGAAAAAAAACAGCCATGTTACAATCAACATTCATTTTGAGGGTTATGCAGGCTTTGCTAAATTCTCATCCTGATGAACAACATTAACACAAAGAGACTCCTCCTCTTTAAAATGGGTAACTCTGTGCTTTTAACTAACAGCATCAAAAGTGCCTGTAGGAAACAAGAAAGAATTTCTGGAGCATATTGAGCAACAGTTCTACAAAAAAATCCATTTTTTTAAATTGAGCTGTCATTTTCCTCAACACATAGATGACACTTGAAGATAAATTTAATAAATTAGATCCAAACCATTTCCTTTCCACAACAGCTTCACATTTTTCATTGTTAATTTTCTGGGCTCGGATTCAATGAGAGCTGAAACACTTAACATATGCAGTTCCATAACTTATAAACAGCTGGTACCACCACCTTCTCATCTTCATCTTATACTTCAATAACATTTAATGTTTCTTCATTTTTTATTTCCGTTGCTACTGCAGTCACTGTGTTACCTCATATTTTAGCTTGTGCCTTCAAAAGCTGAGTTCATCCCTTTGTTCTGCCCATATCCTCACCCTATTGCAGTTGGAGCAACAGTCTGTGTGTGGGCACACACACACAAGGGAGAACAATTTCTAGAGCAGGCAGAGGGCTAAACAGAATAATTTCTGGGTTTGGAGAAACCAAACAAGCTTTGGTCATGGATGCATTTTGTCAGGTAGCCTGCAGATGATCAAAATTTGCTATTAAAAACACTATCCAAGAACAGCAGAAATTGCATTAAGAACTGGACTAGAAGAGCAGAACTTTTGTTCTATAGGAGGCAGATTGTAAAGGAAATCTAGAGACAATATTATATGGAAGCAGCAGGGCTAAACAATTGTGTTTCTAAAGGAAAAGCAACGGAATCAATTGGTAAGAAAAGCTATTGCTGCAACTGCAAGGTCAGTTATCTTGGATTTGTACAGAGAAAAGACTGGAAGTCTCTGCAGTGAAAGTCAGCAAAGAGGTCCCAGGGGAGCTCTTGCTTTGTACCCATCAGCTACATATGAAGATGTTTGTGACTGGATCAGCGAGACATCAAAGTCAAGAGTTTTCGAGTGGGCTATAAATTGTACCAAAGACATGCATGGGGGAAGGTTCAGGGATAATGTTATAGATAGTTTATGGACTACTTTATCTTCTGTTAGAATCACTGCAACAAATCTTCTAGAATAAACATCGATTCTGGCCAAAGAGCCATCTGTACTCTGTTCACCCACCCTTCCAAGAGCTTTAAGTTCTTGCAAACATTGTTTGCCTCTATTAACAAAACAAAAAAAAAACAAGACCACAAGCCACCAAACCACATTGGAAGCCTGGAATCAAAAGTCTTTCTAGTCCCAAGTGCAAAGAGCAAAGAGCTCTGTTGCCGTAACTGAAACTACATCCTGTTGTCTGTGATGCAGCAATGGTACTTCAACCTCAAGAACCACCCAGACTGGGTCAGGCCATTCAGGTTTTTCATAGAAACCCATGATAGCAGGTCAGAACCTCAGCTGGCAGAAATTCTGGACACTGCATTAAATTACAGCAGAATGGCATCACTTTGCACCAGTAAAAAACCCAGCCTGAAGGGGTTCTGGTTTGGAATGCTTTCCCCCTTTTTTTGGTACTCGTTTTGCTGATGGTCTGTTATGAAGTTTTGTTGTTTCTTGTTTTTCCTTTCCTGGGCCTTGAGCTCATGCTCTTGTGTACCAGCACTGCTGGCTCAGAACCTCATCCTGACCGCTCTGCTCATACCAACCGCTGACAACTTCCGAATAAAAAGATCGAAATATTCACTGGTCTTGCCAGAAAACAGTGATGCCTGCCTGCTCTAATGACATTTGTACATGGCTACAATTTCTGGTCTTTAAACTTACTGCCCACAAGAGGCTCCGCTGCTTTAAAGCAAGGCACATGACTGACAAACAAATGATATTATGGGGATCAAGCTGAAATCAGAAGAAAAGGCAAACTCAGTAACATCCCTACTACTTTATAAGTGTCAGCTCAGTTGTCCTTTCTCCATGTAATTCGAAGTTTAAATAGAGAATAACATTTTGAGTAAAAATAATTCTCTCAGCCTCTCTGGCTTTTTAGTGCTGCCATAAAAGGAAGAAGCGTGACCCTGCACAATGAAAACTTCAGCATAGGGGTTTCTATAGATCCTTGTTTGCTGTTTGCTCCCTGAGAGTACCATCCATTTTTACACTTTAGTTCCTGTTTGTGTCACAAACAAAAACAGCTCAGTGATGAAACTTCCCAAATAACAGCAACAAACACCTACAATAAGACAAACCTGAAAAAAGCCCATCCCAGCTCATACACAGTTGGGAGATACTGGAAGATGACTAATAACCAAGACAGACTCTCCTACAGCACAGAATTCCACAATCAGTTTGGTTGGAAGACACCTTTAAAACCATCAGGTCCAGCTCTGGACCCAGCACTGCCAGGTCACCACCAAACCAGGTCCCTCAGAACCCGCTCCATACCAGTTCATTCCAGTTCCTCCAGACACAAAGAGGACTACCCACTGCCCTGGGTAGCCTGGGCCAAGGGTTGACAACTCTTTGGGAGAAGAAATTCTGCCTCACTCCCAGTCTAACCCTCCTTTGGGGCAGCCTGCAGCCAGCCCTACCTGTTCCCCTCCATCATGCATTGGGTCACCCCTGTGTTTGGCTCACAGGTTCATCATGATCAAGTTCCTGCACCCTTCCTGACCCTCTGCCTTACAGATCACAGTTTTGCTGTAAAAGGCAGGCAGGTTGGCATGTTTGCAGATGAAGAATGTTCCTGTGGCTATGCCAAAGTACTTGGATTTAAACAACCTGTATCTCTTTCCAAAACCTTCCAGAGGCTTTTGGAATGAACTTTACTAAAATATTTAGCTGTACTGTGTGATTCTCCCTCAGTTCCCCCTCAGTGACATGAGGGCTGCAGGATCTTGCAAACAGGAATATCAAAACAATTTTTTGGAAAATAAAATGTTAAGTTCAATTTTTTTTTTGTTAACAACTGATCCAGAATTTCAGTTTTTTTCATCAGACACTTCATTTTGGTTTGTGATTACTGAGGGAGTTATCTGAAAATTTTTCATAGAAATTTTGATACAAAACGAGGAGAAAAAAAAGAAGAGAAAGAAAATCTGCTTTTTAAACCCCACAAGGAGGTCAGATCAATGAAAAAAAGTCTGTTGTATCTACTGTGATAAATTTTGGATTCTATGAGGTAGAGACTGAACTAGAAAACAATCAACTAGAAAAAGTTGATTCTGGAAGAGGTTCTTTTTTTTAGTGTTCTTTCATTTATAAACTATGAAATCAGCAGTGACATCTAGAACCCATACTTTCGTATAGTGTTATACTGTGTCTCCTACGTTTTGGCCAACTTTTCTCCATGTACTTTCAGAATGTGGAAAGAACATCAGCAGCACGGTGCTGTGCAGATGAGAAACGGTTCATAAGGATCCCCCTGTGTTTTGTGACTTCAGGCCAAATTTCTTGAAACACACTGTGTGCCGGCAGCCTGGAGAAACTCTGCACTTCTGGAACAGCAGTGTTAGTTACACCTCAGCTTCTCTGGGGATACAAAAGCCTGAAAATTCCAAGGGACAACAATGCACAGCAGTGATCTCGGTCACGTCCTGGGACACATTTCTTAAAATGAGCTGCTACCTCAGCTAAGACTGTAAAATAAAAAAACACCCCGCTTGCTTTTTATCTTTTGGGAAACTCACAGGGTTTTAAACAGATCATTGACCTGCTGGTGAATTAATGAAGAGGTTGCTAAAGGGCAGAAAGTCATCAGTCTGTGGGCAACATGGCACGGTAACCCTCAACTCTTTTTACAGGCTCTGGCATAATTTGTTATTAATATTTTCTATGTGTGCAACACCATATCTTAAGTCCAGTACTTAATTATGTCTATACTCTCATTTTCATTTCTGCAGTGGTTCTAGCTAATCTCATCAGGCCTTTGCTACTTCAAAGGATAACTGCATCTGCAAAGAAAAAGAACTGAAATACTTCTGAAACACTAAACCAAAAATTTTCTTTTCATTTCCAGAATAGTCCTTGCAATATGTGTAAAACAGACATGCCAATTCTTTACGCAAGTCTACCCTGCCTGCAGAAAACTTCCGTTCTGAAGTGATCAACCCTTGGTCCAGGCTGTGCTGGGCAGGGGGGGAGTCCACCCTGTCTGCAGGGACTGAAATGACCTGGTATGGACCTGGTACTGAGGGACCTGGCAGTGCTGGGTCCAAGGCTTGACCTGATCATCTGAAAGGTCTCTTACAATCAAAGAGATTCTGTGATTGTGTGATCAGAAAATAAGGCGTTAACATAAAACAGGACACATACACCAATAAGCTGACCTATCTTTCTTCCCTTCCATAACACCTTACAGGTGGAAACAGTCTTCTCTGATAACAGGGAATAAAATCCAATCAAACTAATGGAAAGAGATGCTTAACTTGCAGATCTGTGGCTTTTTTGGGTGTTTCTGTGACATTTTTTTTTTGGTGTCACAGAAACACCCATCTGCTTAGACTGAAAGAACTTGTTTTATTTAAGATTTTCTACAACTTGTAAAATACTCAAGAGCATCTTTGGTTTTCAATAAAATCCTAGCCACTCACCTATCCTACACCACACATATACACAATTAATTCTCATAACTGGAAACATTTGAAGCTATAAGCACAGGAGGGCCTCACTAAAGAGTTACAGTAGGAAAGTTAACAGCATGCCACTTCAGTAGTCCCCAAAATTGTGTAAGGATATTCCTTACATGATCCCAATCAAACATCAAAAGCTTGGCATTAGCCACAGAACCCATAACTACTTCATGCAGTGTCTGGTCTCAGTCTCAGCAGTGGTATTATTTTTCTATATAAATATGCTGCATGAAAAAAAATCCATCAAATATAAGAATCCCTCCATTCAAATGCCTATTTATAGAAACACGACATAATTCTCAAGGTGTCTACACTGCACACTGTTGCCTCAGTTACCAGGAAGTCAATGAAAAGTTATTTCCATTTGCCACAACCTGGCTTCAAGTCTGAAGGATGCTGTAACACCTTCACACAGAAGCTTTGAGCCTTTTCACAGATTTAAGGCCACATCTGTCTACACTGTTCAAATCCGTCTGCAAAACAGAGCAAGTTTTAATAGCTCTCCTCAGAAAACAGAAGGTTTAGGTACTAAGGACAGTTGTTTTAATACAGTAGCAGTAGTATATTTATGCCAGAAAATTCAGCTGCTCTAAAACCCATTTTTGAAAGGCACCACCAACACCAAATTTGGAGACCCTGAGACAAACTTGTACTTCATGCAACTCTAGTTGAGACTTAAAGTTATGATCATGTATCTCGTCCTCACAGCTTGTAGAAAATTACACCTGTGTGAAAAAAGATCTACTCCAGTGTTCCAGCTGCATTCTATTCAGCTTTTAAAACCCAGTTCTTTCTGGGGCACAGTTACTCTGTCACACTGGTTTCAGTGCTTTACTCTTTTCATTCTATCAGCTTCCACACATTTTTTAATATGAAAACCTAATCCATTTGAATGGAAATTCCATGCATGAATTCCAGTCAAATGAGTGGCCTTTGGCTGAGAGGAGCCACAGTGCAGAGATGTCAAGGAAACAGCTGTGGTCCAACCGCTTTATCAAAGGTGCCTCTAGGTGATTGAATGTTACAGCTGGGTGTGAGGAAGAATTTCTTCCCCAAAAAGGTTATCAACCTTTGGCCCAGGATGCCCAGGGCAGTGGGGGAGTCCCCTTGTCTGGAGGGACTGGAACAAACTAGTATGGAACTAGTGGTCAGGGACCTGGTTTGGGGCGATCTGGCAGTGCTGGGCCCAGGGCTGGACCTGATGGTTTTAAAGTCCTTTTCCAACCAAAGAGATTCTGTGACTTTGTGAATCTCTTATATACAGGGGACAAATGTCCAGGCTATGTAGGACATTTTATGAGCAGTTAACTGTGCAACTGCCTGTAAATTAAGCCCCTATTATTGACAGCAGCTTCTGAATTAATATTTACAAAATAAATGATGTAATATCAAAGCAGTCAAAGAAATGCCAATACAACCCAAAGCACTGTAAGCTTTTAAAAAGTTTCCTATACACCACTGAATGTCAGACCTCCAAACCTACACACAGTGCCATAGTGTTTGCAGGGAAAACTCCTCACCTGAAGTCAAGGGTCAATTTCTTCAGGAAAAGCTATGTCACCATAATGTCAGCTTTGCCACTTATGTCAAACACCTACTCTCTACAAGTCTCACGATGAGAGTAAATAGACCACATGGTAGCTCTTTGGGAATAAGAAAGGGCTTTTCAGTTTCAAAAAACCCAACAGTGTCATCTTGTATTTGCCTTGACCTCATTAATTAAAGAGTGAGAAAGTCCTTATGGCATCTCAGCACCTGTTTGGGAACTACATTTACTGCCTTTAAAAGAAAATTTAACATTTCCATTTCCAGCTCTGCTAGAATTTGACATTTTGGAAACATTTCATTTTCTACAAGACAAAAAAATTTACATTGCTTGTCAGAACATCAGCAAGCTGGAGAAAAGTGAAGGAGCAATGCCAATGTTTAATTAGAGTTCTACATCCAAAAACAGCCATCCACAGCGAAGCTAGAACTCAACACCAGTGAGAATAAGTAACATCATTAATATCCTTTAGGAAACTAAATACATCTATTTATCCCATGGTTACAGAGCTGGGGACTGGCCATTAGCCTTTTGCCTCACCTCTTCAATGGCAAAACCTCCTTCAATTTCCAAGACGCTTTGCATTCCCTGCTGAGGTGCCATTCCCAAGGCTCTGCACACAGAGATCCAAGGAGGGAAGCCTTATTCAGAACCAACAGCTGGCTTTTCCATAGCTGTGCTATCACATTAGTAGTACCTACAGCTGAAGAGTTGGGATAAGAGAGGAAAAAGTCTGTTCAAAGCCCCATCCAGCCTGACCTTGAACACTTCTAGGAATGGGGTCTCCACACATTCATTTCTTACTAAAAATAAATCAGATACAATCTCTGCATAATTTTTACTGTAAAACAAGTAGGACTGAACGTACAGCATCCCAAAAGCTTCCCTGTGTTCACTGCCCATGCAGCCCTCCCCAGAGATTATGTTAGAATCCAATGTTCACACACTCAGACACTCACCCAGTGGTAGTGCCTTGGCAATGCCAGAAACAATTCAGAGCAGAAAGTACTCAGAAAACACATGGAGCTGCTGCCTTTGTGCTGGTGAGAAACCACCCAAACAAGGTTGTGTTCAAAGGCTGCTTCATCCACCTGCCTGTGTGAGTCTCTTTCCTCTGTTGTAGGGGATTTGCTCATAGATTTACTATGCACAGGGTGCTGAATGGGAGAAGCTGCTTGTACAGTAAGAGAAGAGGTTTAATGACCTACAGAAATACTTGAACAAACATGACCCCACCCGAGGTTCTCCTTGACCAAACCCTACCAGTTCAGCTTTTATGAACCGAGCTGTCAGTCACGTTAAATGAGTTCAGCTATTAATGAAAAAACAATAAATGTACAATGATGAGGAAATGACCTAATGGACCAAGGCAGATTGACTTGATTTGTTATTCACTAGCTGCCCTGAGGAGAAACCAGAGGAGGAGTGGCTGAACACCAGGATAACCATTAACAGACTGCTTTCCTCTCAGTAATTGTAATTTTTGATCTGCTCCAGGAAGAATTAAGAAGAAAAAGAAAGAAAAAGATACTGTTCCATGCTTGCTGGCAAGACCTCTGGGACATGTCACTGCTGATAAATTGAATTAAAGCCCACATGCAGAAGCACTTAGTCAGGAAGAACAAGAAAACAAAGTGAAACAGTATTTGCCTTGTTTTGCTCTCATCCAGGCCTTTATGCTAAAACTGTTCTTAGCAACTTCTTTTTTATAATTCCATTAATTACCACATTCTATGGAGAAAAATAACCCTCAACAGAAGTTACAGCTTCTCTGAGGATAACAGAAATGTTACTAAATGAAGAGTTTCACTGTGTGCAGTTCCATGCCTAGGAGTAGCTGCATCACCTGTTATTTCTCTGTGTTATTAAGAGTCTCTAGTAATATAAACAGAGATGTTTTTATAGCTGCACTAATTCATGCAACAAGGACAAAGATATAGCAACAGCAAACTCACCTATTTTTAACTCTTCATTTATTGAGGTCTTTTGTTTGTACAAGAGTTTCTAAAATTAACATGAACACATTTTCACTGCTGTACCCCTAGGCATAGAAATGTACCAGCAGCCTGATGACTCCTCATACTGGCCTGTGTGTCTCACCACTGGCTAACTGTTCCACTTCAAAAGCTGAACAGAATCTGTAAATTTAATTTGTGTGTTTTCTGCAGAAAAGTTTCAAATTTGGGTTGAAAAAGTTGAAAGCTGTGACCTGCCTGCCCTAAGTGATCCTGCTCTGGCAGGGGGTTTGGACTAGATGATCTTTTGAGGTCCACTCCAACCCCTAACTTTCCATGATCCTGTAATTCTGTGTGTCTGCCCCCAATCCTCCCCCTCTTATACCCCCTTCAGTGATTTCTCCCTTTTTGCTTCTCTGTATCTTGGACTGTTGGGAGCTGCATCGCTTCTGCTGAGAGAAAATGCTACCACTTCTGAGAATACTATTACTTCTGAAATTGAAAAAAAATTATGGTGAGTGGGAAGATTTGCCTGGACCTGGAGAGACTAAGAATTCTGAACTTTGAAGATTTATGAGGATCGAGACTGAATTCAGACAATCACCAAATCACCATGATTGCAGAGAGAAGCAGGAACTGCCTACAATGGACATTCTGAATGTTTTTAATCCTAGTTAAATGTAAAAGCATGTGACAAAATTCCATCTATCCGTGCCTATATCTTGTGTAGGGTTTCTCTGATGGTGGGGGGGAGGGGAATGAATTAAAATTACTCCCCAAAAAAAGGAGTCAGTTCTTTCAGTGCCTGTAGATCCATCAGTGGGTTTGTTAAACCCTCTCTTTGTGTCTGACTCTTTAGCTAAGAGCTCTTGGTTGAAGTATAGTCGTGGTCCCTAACCCACAATGTTAGCAGTGACCCAAGCGGAACTCACAAGGATTCACAATCAACACACACTGCCATGCCACTACACTAATGTATAAGCTCCCAGTCCTCAGTTCTCCAGCCCATTTGTCATCCTCAACAAATTTCCTCTACAAACCTTCCTCAATCATCTGGGATTACTGCTTTCTAGCACCTAGATTTCTACCTTCCTCCCCTCTTATCCCTTGCTCTCTCAATGAGATCTCTCATGGAAGGAATCATCTTACATTCACAAACTACCCAGCTTTGTGCCCTGGCTCAGCTAGGGATGAAATAAAGGCTGTGACATTTGTGTATTGCTAAGGTGCCAGTGAACAAACTCGGCACAGAAAGCTTTCTAAAATAATGGCCGTGGACGAAGTTTGTTTCCCATTTCTTTTAAAACACACAACATGGTTTTCAAAAGAGCAATCTGTACCAGAGCCTATTCTCAGAGGCTCCGAGTAGCCCTTTCATGTTTTCCAGTTCAGACAAATATACTAAAAGGTTCTTGACATTAGGTCTCTTCATTCAGTTGCTCTAATCTCATTCAGTGGACTATTCATAAACAAAGCAAACGTAATAACTGCCACACTAAGAGGCAAAAAGGCACCTATCTGATTTGCTTAGGCCATGTGTTTGTTACCCTGATCATGTGGTTCTGTTACTATGTGCCCCCTATGTGGCTTCCAGTAAATGAAGCAGGATTTCCAAGAGGCAGAAGAATCAGATGTTCATTCACTCAGAAAAATATGGTCTGCTGTGTCAACATCACAAGAGTACTCAATGTCCTGCCTGTAATACCAGTCAGGACCTTCTTCAAGTTTGCAATATGAAGAAGTTAGGTAACCAGCTCCAACAAGATACAGACATTAGGAAGAGGTGTTTTAGGGAAGATTAAATGACACAGCCAGAAACTGAACATTTTAGAAGGATAGAAATTGCTTGTGAGGAGAAAGCTCAAAACCTCACTAACCTCCCACATACAATGTGGCTGCCTCAGATCTCAGAGCTGCACCCAGCTGAGCATTTCTGAATGAAGTAATAACAGAGGTTTATTTTAAAATTAACACAGAACAGATTTTTTCTCCAGTAAACTAAGAAGCCAAAATCAAAGCAGACAGAGTTTGAGTGGTGGTGAATGTAGCATCTGTCACAGAACACAGACAACACAGATGGATACTGCAGCGACTCAGGCTACCAGGTGCTGGCTCTACATGCTGTTCAGATCTCAATTAGCACCCCCATCATGACTGATGAGTAGGGGGCTTTCATAACATTTTCCATCTCAATACTTACATGAAAAAATATTAAATATTAAACTTATCTGTGACTCAGGTCTTCCCTCTATCAAATTAGAACTGCAGGTTTAGTGACTGCTTAAAATCCTTGACGATGTGGTATCAGGTGACTCAAACATTATCTATCTACTTGCAGTAGTCCCCAAGACACTTCAAAACAAGTTCATCTAAAAATTCATTAAGTTAATAAAGCACAATGTTTGACTTAACTCCTTGACTGTTGTAATTAGGGAAAACCGATTCCTGTCCACCCAATTAAAGGTAAGAAAGCCACACTTACATTAGTGTTGCAGAGTTTATATTGCTTGTAGGCACCAACACACACAATCGCTGCAGCCCTTTGAGGCTGGGGCTGACCCGGCACTGGCTGATGGTGGTTTGAGTCACTGCTGTGAAACAAGCTTTGAGATGCAGGAAATGAAGATGACTGATAAACCGAGGGTCCCAGGACTTGACGTCCAACCTCAGGCCCACTTTCTTCTTGATAAAGATTCCCATGTTGAAGTGAAGGACTAGCTGCCTGGCTGTAAGTGTTGAGACTTGGACTCTGAGGGAATCTGTGATTCCTTGAAGACTGTCTCCGAAATTTCTGAGGCTGCTGCCCAGTATCAGTTTGTAAAGGTAAGATGTATGGCACTTTCCCATATCCATACTTCCCAGGACCAATAGGATGTCTGTTTCTGCTTCTAAACACAGAAAAACGGAGAAAAAACAGTTACTGATTTAGTGAAATCTGAAGTCTACTGGTAGAACTAGGCTCTCTTGGCTGAGAGTCATGTAGGAAGCCACAAAGTGTCAACTAGGAAAGGCAAATGGTTAGTAGCATTTTGGGGGGAAATGGTTGTCATTTTTAAATCCCTAAGACTCCCCTTTAAAATGGAAATTTGGAGAGTCAAAGTTGTATATTCCAAGAATTCATAACCACGTTGCTAAGGAGCTTCAGATGCAGAAGACCAGGAAATGTCTACTGTGGATTTCAGTAATAACAGAAGAAAATCGCAATTCAGTAGGGCAAAGACTGTTAAACATTTTGCATCCATTTAAAAGGCTTCCTGTGGGTCTGCCTCATCTACTTAAGAAATTAAATCAGAAAATATATAAGGAACATCAATATTACTGAAAGACCTCTGGAAAAGAGGACAACTGCAGGAAAATAGTATATTCTTGCACACTGTATTTCTCTCCCTCAGCCAGCAGGTTTACTTCTCATAAAAAAATACATGCAAAGTGTGGTTTAACAGGTTTAATTAATAAGTCTCATTTTAATTTGCTTTTCTTGTCATCCTGTACATCTCAACAGAGCATCAGGCCTTGCAGACTGAAGAATGAGCTGTCAAAAAGAGATTTCTTCCAGGTTCTGAGCAAGGTCAGGGTAACCTTTGCAGCTCGGGCAGGGAGACACCATTAAAATAAGGTAGTTTTCTTCTGTCCATTAAATGTGTTTATATTTTACATATATTTAAAATGAACCTGAACTGCAGTGAAAATGGAAAGCTATAAATAGACATAATTACTTTATAGGAACAGAAGTGTAACATGAGTCAGGCACTGTATCAATGAGACATTTCTTCGGATTTGTGTTGTCTGTATCTGTTTTCTTCCCCAGTCTGACATTTTCCCAATACTCTTGTTACATGGGAACCATAGAAGTCATTTACTTAACCTTCTAGTTTTATGGACATGAGGAGCTTTTAATCAGTCTTCCTGACTCAAGGATGTGTGAACAAGAGTGTTGATTTACCATGGCAGATAAGAAACCAGCACTCTTGAGCTGTTTATACCCGTTAATCTGCTCTGTGACCAGATCAGTCATGTTTGAAGTAGTACTTTTTTACTTACAGTAAAGTACTGTAATGGATTTTGGCATTAACCAGGGGGTGGGGGGAGGTTTGTGCAAGTGGACAGGAAAGGAAGAAAGAGAAATTCTGAATGGGACATATTTAAGAAGTGGTTACTAAACCCACCTTCATCAAAATGAGCAATTTGGTATGGGTTTTGTTAGGGTTGCTTTTTAAGGAGAAAATAAATTTATTTCCCCTGTGTTGTTACTATTTCTAGAGTTATATTAAAACTCCTCATTTCTGAGCAAGACAAAGTCTTCCTTGATATTTAATCATACAATGATCGAATGGCCAGGGCTGGAAGGGACCGTAAAGACCATCTAAGACCATCTAGTTCCAATCCCTTGGAAAGGCAGGGACACCTTCACTAGATCAGGTTACTCAGGACCCCATCCAACCGACCTTGAACACTACCAGGGATGTGGCAGCCACAACTGCCTTGGGAAGCCTGTTCCAGCATCTCACCACCCTCATAGGAAAGAATTGTTTTCTCATGCTCAACCTCAATCTCCCTACCTGAAATCTGTAACCCTTTCCCCTTGTCCTCTTGCTACACACCAATGTAAAAAGCCCTACCTCAGTTTTTGTGTAGCCCCCTTCCAATGTTGGAAAGTTGCTCTCAAGTCACCTGGGAACCTCCTTTTCTCCAGGCTGAACAATCCCAATTTGCTCAGCCTATCCTTACAGAGGAGGTGCTCCATCCCCCTGATCATTTGAGTTGCTCTCCTCTGGAACCGTTCCAAGAGCTCTATGTCCTATTTCTAGTCATATTCTGCTCTCTGAAAACACTTTGATATCAGAGTTCTCATGAAGCATCTCACATTTTGCAGCAAACTGGGAACTGAAGAACTCTGTACTTTCACTTACTCCTGTCTCTAATGATTCTTAGAGACAGCAGTTTTCTTTTCAGTGTAACCACACCAAATTTGCCTGGACTGACACTATTTCAAGCACTACCTGTTGTGCCTTAAAGCATCTTTCATTCACACTTAGCAACATCCTTACAAATCATGAATGCAGTTTGCTGCGATGGTAATAAAACAGCTGGTAAAAACAGCTTGGTAGTAATTAACATCTCTGATTCTTGTGTCATATTGTGCAGAATTTATGACACCACACAGTGCTATGTGGGTCCATAAAAGAGTAAGAAGAGCGTCTGAATACGATGTTGAGTATAATTTGCTAGAGAAATGCAGCTGAATCACCCAGTCAGCAGCTCTCAAACTCTGAAAATCTACCTTGAGCAAGTTGCAGATGTAAGTTTTAGACAACCTTGACAAACCTTTCAGTCAGGAGTTAGATTCTGATTTACATGTCCATGTTTCCCCTGCATTAACAGAAATTACAGGAGTCTGGCAGCAGAATAGAGCCCAAAGCAGCTGCATTTAGAGAGAACTATCATTTGTTCCCAAAATCTGCAATACATAGCACTGCACTGCAATATCAGGAATGACTGCATTGGTACAAACGCTTCACATTACCCATATGAAAACAGCACTAATGAATACTACTAGGGCTCCTTCTGATAACACAGTCCCTGCAGAGCAATATTGCTTAGAGATGGATTGATTCAGGTATTAAAATCCTAAGCTGGAGTACTGACAGTGAGGATGACTACAGGGCTGAAATCCAGTAGGTGTGAGAAGTCTAAACTATGAGCATTATCAGAACTGAAGCGGTTAAAATAGCACTTTCCTGCTCAATAGTTAAAAATCAAAAGAAACCCAACTCCCTAGAGAAGAGAAAACACCAACTGTTTGAAAAACAGGTGACAGGAAAAGAAGCCCAGGACTTCATTCTGCAAGGTTACTCAGCGTTTCTCATTCGTGTAAATCTAGAGCTCTTTTTACACACGCTTGGGCCCTTCAGGAAGTTACCAATTACCTCCTACATCCATCTTTTCAAAAGCACTCCCCTTTTCAACTGAACCACATACCACTGTGCTAGCAGAACAGACATGCTCATTTCCCACTGCCTGCAAATGAACGCACTTAGTTGGAAATGCAATAGATCTGTCAGGTGTGCTTCCTTGTCAGGTCCATCTGACCTCAGATCTGCAGAGCCCACTCAGGACTGCGGAGAGCTACAGCCATATCCTACAGCTGTTTCATTTGTAACAGAGTTCCTCCTCCTAGATTAGCCACATCCGCTCCAGCAGAGAAACAACATGTTCCCAGGTTTCTTGTATGCCAGACCCAACAATTTTAGACAAGAACTTTGGACTGTAAATCTTTATGTCAGTCAGATTTCCATTCACAATAATAAAACTATTTCATTTTTAGGCCCATCAGTTTCTTTCATTGTAAATATGACTGCAAGTAAAATAAAATAAATACAATAATGGTAATCAAATTGTAAATCTTTTAGTAAGAAGATATCAATCAACATTTGTCTGCTCTCCATGGAGAAACCCTTCGAGAATGGAAGCAACAGAAATATAGGCATATCAAAAAGGCAAAGTTGAGTAAATCTCCCCGGCTCCTCCACCTGTTAGGATCTCTGACCAAGCTGTAGATCAAATAAGTACATAATTATAAAAAGCTTTTTGTTGAAGAAGAGGAATATGGAATGAGAAGAGGAAAAGAAGCCCTCAGTAATATTTGCTGTCAGTTAGGATGAAGACTGTCCTGTGGACAAGCAAAATGGGAATCAAATGCCACCAATTTCTACTGGTTTTACCTCATATCAAGGTGTAACAGCTATATTAATGCAGATGTAGCAACTGCTTTCCATGGGCATAAACCTCATCAACACACAAGCACGTCCCTGACTGTCCTGTGTTCTTCAGCACTTTTGCTAACAAAAATGATGGGCCCCTTTAACCTTCACCCAACCTAAACAGACTCTTGAATTCAAAAACACATCTGCTCAGAAAAGGACAAAAACCATGTTTTGTGGCACCAGCATAAGGACTGTAGCAAATGTGTTAAATTCATTTTTACCAGCTGTTATTCTTAGTGGTCTAATTATTAACCATCTCTCTCATGAGGAGGATAATTCAGCTGAGATCAGTGAGAACTGGCCCCACACAGGAGATTCTGAGTGACAAAAAGAACTTTGTTGTGTGAGCCATAAGCTAAAAGAGGGTCATGGTGGGCAAATAAATGCATTTATCACCACGGCCCCTGATGTTCATGCTAAGAACAGTGCTTTGAACCTCAAGAGTTCTTGAGGTTCACTAGGCATTAAGTACTTTCAGAGCCGTCAACTGGTTATTTATATTGAACAGAACCTCTCTTTGAACCAAGGATATGCAGTGTCTTTACAATGCACAGGTTAAGATCAGGGATTTCCCTGTTCTCCTAAGTGTTCTTCACACAGTCTCTCACCAATACACCTTTTTCTTCTTATCCTTTTTTTCATCACTTCCTCTCTTCTGACATTTCCTCTCCCTGTTCTTCACACAGCAATTCCCTGGCTGCCTTCCAGCTCTACTGTCACTGGCCTTCTCTTCTGATATGAGAGTAAAGACTATCTGTTACAGGAGTTCCAAAACATTTCTTTCAATTTATTTCCAAGGACCAAAACACTCCTCTTGGAAATGGAAAAGTGAAAGAGCTTTTGCTAATGCTCATGACACCAGAGAAGACATATTGTTCAACCCTTGGAATGTTTTCCTAGAACGAATCACATACCAGATTGGATTGGAAGGGACCTCAGAGCTAACCCAGTGCCAACCCCTGCCATGGTCAGCAACACCTCTCATCAGATCAGGTTGCCCAAAGTCCCATCCAACCTGGCCTTGAACACTTCCATGGATGAAGCAGCCACAACCTACCTGGTCAGTCTGTTCCATGGCCTCAGCCCCCTCACTGGGAGGAATTTCTTTTTCTTTCTTTGGAATGAATCCAAAGTAAGTCCCAATTTCCCTCACATTCAGTTTACAGTCTTTTAGTCCATTTCTCAAGGAGAAATGATGTTCTGTGAAGGTAATCCTCAGCCACCAGTTTCACCAAAGAGAAGGAGGTAAAACTGCACACAGACAGATGTGAAACCAACACTTAAAGCTTCCTTGTAATTTTGGTGAGAGTTAAGTTGAAGTTTTGTTGATTTTGAAGCTATGTTCAAGTTCTTCAGAGCCTCACTTTGCCAAGATCATGTTCTGGAATTAAGAGAGAAATCTGCTAACACACCAAAGAAACACATCTCATCAATTCTCAGCTACTCTTCTACCTGGGAAATGAAGCCTTTCATCAAATCTCTGAAGTGTTACTGACTGGGTTTCTGTCCTATTGGCACAGCCACCACTCTACAACTAGCACCTACTCAGGTTGAACTCAACAATGATCTGACACCAGAAATTGAGGCTGTATGTGCAAGATCCAAGTGGGATAAGAGACAAAAGAAAGCTACCTATCACTGCAGTGCTATTTCTCAAACAATATTCCACATAATTGTCCACTGCAAAGTGTCTTTTACAACACACCACTTTGTGCTTCTGTGTTGCAGATTCTACTTTTGATTCTGTTCCTTTGATTCCCACTAGAATCTTCATTCAAAAGGAGCTAAGTCCCTTTAGATCCTTATCAAAGCTCTTTAGCTTAAACGTAAGTCCTAGCCCACATCATGGTTTTAACAAGACTGTACAGATGCCAAAGTTGAAGAAATCCCTAAGTTGGCGAGTTGTGAGTTTGAGGGATGGACTGTTCATTGCATAAGGAATTGGCTGAAAGATCACATCCAGAGGGTAATGATCAATGGCTCAATGTCCAGATGGAAAACAGTGCCAAGGGGTGTCCCTCAGGGGTTCTTACTGAGACCAGTTTCGTTTAATATCTTCATTAATGGTATCAACAGTGACGCTGAGTGCACACTCAACAATTTGCAGATGACACCAAGTTGGGTGGTGCAGCCGATAGCCCAGAGGAAAAGTGGGCCCAGAGGAACGTCATGAGGTTCAAGAAAGCCAAATGCAAGGTCTCTGCACCTGGGCCAGGGCAACCAGCAGTGTTAATCCAGGTTGGGGAAGGACCTGCTAGAGCACAGCCCTGTGGAAAAAGACCTAGGGGTATGGTGGATGAAAAGCTGGCCATGAGCCCCCAGTGTGCAAACACAGACCAGAAGGGCAACTGCATTCTGAGCTGTATTAGAAGTCTGGCCAGCAGATTGAGAGAGGGGATTCTACCCTTCTACTCTGCCCTGATGAGATCTCACCTGGAGTCCTGCATTCAGCTCTGGAGCCCCCAACACAAGGTCTGTTTGAGCAGGTCCAGAGAAGACCACAAGGATGATCAGAGGGCTGGAGCTCCCCTGCTATGGGGACAAGCTGAAAGACTTGGAGTTGTTCAGCCTGAAGAAGAGACGGCTCCAGGAGAACCTTACAGATGCCTTCCAGGCCCTGAAAGAGGTCTGTCAGAAGGCTGGGGCAAACCTATTCAAGAGGGCAGGGAGTGACAGGATAAGAGGTCACTGGTGTTTAGGTTGGAAAAAAACAGATGTAGGTTAGACATTGAAAGAAAGTTCTTGAATCTGAATGTAGTGGATCCCAGGAACAGTCTGCCTAGAGAGGTGGTGGAGGCCCAATCCCTGGAGCCATTCAAGGTCAGGCTGGATGGGGTTTTGGGCAATCTGGTCTGGTGAGCAATGGTCCTGCTTGTTGTGGGGGGTTGGACTAGATGCTCTCTGGAGGTCCTTTCCAACCCTATGAATCTATGATTCTAAGTTAGAAGGGCAAATCCTCTAAATCAATTGCACACCATCTAACTTGGTTAAATTTATTTGGTGGGTAAGTACACCATGATTTAACAGAATATTTTAGGTGACAACAAAATATCGATTTACCAGCACTACACTAGTGTAATTTGTAGCTGTTACAGGATACTGTTCAGGTCAAGTATTTAACAGAATGGCCTTGATTTTGAAAGTGACTTATTAGCTATTCCTGTCAGCAATTTAAAACATAATCAAGGGAAAAAATAAAGGGAGACCAAGATATCTTTGCAGACATAAAGCTTGAATTAAAATATCCTGGTCTTAATGATGTGTGTTTCCATTAACAAGATAGGGATAAGATGATTTTTATGTAGTACATCATTATTTTTGTTACACCTAAAACAGTATCCTTAAAATAATTTCAGATACAATTTTTTAATCCCTGGCACTTCTTCCATAATTCAAAACTGTAACTGGCTGACAGCTGTCCTATTCAATCATTTACTTCCCAGCCCTCCTACTGCTTTCTGCTTTCTTTCATGTTCTATATATTCTTAGGTACACAGCTAACAAGGTTTACTCTATAAAGATCGTCCACTGTGCAGCATGTTTCAAAGTCATGTAGATCTGGAGCTTAGGGATATGGGTTAGGATGGCCTTGGGACAGTCGTGTAAATGGTTGGACTCTACAAGCTTAAAGGTCTTTTCCAGCCTAAACAATTCAATGATTCTACGAGGTCCATTTCCCTTAGTGACTAAATAAACAGTCTTATCCTGGTCATAACTGCTACAAAGGTTATATGTCCCAGTATTTTAGCCGACTCACAAGAATAACTGTTAACAAAATGAAGGGCTTCCTGGTTCTGGGAATATATTTCTACCTACTTACAAGGGAGAGCTCTCAACAGACATGTTGGTTCACATCAAAAGCCACTATGCATTGCCTCTCAGTACTGTATCACAACCCTGTGCAGCTCTGCATTCCACATACTCACTTTTCACCAGCTCTAAATCAATCTGGAGAAAATCACTTAAACATGAATGAAAGAAGGAGCCCTTTGACTCTGTTTTTACGTTATGAAAATGCATTCCTATCTGCTTGCTGACCCAGAAAACAGCCTTACAGCACTGAGCAGTTCCCTTGGTCAAATGTTTGGTCATGAGAGTTAAAGAACCCCCATTCAAAGAGGATACCAGATGCTAGAAGGAGGAACCATCATCACAAACTTCTACTGCCACACTACAGGATATTTTTCACACTTAGTAAGCACTTTGCCTCCCAATTAAATCGGTGGAGGCATTCATTTTACTGATTTTCATTATCAAGGCAACTAAAGTAACTAAGTAACTAGTTTGATTTGGTAGAGTCACTACTTCCTATGTATCACATATGAAAATTAAAACTATTTTGAGCATATCTGAATCAAAAATTTCAACAGCTAGAAGACATAGAGTGACCCATCCCAAGTATAAAGCTCATCTTCTACAGGAAAATGGAGTACACCAACAGGATGATTCTTCTCTCATTTCTGTATTAGGGGTGAAAAATATTTGTATTTATCTGAGAGAGTACAACTCATCAATAAGGTCACTAAGAGACCTCCTGGGAAGAGGTTTAATTAATTGGATTCATATAAGAGAGATGCATGTGGATGCTCTTAAATGAAATTTTCCATCCTCAGAAATCATCGCTAAACCCTCCCATGTAGCAAAACTACAACATGCCCAGTACCACAATTTGTTATGCTGGATCTTGGTAATCTAGCAAGTGCTAGAGGACCTCATTTATGTCACTTCCAACAATGAGGCAGGATCCCAGAACCTGAATCTGAATTCTCTCTTCCCTTCCTTCAGTCAACCCACTTTGGGAAAGGCTGAAAATTCAACAGGAGGATGAAGAAAGCTTCTGAAGGTATAATTCTAGCTTTTAATCCAAGGATGTTGGATTACAATCCAACAGTCACAGTACCATATAAAATTGATGCTGATTAGGTAATAATAAGGGACACATTTAGCGTATCAGAGGGATTAATAACCACATGAGAGGTGAGACAGAGGTGGCCAGAACCACCCTGACTAGTCATTCATTTATCTTTATTGCTGTTAGAACCTGTTTGGAATTTTATTCAGAAGGAAGACAAACATCTTTCTCATATGGCTGCAAACTGCCCAAGTGCCCCCGAAATTACTTCTTTGATTAGTACTACTGCTCTTGAGATTTCTCTGGAAAATTTTTCCCCAGGAAATGATCAAATCCTTATCCCTCTGTCTCTCTCCTGCACACACAGAAAACCCTTCTGTAAGCTTCGATAACCACACTGGGTTTGGGTTAAAAGGCACCACATTGTCATTCTCTTAGAGAAATAATGGAAGATGGATAGCTAAGTACTTGAGCTGAGTTTCATCTCAAATATTAAGGAAAGCAAACACCCATGACAATAAATACAAAGCCTCAGAGCTTGAGAAAATAACACCTTCACAGCCTTGAAGGCCCAGCAGTCATGTTTGTCCACCACTACAAACTGGAACTGACCAGACCTGGTCATAAAAATGATCTCAGAATGTGCAGCTAATGCTCAAATTGGTTAAGGAAATCCCCCTAAAGGTTAATTTTAAACTTGCCAAATGAGCAACCTACCTGTGCCTGTCATGTGTGACATGTGGCAAAACAAAATACCTTCAGAAAGGAAATTCTGGTTTGACATTAAATGACACACTCTACTTTCCACTGCTTGCAAACCTAGCAATGCAAAATGACCCTAGACAGGGCACAGAGCAGCACAGTAGACTTTCACAACAGCTGTTGGCAGCAGAATAAAGACCACAGAGATATACCTCTGTGAGAAGCTGATCACTTTTGGATTATTTCCTTAGTGCAAATCTCTTGTATCATTCCTTTTCAAATAGAAAAAGAACTATAGGGAATCCCTCTCCTTATGAACATATCTCCTTAATTGTGCGCTATTCATGCCAGCCTGCTTCACTTCTTCCAGTAGTCTCATAAGAAATGTAATTTTTTTTTCTTTCTGCTCCCAAGAACCACAGACAGAGTCCACATGCTTACAGAAGCTTTGCTGCCCCCTTATTAAATTACACTTCTAGAGAAGTGAAGGTAGCAGTTGTAAGCATCCTTATTCCAGTCACAGACTGTAATTCCCTAACACAGAATCACAGAAATACTGAGGCTGGGAAAGACCTCTATCATTCAGCGCAGCCCATGACCTAACATGACCACATCAGCTAGATAAGGGCACTATGGGCCACATCCAGTCTTTTCTTAAACACCTCCACGGATGGAGACTCCACCACTGCCCTGGGCAGTTCAGTTCAGGATCTGATCACCCTTTCTGTTAGGAAGGGCTTCCTAACATCTAACCTAACCCTCCTGTGGCAGTCTCAGGCCCTGCCCTCTGGTGCTGGCAGTAGTTGCCTAGGAGAAGAGGCCGATTCCCACCTGACTACAACCTCCCTTCAGGGAGCTGCAGAGGGAGAAGGTCCCCTGTGAGTCTCCTCCAGGCTAAACAGCCCCAGCTCCCTCAGCCTCTCCTTATCAGACTTTCTCTTCAGTCCCTTCCCCAGCCTTGTTGCTTCTCTGGAGCCACTCCAGCCCCTCAATCTCTTTTTTTGAACTGAGGGGCCCAGAACTGCCCCCATTTCTAGAGGGGAGGCCTCACCAAGTTCCCAGTACAGGGGGAGAAATACACCCCTAGTCCTGCTGGCCACATTATTGCTGATCCAAGCCAGGATGCCATTGGCTTTTTGTGCCACCTGGGCACACATTAGTGGCTCCTGTTCTGCTGGTTGTCAACCAGTACTACCAGGTCCCTCTCTCTGCTAGACTGCTCTCCAGCCACTCATCCCCCAGTGTGAGGCTGCAGGAGGTTGTTGTGACCAGAACACATCTCAGTTATGCAAAACCCCTACCTGTGGCACTATGACAAAAAAAAAAAAAACAAAAAGTACTTCAACTTTTTAAAATGAGGTTTCTAAATGCAGGCACTTCAAATTCTCCCTCGCCCTCAGCTTCATGTGCAGCCCTGGCTTCAAATTCCTACACTGAACCACGGGTCAATTAACTCTCAAATCTGAAAACATTAATATCTTCTTCACAGAAAAGATGGATCAAAATTCATTGTATATAACTTATATTTTGAGTTTTGCTAAAGAAATAGGACAGTTCTTTGTCAGCTGCCCAGACTTAGGCAGAGAACTTTTCCACAGGATGATATAAACCTATTTGGCTGTTTTGAAGGGCTGCTATTGCTGTCAACGTGTGTTTGCCTTGGAAGCCACCCAATTTCATCTTACTGTGCTACCAATGGTGAGCTTATCTCAGTCACAAATGTCGTCTTTTATGGCTTTATGGAAATCCATTACAATTACAGCTTTTACATGAAGCAGAATTCAAACAGAAATACCCAAAAAAGTTTCCACTGACTGCACACATTGTGAAAACACAGATGTTTGGAGGGATTTTACTAGCCTGACACCAATATCCAGCATCACCCATTTAGTGAACACTGAACACGGTTCTACAACACACAAATTATGACTAGAGTAACTTACAGTTGGGAATTGGTTTTTCATGTATCTGACAGGACTAGTATTGTCCTTCGCAAAGAAGATTTGGACTCCAGACTGTGTAAATTAAAGTTTGTAATTCTAATAAATTCATTTTCAAGATTTTTTGTTCTCATTCTGTTTTCACAGTCACCACCAAAGAATTTGAGAGTTATGCAATAAAACAGGCTTTAATGCCACAAGGGACCCTCCTAACACAAGATGGAAATAGATTATTACGTAAATAAGATTAAAACACTGACCTTGAAACCACGGCCTTTTGCCAAGGGGCAGTATGTGTGTGCCGGTGGAAAATCAACTGCGGTACAGAAGTTTGTGCTGCGCTTAGGAAAGCACAAGAATTTTCAAAAGCAAAGGCCTCCATCGCAGAGAATAGTGGAGGCACAAGGCACACTATGATCACTTCAGTACTACATGTGTCAATGCATCAATAAGGAAATAAGATTGATTATTTTCTGCTCACTGTTCTCTCATGTTCCAGCTACAAGCACAGGGATTGTTTCAAACTGTTCCATTGTGTCCTGGCCTGCAGAGGCCACAGCAGCAGGAAGCAAGAGCCTGCAGGGGTGGAAGCCTGGCTGTGCCAGCAGCCTGGCAGCAGCTCTGCTGCAGAAGCCAGGCCAGCTGGGATTCCCTTGGAGACTGAGGGTGCCAAGAGACTGGAGTAAACAGGCTTTGAATGACTTTGTGCTGGTGGTTCAATGCTAGGTTTCCAATACTAGTAATAACCCAGCTGTGTCCTACAACCAGTACCTGTCATGCTGCACAGCTGAGAACAGAAGTGTGATAGAGTACTTGGTTAACTAGGAAGACAGAAAGAAAGAAAATGACTGTCGTCTCACTACAGCTCTATTAACACTGCCACCAAACGCCCATGGCATTCTCTGCAGGATCTTGAAGAAGACCATCAAGGTCACACTGCAGCTATGTTCACATGAGGTCTAGGCTACCGATTTGCAGGGCTGTGGAAGAAACACAAAGCAGTGTTAAGCTGTCCTTGTGCACCAGCCAGCACCCAGTAACATCAGCGTCTGAACAGCTGGTCCCACTTTTTAAAGTGTGCCTTTCGTTGAGACAAATGAGAGGCTAACAGGTTAATTTCTCATTTCACACAACCTTTTACGGAAAGAGATTTCTATAGAGGCTGAAGATGTCTTTATCTCTGGCAACAGAGAATTCTACTGTCTTCTTCCAGCCAGGCTGGAATACTGCCTCAAGGTAAAACTCCTTCTTTGTTGTTTCGGTCAGCAAGATGGTTTTACTATGGGAATTACACTTGACTGCATCACCTGAGAGTCTTAAAGAAGTAATGACCCTCCTTCCCAGGGGATCTCCGTGCTTGTTCTCAGTTTCCAAACTGGAATCACTTCTATTTTCTATTCATAAATACACAAAAAAGAAATTTCATATGAAATTCATATGAATTTCATTTCATAGTGGTATCTAAAAAGACAGTTTGTCTCCAGAAATTAAAGAATTAATTGGAATTAACTGTATCAGCACAGTTTCACTCAGTCATAAAGACTGAACAGCTAATACTATTAAATTCATAGAAACAAATACAGTGTTTAAACTGCTCTATGGATTAAACAGCTACACGAAAGACCTTCCAAACCTGCCTGGATGCAGTCCTGTGTGACTTGCCCTAGGTGATCCTGCTTTGGCAGGGGGGATGGACTAAATGATCTATATATCCTTTCCAACTCCTGACATTCTATGATTCTATAATTTTGTAGTTTCATCAAACAGGAAACTCTGCTAAAGAGAGGTGGTAGAAAACAAAAAAGGGAAAAGAGAAACCAAAATGCTCATAAAGACGAACTCCCTGAAAAATACAAAACAAATGTGAAGTTCTGACTGGAAAAAAAAACCCTAAACCAGACAGATAGCTCTTCTTTATGAAAAATGGGTTTAATGACTCTTTCGATTTCTCAACCAATTAAAAATAGAATGGTGAGTACGGATACATCAAATGAGAGTGCAGCAAAGAAAAATATCCCAATCATATCTCAAAAGCAAAGGATATCCCACTAATAAATCATAGAAGCAAATAAGATCATGTGTATGGTATGACTGTAGAATAATTATGTCTATCCTAAGGCATTATCGGGTAAGTAATCAGGAGGGAGGACAGCTCTCCACAGAAGGTGGTAAACATTGTAAAAGTCAGCCTTAATCTTTAATGACTTTTCCATAAGCATTAAAAAATAGCAACTCTAATGTGACACGTCATTAAGATAAATCGCTTCTAGCAAGGATCAAATGTGTGCAGTGCCACAAACCTCTTTTCTGGCTTGGTGCTGTGCCTCTGGGACTGGGAGTGCCTGCTGCCCCTCAGAGCTGCTCTGCTCAGTTGGCTGTTGTTATGGCTACCAGAAGACGCAGAAGTCCAAAGGCCAGCCCAGAGCTGCTCTTCGTTCCTGTGAAGTGGCACAGAAGTACGGATGGCAGAAATGATGTGGCCAGGATATACAGGCAGAGAGTCCTCATTGTGGTGCGGATTCTGGTGAGCAAGAGTTCTCTCAGAGACCTGGTACTGCCGCCCTGGCCTCCGGTAGCCCCTTTCACGGTAGTAGGCAGGAAGGCAGGGCCGCGTCTGCTCCATCACACCACCACTGCAGCTCTGGGAGCAGGCAGACCAGGGGCCCCAACTGCCCCACATGCCTGGGATGCCTGCACCGCTGTCCTCTGGTGCATCTCTCTGCTCTTCTATCCTCTGAGGTACCTGTGGACACAACAGGTTGACTTAGGAACACAGATTCACAATGTTAAGAGCACAAACATCTCTTTTAGGTGACTCACTTTACAGTTGTAAATGAAAATTAAAGCCATCAGAAGGAACCTGTCTTAATCATTCTCTTTCACATGGCTGCTATTCTGCCAGTGCAGAATGGCTATTCAGCCATTCACACCAAAATGGGTTATGTTTGGACTATCCGGGTAGAAACAGAAATTGTTTAATTGTCAGTGATGGAATATGATGTGCAATGCAAAGCTGAGAAATGTTCAGTTATGAGCAGAAACAGGAAGTACAGTCAGTTTTAGTGATGAACTTGGGTCAAGAGACACTGACTGCTCTCTTCCACTCTGATGCCTCAACAGTGGAGGTTGCCAGTGGTTGCAATAACATTTCAGGAACTCCCATCTAATGTGGAACGTTTTAGGAGAGCAGTAACACAAGATTTGTTGACTCTTTAACTTGTATTACCACTTTTCCCCCATTCCCTATATTAATGCTTCAAGGAAAAGAGCCAGACAAGATGACCTGCCCGACCCTACCTTCACAAAAATCCCCATCAAGTTCAATGAAAGACAGGCCAGACTGTTGGTCTGAGGTGCTCAGTGCCACTGCCCTTTCTCACCAGTCAGCAGCACAGGGAAAGCAAACACTACCACCACCACCACCACCANGTGTCTCTTGAAGCAATTAGGATTCATGAGGCAGGGACTGTTATTGTAAGGAGAGTTAGCCTGTCAAGCTGTGGCCAAATATTTAAATACCCTGAGCTTGGGGTCGGGGAAGTATCAGTATTGACTAGAAGCCATAACCACCCATCCCCATATTCCCGTAGAATTGTAGTGCCCCAAGCTTTATCCATTTCTGGCACTAGTTATAGTAAGTGTTTCATGTTGGACATGACGCTCAATTCCATCACACAGAAATTAGATCCATTTTCATTAAATGTAGGTTTTCTGTGGCTTCCCTTGGCCAACTGGCTGAATCATTTCAGTAACATAAACCTAACTGGCTGTTGCATTTACTTTTGTATCCAGTAACAGAAAACCATTGGCTCACAATCTGACCAACTAAACAAGTCAGTTTTCAGTTTGCACCTTCTCCAGTGAATACTGACTATGCTTACACTACACAGTACTGGTTATATACAGAGACAGCCTGGTCGGATCCTGCTTTGCAGTAAAATTTACTTATTAGCAATTTAATAGTCCTTTGTTATCAGACAAGCCAGTTACATTTGTCAGGACTATTTCCTAATAATTTCTACGATGGCTCATTACACTTCTTTTTATAAGTCAAAGACACTCATACAGAAAGCAAGTACAATCTAGGAGTCTGCTCCAGTCACTACTAACCTAAGAAATACTTCAATTACATGCATGTGGAAAGCTGACAGAATAGTGACAAGTGCTGAGCTGTTGTAGAAAGAACCTTCTGACTGCAAACTTCAATGCAGCAAGAACTGTTCCAGATAAAGCGAGACTTTAAATGTCTGAAGGCGATATAAAGTAACTTCACACCCCTTAACCTGCATAGCACAGGTGTTCCAGACATAGCATCATAAGGTTTCATCTGGCTAGTGAACTAAGAACAGAATAATAAACATAACGAAAACTAACAAGATATGACATCTCACAATGATGAGCAAATTCATCAGTACTTAGTTGTAAGGTAACAGAACTTTAAGGTGGGAATTTTCAGTAGCTGTTGTATTATGCGCATGTTCACTGCAACAAGTAGCAAATCAGGTTATGCACTTTTATTGTTAACTAAGATCTCTGCTTTCTTCCTACATTGAGAAGACTGAGAGACCGAGTTTTCCTTGCCTCTGAGCCTGCACTAGGGAACAAGTGATCAGCATACCAAGTCTTCCTTGCCAACTCCTGAGAGCAAATTCTTTAATAGAATCTCATCACTTGCAACAAGAGATCAGCAACCCATTTAATCTGCTTTCCCATAGTTCATAACTGATTCCTTCTCTAAGTCAGTCATTCATAACTATAAATGTACCATCAAAAAGATTTCCCTAAGTTAATCAACAACCTAATATCTTGCTCTACAAATTCAGTATTTTTTGCCCTTTATCAACAAGCATCAACACTAGCCCAAGGCCAGTTAAGAGAGGAGAATTAGCAAAAATCTTAATGAAAAGACCAGTGTAGTCAGGCAGCCTGCAGCACACTGTCATTCCACTCAAATTCATGTGGCAGATGCAAAGTAGAATTAAGAGAAGCCATTAAAATACCCCTCACCATATTTGTCCTGTGCTTCCCAAAGCAAAGAGCCATAAATCCTGCTCAGATGCTTCAATGCCCTTCAGGTTTTAGGCATTTTTTCATTTGAGATGAACACAGTATTCTTCACAAACATTCACCACCTCATTACATAACTGATCAGCAATCAGTGCCACAAATTAGTTGCCCTCCTGAAAGTTCCATAGTGTAAAAACAAAAGCTGGTAGACTCACTGCTGGTACTCTGGATTGCATTAGAAGGGCCTTCAGAGATCACCCAGTGACAAACACGGTAGGGACACCTCTCATCAGACTGAGTTGCTCTGTTCAGCCTGCCCAGCATCCAGAACTGATCCACAGTTTGGTGCAGAGGATGCCAAATTTTCAGTGAACCAAGTTAGAAAACTAAACAGTTTAATTTTAGACCATGTTCAAATGTAACATTAGCCTATTTCCCTGTAAACAACACATGTATGGAACCAGTTTCATCCTTTCACCGCTTTAAGAACCTTAAAGGAGTATTCTTATAATATTAGCTCTGTTAATTTCCAACAACTACAGAGCTTCAAACAATTTCCCAGCAGAAATTCTGTTACAGACATTTGTTTGCAACCATCATAATTTTAATGCCCCTTACAAGTACCATGTGGAACATCAGTGGTTTGATAAATCAACTGCTTGGCTAGCAGAAGAGTGGTAGTGGGGCCAAGCAAAACATCATGACACAATACGTACATATCTGCCTGGTTCGCATGCTCTGCAATTTTAATCCTTCAGTGCAATTTTGGAAGCCTTTAATCAAAGATATAGTAAACCATTTGAATTTTACACTACATGGTAAGTGCAAATATTACCAGCTTAAATGATTTGGGTTTCCGTTCATTGTATAAAAACTCTGCCTGAACATCTGGGCCTGTGAAGATTAAAGGGCTAAAAGCCTGCAAATAGAAGACCTTTGTATTCACAAATCACTGGAGGGAGTTACAATGTCTGGAAAGCTTAGCTGCCCCTTCAACCAACTTTCACCACATCTGAAGAAACTTTAACATTATTTAAACAGTCCCGAAAGTAAACAGCTCTGAAAAAAAAAATCAGAACAGTTTTTTTGCCAGCAGAGCTTGAAGCTTCCTCCAAGTTTGGATCATTTTTTTCACACCAAAGAGCATATCCATTGCACTCTGAGCCCAGTGTTCTGAGGCAGAGGCTTTTATCCATCCAGCACTTGCAAGGAAACTCCTGAGCTCACTTCTACCAGGTCTGTATAATCACATTCTATCTTATCTGAATGGGATTGCTTCCCATTTTTGTAAGGTAAAGACAATAAGCATTGATCCCTTACTGTATCACAAACTAGGATTCTTTGTTTTAATGAACTATATCCTCATCACTGACTGCCATATGTGATCTGTGTCACTCAGGTAGTTCTACCCTAGGCCTTTCCAGCACAATTGTCTTCAGCTGTGACAAAGCTATTGCTATTCCATACTATTTCTACACTTAGAAAAATTCCTTGGGTTCCACATGTGGTGGAAACCTGGATTTTATTTATTCAGTAACTGACATAACATCACAAGATCTCTCATCCAGCCATCAGTCTCAAAGCAGAAAGCACAAGCTGTCACGAAGAAAAAGCAACATTCCTTACAGAACAACTCATCTGGGAATGAAAAAGCTTCTCATCTTTATCATCATTCTGACTGGAGACAAAACTAAGCACAAAATACTGCTGGGAAGGAAGAGGAGAGGCTTATCTGTGACCCTGTAAGTTCACCTGCTCTGGAATCCAACTGGAACAAAGACCTCTTCATTTCACCCACAGAAACAAAGAACAAGCTTTAAGCCCCTCATACTCCGACCCTAAGGAAGTCAGTTATTTTTTAATTAAAAAAAAAAAAAACAAAACACCACGAAAAATTCAGAGGTTAAAAATAACAGAAGGTTAAAAATAACAAAACCATTGGCTTTGATTTTTTCAAAGAGTATATCTGCCTCAATAACATATCTTCATCCTGTCTCCTTCCCCCAGATAAAAAAGACTTTCATTTCCTATCCATTCTAACCCACATCATCAAGGGCAGGGAATTAGTAACAGCACAGCAATTGCAATCACTGTGACTAGACCAGTAGCATCATCAGCTAGAAGAGTTCTATGTCACCAGAATTTCCATGAATGTGATGGCACGTGTGTCCATACAGTTGAAGTCAAACGATTGAGCTAAAGGCAAGTGCATTTGCTGAGCAGTGTCAAACTGCAAGAAGAACAGGGACTACATTTCATTTGGTAGCGGTTTATGGAACAGATGTGTATGAAAATCCACTAATAACGGATGACAGTTATCTTAGAAACAAGAAAAAAAAGCATGGCACCTGAAAACACTTTTGGAAGGAAGACGTTCACAGCAGCTGCATACACGCACGTAGGACCTAAGCTGCCCAAGTACCACTGAGCTGAAGTGTTGCAGCCCAGCAGGACACAACCACAGGAACTCTGTCAGCAAGAACCCACAGTCCTCACCAGCTTTAAAGATTTTAGTCATTGCTGACCTTAGGGTACAGCTACACCCTACCTGGACCGCAAGGAAAAATTAGCTTTCAATACCTGCTGAGATGCACTAGCAAGGTGGTAAGAAGCTGAGTAGACATCCTACAGTACTCCTCCCAAGAACTTCTCGCCATTAGCACTAGTGTCTCAGCCAAAAGTTGAACCCAGATACTAACTGTTTTGTCCAACTGCTTTCAGTGTTTCAAAGATACAGTAGACTTGCTTCATGCTCCACATTCAATTATAGTGTTCACATGTATGAAGCAGATGCATCCTTAGCAGTTAATTAGTGGCTTTTATGGGATTTTGTAGAATAAAAGAACAATGGAAATGACCAAGCACTGCCGTTTATTGTTACTATACAAATTAAGATATAGGATCTTTTATAGAGCTTCCTACATGAATCCCCGAAATTCTATCATAGTCAGTTTCATAGCCAAGTCACTTGAAAAAGTAATGGAAGTTGTAACCTTCTGCATACACTCTACTTTCACACTTACACCTCCATCATAAGATGATGATTCCCAGTAGAAGGAATCATTCCTAGCGTCTTATGCCCTTTGCAGTAGCACTGTATACTGGAACAAGCAAGCAAACCTGGAAGGGAATCAAGGATGGAAAGACAGAAAGAAGAAAAAAAAAAACAAACTAGTGGCCTCCTTTGTGGTTTTTCTTCAAACACAGGGGAGAGCAAGACCAGCAGTCTCCTTGCTTTTGTCCCTCAAAGTAGGTAGAGTCCCATTACTCTAAGAATATACCACAACTATTTTAAAGACTCCTGGTGAGTTCCTAATTTAATGTTGTGTATTCGGTGCAGTGATATTATATGGAGGTTTTAAGAAAAAAAAGGAAAGCAGAAGTAACTCAAAAATTACTCCTTCTAGAGCTAATTCAGTGCAACTCCATGGCCTCAGTGCTACTATCCAATGCTCCAACAGAAACAAGATACCAAAACAAAGCAATACTTACACCTCTGTATTTCTACTGGGTCAAAGTTTACTCCTATTTCATTAGCAATTTTACTAAAACAGACAAGGCACAGACACAATGTCAGCTTACTTCACACAGCAACAAAGGCTTCATTAAAAACCCACCCAGTAATTATTTCTGAAAAACTGTGAACACAGACATCAGTAGTTGTCTGGGAGATGGACTGGTGTGCTTCCTAGTTCTACCTTGTGTTGGTCACAGCATGACACTTATAAAGTTAAATATTATTCATTCAATAAAAGCAGCAGAGGAAGTGAGAACAGAGAGGCTGACTGCATGATGAGCAACAGGGGGGTTGTTCAGATGTCCTGTGCTGATCGACAAGGCAAGTTAATTATCCAAATATTACAAAAGATCACAGCTTAACCAGTTTCAGACAACTTGGCTGATTTTAAAACACATGTGGCAGTTTTTTAGTTCACATAAGAGGATTTCCTTTTCATTGGCTTGCCTCTGTATACTAAGAGTGACAAACAAGTAAGTTACATCCTGAAAAATCCCAAACAAGAAGCTACCAGCCATCACTACAACCCCTCTTTTCACAGAATCATAGAGGCTGGAAAAGCCCTCTGAACTCATCCAGCCTAGCCCAGGACCTAACATCACATCAGCTAGACCACAGCACTAAGGGCCAATCCTAGCTGTCCTTAAACACCTCCAGGGATGGGGACACCACCACTGCCCTGGGCAGTCCATTTTGAGGGTCTGATCACTCTTTCCATGAGGAAGGGCTTACTAACATCCAACCTAACCCTCCCCTCACACAGATTCAGGCCTGCCTTGCCCTTTCATCCTGGTGCTAGTTGCCGCCTGGGAGAAAGCCTGAACCCCGCCTGACTACAACCTCCCTTGGGAGTTGTAGAGAGTGAGAAGGTCCCCCCTAAACACCCTCAACTTCCCCAACCTCTCCTCGTAAGACTTTCTGTCCAGTCCCTTTCCCAGCCTTGTTGCTCTCCTCTAGACCCTCTTCAGCAAAACATAAAAGTATGTTGCATAGGGATGTTTATTTCCATCTAATGGCCACTCCACACTTCATGTATTTGTACCGCTGTCCAAATCTGTGCTACCTACAGCATTGTTTCAAGTAAAAAATAAATAAATTACTAAAGCTATTGCTAAATAAAAATCAGGTAGCCAAGTATTTCTGAAACTGACTCTGCATGACAGACAACCTTCCAAGACTTTTCCAAGACTAATTCCATCATTAAAAAAATTAAAGTGTTGATTAAACGTCCCTTACGTTTTTTAATTGCTGCTTAATAAGATACCCTTCTTTCTTTATGCCATGACCTACATCTACACCACTACGTCACCAGTAGCTGAAAGGTATTTTAAGTAGATCTCACATGCTGAAGATAAATAGAAATTCTTAGAAGTTAGGAAACTACAAACATACCTCTGTTCAAAATACACCTTACATCAGCCCTTCTGAAACAAGTCTGACTTTAAACACGGATCCCAGAAAAAGGAAGAAAAGCTAGCAAGATTTTACAACAAACAGAGATAGTATTTCCTGGTTTGAAGTGTTCTCCAGTGCTAAAAAAACCCAAGATCTCAGTTGAACTGTGTGTGTCCAGAGGCAGTTACAACTGGATTTCCATCAACTGCTTTACTGAGTGTCCTGGGGCTTATTTCTTTTTCCCAAAAGTTTCAGCGTAAGAAAAATATCTAGGCTATGTGGAAATATTTTATGACTCTGTCAAACACCCAAGTCAAATTCTCTGATTTTATTTTTCAGTCCAGAGCTTTCAGAGCAAGATGTGCTCTCCATGCAGGGTGCACAAGGCAGAATCCAAACACTCCTGACACTGCTGGTTCAAGAGTCAGTAGCCTTCTCTGACATGGTGACTATAACAGTGGAAAAGGAAAGAGCTAGGGATGTCTTCTAGTTGGACTGCTGTAAAGCTTTTGACATGGTCTCCAACAACATCTAAGTTGGAGAGATAAGGATTTGATGTTTGGGCTGTTCAGTGGATAACTGGTTGGCTGATCTAGAGAGTGGATGGCCTCCAACCCAAGTTACTCTATGACAACTTTTGCTATTCACCACATTGTTAAAGCAACATGCCATTTCTCAAATCCTTCCCTCCACCTCCTCTCCATCTCTTCCTGCAAAACTGACCTCCTTTGGCACAACCATAGGCAGAAGGAACTCTGCCAAACAGCAGAAAGATCTGTGCATGGGAAAAGCTGGCTGGGGGTGCCAGCAAATACACATCCTTGTTACTGCATAAAAGGAACAGAAACAATGGCCATAGCTACAAAGCTGCAAACTCTAGAGCTGACATGCAAGTCACAAGTTTTCTGAAGAGCTAATAAATACAAATTTCCAACCTAAACAGGGTTTGTCATGGATGAAATCCTCACCTGTAGTGTAAAGAGCTGAGAATGATAGACAAGCACAGAGCCAGTATGCAGTCGTCACTAGGAAACTTGTGCCTCTCTTGTTTTCAGAAAAATAACAGTTCCAAGGTGGTTACCATGCCCCTTAGTGCCAGGCCTCCCGTCCCTCTAAGCAGTACAAAAGCCACTCCAGCCCCATGGTATTTCTCATTCAACTGAAAACAAAGACACTGATTTTTATCAAAATCAATTCTGGAGCTTCACAGAATCATACAATTGTTTCTCTTACTCACTTGACTTTATTTTTTTTCCACTAAGGCCACTGTCAGTGTTACAAAAACTATGTCTAATTAGACTGAGTACTGAAAACTGAGCAGCAGCATGGACATCCCATCTCCTCAGCAAAACAGAAGAGACCTCAAACAGAGATAAATACAAAGTTGTGTTCAGGTTTAGAACAGAATATCTGTGCAACCTGTGAGCAGCTTGTGAAATGCTGCAGACTGAATTGTGTTGGTTTAAACTGCAGCAATACCAACCGCATTTAATTTGGACTACACAAGGGGCTGAGCAAGCCAGCTGTGTTCTTCAGTACCTGTGACCAGCAGGCAGCTTCAGGTTTTCATCCAGACCTATGGCTATTGTCCAAACCATATGTTTTACCCTAAACACAGTGGCTTACACACTCCACAAACTTGCCTCTCATCTCATGTTAAAAGGATAGTTCAAAAATAAATCTGCATCTTGCACTGTTATTTAAAAATCTAAAGTAAAAAGTAAACTTTTTTAAAAATAGGTTACTCAATACCTTTAATTAGTTGTGTTTGAATACCAATTCAAAAACCAGAACAATGTTGATACATAGATGGTCACAGTCCATAAAGAGATAGAAAAGCACTCTCTTCAGGTCTCAGGTGGAATCAGCAATACATCATTCATAGAATGACATTAGATCACAATTCCTGGCAAACGTTTGTCCAACACATTCACAGAGGCACCCTAAATATTATCCAGTATGACCTACTCTTTAAGTGCTTACCACAAGAAGTTTCTTCTAACATTAAAGCTGTTTCCTCTCCTAGGCTTAAATCTACTTCTTCTCATCTACTCCACTAGAGACAGGCAGAAGAGCTTTACCTTGTGCACTTAAAAGTACTTGAAGATTACATCTGCCTCCCCCATCAGCCTTCTGCTCTTCACACTTAATCACCTGAATCCATTTAGATTGCCCACAGACATTAAAATTTCAAAACCTCTTGAGGATAATCACTGCTGCCCTCCATTTCTTTCCAGCTTGACCATTCCTTTTCTGAAAAAACAGTGCAAAACCCGAATTATTCCAGCTGAGTGCTCACTAGTGCTGAACTGGATGGAAGGAGAGCAGGCTGCAAGCCTTGTGAAACATGCCAACACTCATGATGAGTGAACCATTCATAGGAATACAACAGGAAAGTTCAGCTGTTTCTGGCTCTGATCTCCACAAATTTAAACCTAGTCAACACAAGATGCTTCTGCTAATCCCCCCATGCTGAGGTGCTGCTCTCACTGACATGAACTCTTCTTACATGATGCAAAGTTTCAGTAAGGTGACATGGACTACAGAACCCCGTACAATTACCCAGCTAACCATGGTAAGTCTGTCTTAACCAAGTATTTACATTAAAAACCAAACACCCCACCCAAAAAGCCCCATTATTTCCAGAACCTTATCTATATTGTTGCATCTTGTTACGCAGCTCACTTGAATGCTTTCCACACTTCACTTACCTTTCAGTATACAAACCCCGGATAAATCTAGTGCTTACCTTTCTGTGTTCAACTGAAGGCTGTGGGATGACAAACTGAAATCCCAGCACTGCTAGGGAACTGAGAAGTCTGAAACACAAAATCATGAAACAGAAGATGTAATACAAACACATCTGCACCACCCACCACAGGGCTTCGTACTGCAACAATTCATTTGGACACTTGAAAACTATTGAAACCAAACCCAAACTAACTACACCGCAGGAAACAGTCTCTTCTCTGCAGGCAGTACCAGGTGCATTACATACACTGGTCTACCTCTAGAGCAAAAGTGCCTCCAGTAGAACCTACTGCTAAGTGTTTTACAATACTTTCAATTATTTCTGAAAGTTTGCATTCTAACATCTCAGTGTCAAACTGACTCACATGTAGCAAATTTTCTAGAGTGTTAAGCATGAATTCACCCAGCTGTAGAGTAAGTCTGCTCCTAGCCCTGGCTTCTCATTTTACTGATAAACACCTTCAGCACATGGGAAGACAAAGAATCACCTTGATCCTGACTAAAACAGGTTCTTTCTCAACTGTCCGCTATTTGTGGAAATGGAATAACCTAATGGGCAAAGAAGATGGAAAGTAGCAGACAGAGCTCACCAGAGACTCAGGACACACATCCAAGTAACACCCTAGTCCCTACCTCTTCAAACTGAAAGGACTCATAATGGCAACTAAGCCCAAACTAACTTTGTTCTGTCAAGCTTCACCACAGTAATGACTCCTAGGAACCCATGACAAGTTCGGCTCAGTATGCTCAGGTTTTGTTAATTATAATTTGCACTGAAGACTGGTTTGTCCCCTTCTAGCAAAGCCCTTCATCAGAAGACACAAAGAAGTCCAAGAAGTAGGATTAAGATACCTTTATTTCTACTAGGAGTTGGACTTCTCAAACTACAGAGTATGTTTTGAACTCTCTATGAAGGGGAAAGCTGCTACTGATTTGCTAGATTTCAATAAGGAAGCAGAACTGATGGGTTGGAACTGTGCTTCGTACTCATAACTCGTTCCTTTTCTCCCTCTGCAGTAACCCTTCTTAGCATTTCTCACTGTTTTAGGTATTGACAGAGACAGATCTGAACAGAAAGAGGGGGTTTTTACACTGAACACTTCATTACCACCAATACAAATTTTTTTGGCACTAGGGAGAATGTTTTACTTGAGTTTTCTGTTTGTTCTTGCTAACACAATGCAAAAGGAATCCTTAGGTGAGCACAGATTTCCTTATCATCACCCCATCACCTATGCCCCTCTCTCAAACCAATACACCATTCAAAGGTAAGAAAAGGGCACTAATTACTTACTGCTACATCAATTTAGAAAAGAAAAAAACAATTAAAACACTCCAGAAGTCAGTTAGAAGGAAGTATTGAATTTCACAAAGCTATCATTAGTGATAGAGCAAAATACAGAGGAGGTGGCTGAAACCAGAGCCAGCACCATAAAGAAACCCCAGTGAGTCAGAATGTGCAACTCAGAGCAAGGACAAGTGAATGGATGAGTGGAAGCTAAAGACATGAACAAAACACCTCACTTGCCAATCATATGGAATCGGAATTTAGACCTCCAAATTGCAAAATGATAACACTAAGTCTGTCTAGTGCACAAGTGACATCCTATAAGCTACTTTTAATCAAAGTATTTAAGTTGAAAGGTTTCTAAGTGGGCAAAGCAAAGTCTCGGACAGGCCCAGCCTTTATCTGCAAATTATATTTAACTTACTTTTTATAATCTTCCTATCAACTCCAAAATCCCTTACGACTTCTCCTCCCCCAGAGCAAGTGAAAGAAAGTTCAACTTTCATAAAATGAAATTGATAGTTCCACCCTCAACAGGACAAAACTCTTCTGATGGACCACAGATTTCCACGCATAAATTCTTCTGAAATCGAGCACAAGTCTGGGAGTTCTGAAGAGTGAGAACTCTAATCTTCAAAGCAAATTACTGACCAGATTAAAGTTCTCACTTTTACAATGCACAACTTTCAGTGTATGTGTAATTACTCTGTGCCAAGCTATTCCTGACTGCCTTGTAATGAGGTTGCACTGTAATCACCATCTGTATGTGGGTGCTTAAGGACAATGAAGCCAGTTCAAGTTGCTTTTCTAATTCTGTAATTGGATCTCACAGACACAATGGTATCAACCTGCAGAAAATGTGCCAGAAATACTTAGGCTACCTTGAGGTAAGTCTTTAGCGTCAGTGTATGGCAATTTCAGTTTTCTAAGGTAATGTTCCTCAGTAGCTGGGCTAATGTCTCTGGACTAGGCTTTTTCATTTGTCATGCTTGGCTAATGTTAGGCCTCCTGTGATATAAAAAAAGGGTTCTCCAATTTCAGCAGGTTTGTTTCAGGTACTCCAACCAGGCAGAACAAGTGCACCTCAAAATAAGGCAAAACTTTGCAAGTATATGTGATGGGATCAGGCACCAGATTTCTTGCACAGTGTTTGCTTCTTAGTAGTTGTATTTGATGTAGGGCTATCATGGCTAGCTGGGGACTGTACAGACAGGACAGAGAGTATTTTAGCCAAATGGTGAGTACTGACTAGTACAGTACTGCTCTTGTCTAGTACTCCCAGCTATCTCCCAAATGACAGCCCCAGCCTAAGTCTGGGACAGCTTGGGAGAGGCTCTGCAGAGGAAACAATGCCAGCAGTTTCAGTAAATGTGTGGCAGCTCCATTTTGCTGTGCAATCTGCCCTGGCATATTAGGAGGGTGCCAGAACTGTAATTCAAAGAATCGCATCAGAACTGCACAGGAAGGAAGGTGAGATCAGAACTGTTACAAACAAATAAAAAAAGCATGCAGCTGTCAATGCTTACAGGAGTTCAACTTCTGTTTTTGTAGTAACACAGCTGCATGCTTTCTCTGAATCTGCCTGTCCAACTGCTACAAGCATCAGCGAGTGCCCCCTCTGGTATGCACTGACTTCATTATTTGGTCTTTGGACAAGACCTTTATTTATCCTCCTGTGACACAAATATTTTTAACACAAGAGATAATCAAATTCATATTTATTGCAGTGGGTTATGAACAGGTTAAGTGATATTTTAAATGTTTTAATGTGTCACTTACCTCAAAGAAACTATTAAACTGTCTACCATGTTCTTTTAATGCACGATTTCTTGAAGTGAAAAATAATTCCTCACTGTGGTATCAGCACAACGTTGATCACACACAAACCCTACAGAAAGAAAAGAGAAAAAACATTTAATGCTGCTTATTCTGTATTTCCAGGCTGTCTACAAACTGGACTCTTACCTACAATAGTTGTCTCTACCTCAGTTCCTGAGCATTTACTGCAATTTAAACTGGCAAGCCAGTTTAGATAAACTGGATACACAACACTTTAATGCAACAGAACTTGAACAGTCCAAAAGCCAAAGCTGAAAGGCCATGTCTTAACAGAAGTCATAGAACTGAAACCTTGCAAGATCTCTTGAGGGAGAAAAAGAGGAAACAAGACACTATTAGGACCAAATGTAACCCCCTACATGTCAGAACTTGGTAATCCACTGCCTGTATGTTGCCATTTACAAGTTGGGTGAGAAGAAACAAGAGAACATCCCTGTTCACAGATAAAGAGCTCACAGAGCTCTTGATTTCCATCAAGCACCAGATAATTTAAATCTGCCTAGAAAGAGACAAGACTCATAAGAGTTTGAAAAACAACCACTCTGTACAGGTTTTACTGCTAGAAAATGTGTAGAAAATGGGGATTGTTTGCAGGTACCTAGACAAGCTAAACATTCCAGTGCTCCCAAAATAAATGTCTTGCTTCCTGCAACCTGACTCTTAATTACCAGACATGTACAATTAGCAGACACACAGAGGCAACAGTCATTTCTATCAGCTATTGAACACAGAAGATATGCATGTAGCATGGATTGGAACCAACACAGTTTCAAGTTCTTGTCATTCTGCCTTCGTCCAGATGGACTCACTTCTTTTTTCCCCCCTCCACAATAAACTTCTTTTATCCAACGTCCTTGTGTGGAGAGACACAATCTCAACAAGTTGGTAGGGGATACTAAATTACTGAAAAAGAACTGCACTCCTCTAATTCATGATGTAACTTGCATCCGATTTTAAAAGGAAAAAATACACCATTATAGATCCAGTTTTGGTGAAGAATCAGGGGAAGGGCCTCTAGTGTTTTGGAGGTTGTTCTAACCTGACAGTCACAATTACCTGCAGAGTCTCATTCATCACCTCAGCCTAGCAGCCCTCTTGCTGTCAGACACTGCACCCCTTGGTCATCAGGGCTCAGCTGAGTGTCTGTGTGAAATCAGAAACCAAAAATACCCACTGGTAATGGAGACTTCAAAAAGGGGCAGTGATGGATAATGGCAGTAACTCACAAAAACAGAACACAGCAGGCTCATGGCCAAGAGCAGAAATAAGTGAAACAGATGCAGAGAACTGTTTGGATAAACACCACAGTGACCGACAGACAGTTAAAGAACAAGGAAGAAACTCTATTGGGAAGTCAACAGTAAGACCTCCCACTCAGCCACTTAGCTTAAAGCAATGTCTTCCAACAAACTGGTTTGAAAACTTGCAGCAAGCCATTTAATTAGTGACATTAACCTCTTAAACATCACAGGACCAGTCATGTGCCATTTTCCAAATGACTATATACTCTCTGGGTATTGCGTGGGGATAGTATTCCACTCTCATGAATTCCAGTGTCATTTTAGCAGCCACTTCTTGCACTTCTTGCTAGTCGTGCCCACAGGCATCTACGTACTTAGACTGAAGTTTCTTACCGTGTGTATATGCTGTGCCTACTGAGATAACTCAAGAACCTCCCATAACAAGGCCATGAGACAGTTTAGGATTGCCCTGAGCTTTTAGAAACTTTTATCTTGTTGACTTAAACATATAGCAATCCAACTTCCATTTTGTCTAGTGTTTGTCTTTCTGGTAAGAAGATAGCAAGTTGAATGTGCAAAGCTCCCATTTAGTCTTATTTTGAAAAAGAGCTGTAAATAATATTTAGAAATACTTTTTATAATATTGTAAGCTTTTTGCAGACCAGCAAAGTTCAGTTTATCCGTCAGTTTAGTTGTTCATGCCTATTAAACACTACTTGGCACAAGTCCTTTGGGAAGACTCAGCAAGTTTAGGAGACTGATAAAGCACCTCACGGCATCCCAGGTTTATGTGGCTGTTCATAAGCTGTGCACACCTCAAACATCTACTGAGACCTACCACCACAGTCTTAATCACTTTAAATACTCACTAAGTACATTAAAAGATACATTTGTCTCAGTGTAACAGATATCTGGCATTTGAGCTGATGAAAACTGCTGATGCTTACACACAGCAAACATTTTCATTACAGTAATAATTGCAAGTTACTCCACCCACCCCAGAAAGTGCCTCAATATTTTACTTTAAATGCTTCAAAAACTTTCGAAGTTCTCCTTATGGGTGTGTCCAGAACTGCTTCTGTCCAAGAAAGTTCAGTGTCTGTCTCCAATCTAAGCTTGATCAAGATCCAGAAGCTTTCACTTCTTTGCCTAAAATCTCACAAAAACACCCTCCAAGGACACAGTCCAGTAACCAAGGACATACTGGGAGATGGAATCCAGCCTCTTACACTCGCAGGTGCCAGCTAAGAACTGTCTTTTAAACATCAGTTCTGGAACCATCTGCTTCTGCATAGCAGCTTGGTGACTCATGTCCCTGTGACAGCAGCAGTGACTCAACTGGCTCTGCAAGAAGAGGAGAGGCACTCCCTGGTGCCTCAGGGCCCCACCTTACCCACTGCCTCACAGGCTAATCTGGGTGAAGGTGCCTACATGTCTATGAGGTTGTGCTTCTACACAAAAGCACCGAAGATCCTAACTAAACACTAATTGGGAGGTTGAGTGAAGTCCTGGAGGAGTCTGAAACATTGGTCCCGTTTCTGTTAGTGTTCCTCTTCCAGAAGAACAATTTCAGCTCATTTCTTTGGAACTCAGGGGGGAAAAATGTGTAACCTGATAAGTGGGCATCCAACTCTGTAACATTTGAATTCTTCTCTGAAAATGTAGACAACAAACTCAATGCTGGTGAAATCCAACAGTGACCATACACACTATTACCTCAAACATCCAATCACAAGATGCAAACTTTGGCTTGTAAAAACTATTACTGTGTTGGAGGGTGCCACAATTCAAACAAGTTTGTTGAAGTCCATATAATTTCATCCTATTTCTAACTGTGACATTCATTTCTAAGGGGAGAACTGGGTAAGGAGGAACCTAATGAGGTTCAACAAGACCCAGTGCAGAGCCCTGCCCCTCGGAAGGAACAACAAAATGCACCAGCACAGTAGCTCTGGGGAGAAGGACCTTGCACCACAAGTTCTCCACAGGACAGCAATGTGCTCTTGTGGGCAGGAAGGCTAATGGTATCCTGGGCTGCACTAAGAAGAGTGTGGAGCAGATCAAGGGAGGTTCTCCTCCTCCACTACTCTGCCCTGGTGAGACCTCACTTGGAGTATTGCTTCCAGTTCTGGGCTCCCCAGTTCCACAGGGAGAGAGACACTTCAATGGAGGGCTACAAGGATGATAACAGGACTGGCACACCTGCCTTATGAGGAAAGGCTGAGAGGCCTGTGGCATTTTAACCTGAAGAGAAGACTTAAGGGGAGCTCATTAATGCCTATAAATCCATGAGGGATGGGTATCAAGAAGGCATGGATCACCTCTTTTCACTTGTGCCCTGAGACAGGATGAGGGGTAATGGGATTCCAGCTCAAACACAGGACATTCCACCTCAACATGAGGAAGAACTTCTTTACTGTGAGGAGTGACAGAGCCCTGGAACAGTCTCCCCAGCGAAGTTGTGGAGTCATCTTCTCTGGAGCCTTTCCAGCCCTGTGTGGATGCATTTCTGAGTGTTGGTCCTGCTCTGGCAGGGGTGTTGGACTCATGATCTTTGGAGGTCCCTTCCAACCCCTGCCATTTTGTGATTCTAAGGGTAGAATCAAGAGAGTGCTTGTGAGCTGTAGTCCAATTACGTATAACTAGTAGGACTGCACTCTTTCATTTTCATTTTTCTCAATCTTTGCTCACATCAGTGTTTGTTTTCTGGATGTGCACCAATAAAAAACTGAAAATATTGCAATAATGAAGTGATCAAAAATTCACTAAAAGCCTCTTAAATGCAATAATAATCTTAATTATGGATTTGACACAGTAGTAATATGTTTGATAATGTAATAAATAATTGTGGTATGAGCAATGATATACAGGTAGGTTCATTGAGATCAACTGTAAATGAGAAAACACAAAATCAACTTGAGCATCAGAAAAAATTAATTAATTGCTGGGTTTTTACTTTTCTGAAATAAAACCCCAAAAAGATGATGCTAGATTCACGCTATAATCAAAACTGCCATTTACAGTCTGATTTCACCCCTTTTTTAACCTTTTGAAAGCATTAGCTAACACTCAACAACACTTGTATTTCAAGCTCTCATGTGTGCTTTTCAGGCAGATGACAATTATGTAAAAGTAAACTGAATCATAACCATGAGATCACACAGATCTCCAAAATTTCTAACTATTTAATGCTTTATCAGGAAATCACTGCCAATTTAGAAAATGTTTCAGATGTGGTTCACTTGATGAAGAGAAGTTCTATGTATGAAACAGCAGTCTCCACTGCCATTTATTAAGTAGAGGTCTTAACAACACTAATACTGTGAAACTGCATTTCAGAGCACCAAGGAATACCAGAGATTCTCTAGAGCCTTTAGAGCCTTTTCACCAGATAAATAATTAGCTCTCGGGCTCCATTTGTGACTTGCTGCTTTCAGAACACAGAACTCTGAAATCAAAAAACTTTTCACTTTCAACTTGTCTTAGTTTGAGTTTCTTCAAACCACAGGTTTGCAGCATCATTTGCTTGGAGTTTACATCAAAAGTTAGACAGATGATGGTTCGGAGGACTCACCTAGCACCTTCTGCATGAAAACCAAGGACCCACTCAGAGTTCTAACATGTCCTATCTGAAACAGTCATGGAAAGCAAGTCTTCTAGCAAGGCTAATTGAAGGCACATGCATGAGGAAAGTAACACAGCATATTTCAGCAGTATAATCAGCTATTTCTGCGTAACACCAGCTGGGAGACTCCCCTCGCACCAAAGAAAAAGTCCTGCGTGTTACGTAATTACTGTGCCCCTACACTATAGCTTCATTTTGCAAAGGGGAGTGTCTGGCTCTGAGCTGTCTGCCTAATGGCAATGTCTGTCTGCCAGAACACAAGTCTCCATTTTTTAAACCACTTATAACATGAGAAGTAACCTTCATACTGTTCAAGCTCAAGCATCTACGTTCCCCACCTACGAAAACACAATAAAGAAGGCAATGCTTAGAAAATAGGGGGTTTTATGCAATGTTCAAGAACAGCTAACAGTTGAAGATCCTGGCAACAACAAGTACAAGGTACAACTCAAAATAAATATTTCATTTATGGCTGCACAAATGTTTGTGTCATTATCCTAACACAACTAACTCTCAGCATGGCTCCAACACAAACAGAAAACCTGATGAGAAACTGCCCATTCTCTCAATAAGGGCCGATTCACACTGATGGGAGAGTGTAAAGAGCCAGTACACAGGAACGTTTCTACAAACATAAAAATCTCAAATGTTATTGCTGTGGTTTCCTAAGGAAGAAATTAAATAGCAGAGGANAGTCCCAGCTGTCACAAAGACCCTTCTCTTTAGCTTGTGGGATCTCTTAGGTACCTGGGGTACCAGTGTTAGAACACAACAGGGAGGAGAGCATGCAATGGGGACTTGAAATCCTTCCTTGCTTATTCAGAAAAAAAAATATTTTCTTTGGAGTATCAGCAGAGGAAACATCTCCCTGCATAAGTAATACCTCCAAATCCCAGCACTCTCCAGGAATACTTACCCGTTGTTCCAGACCAGCCAAGTGATAAAACTGTTTCTGTATGAGGGCACTGGGAAAAGGAAATCAAACCACCTTTCTAACTTGTCAGCCAAGCTCTCATGGACACTCTCATTCCTCAAAAGAGATCACTACAGACTATCCAAGGCTACCAAAGGGAACACAGTCGTGTCAAGACTGACTAAATATGTATTTTCTGCAGAGCTGTTCATATCCGACTCTTGTCAGAGATGCTTAATTTCCTATAGTAAAAACCTGTGCAGCAGAGCAGATACTAACTGGAAGATGTACATATGACTCAGCCATCCATTGAAATGACCCTGCATCCCCAAGGCTCAATTCCACACTTCCACTGCAGTGACTGCAAGGGCTTCTGCAACATAGTTCTCAGTGTACAGAACTGTAAACGAGATAAAAAACCATTCTCAGGGAAGTTCAGGGCCTTCTGTGCCCGTTATGTAGTTCTCTGGTTTGAGTTAAGCATTCCATGAAAAGGCTTCCTCAAAACTTCAACAGGACTTTGACAGAGAAGAGCAGCTAACAAACGAACAAACAAAACAACCCTAAACCTATTTATCAGTAGAGGCAAAAGCGAGGCAAAAGCAAGGCAGTGCATGTCAGTTTATTAGTCTATGTACTTAAAAAGAAAATACTGATAAATGGAGATGCCAGGCCACAGCCAAACAAGTATCTCCCTAGCTCAGCAAAGGAAGAAGGTCTTTCCAGGCCAAAGGCTCTACTGCTGTGACTCAATGCAGACCACTGGCTTCCTGTATTGCCGTTAAGCAGGGGGGAAAACAAGAATCACCATCTACTGACCTACATTCTGTATTAACCACATTCAAAACAAGTGACCAGGGCTTTCGTACAAACGATTACACATGATCAAAATCCTTTTCCCACAGTTAGCAAGCCAGCTGCTTTACTCTGGCACAAAAAAGGGATTTCTTTTGTCCTTTGTGCAATTCCCACCTGAACTGAGCTCCACTTCAAGCAATGAGCACTGCAACAACCCACTTACCATGAAACAACAAATCAAAGACCTCAAGCCACGGCACTGCATTGGGGCATGGAGCGGGCAGAGGTGAACTCTAACATTTGAGAGAAACCGGGCACCTCCTAAACAGGTGCTGTATGTGAGAGCTACACAGGGTTTCAGCTGGCTGACAACCAGATGCAGGAATGTAGAAGCCTCTTGGAAATCCATATGGGGATACGTGTTAGGGACCACTGAAAAATAACTGATATATGTCCAATCTGAACAGCACTGTGATAATGTGGCATTCATCTAAATCTTAAAAATGTCTTTTCCTAATTTAAGTGAGTCCCAAAGGAAATTAATTTCATAGACCTAAGAGGAAGACTTGGCAGTTCTATTTTTAAGAAGCAGTGCAGGTAATACCTGCTGGATCATAGACAGAAACACCCCTCACCATGTAGCTCACACAGGTTGGATTAAGGATTTCAGAGTGCAGGCACCTCCTGAAACTAAGTCTTTGTTTAAATTATTTGGGTACAAGCAACACTATAATAACAATGAGATTGTCACTTCTCATGTATGACCTCTCTGATGTGAGGCTCCTCCCATACTGGCAGGGAAATGCAGCACTGGAATTTGAATATTTATTGGTTTCTGTTCCTACATAATGATGAATAATAGGTCTACTGAGAGATCTTACAAGAGCACTGTGAAATTAAGCATTCCTTTCATAACTCTGAAACAGGATACCACGGAATTTACACCCAATATGAACAATAAACTATCAACACATCTCTGACAACCAACTGCAAGAACAACAAGAAGTCGTCTTAGAGATATTTTGCAGATATTAAATTGTACACAAAAACAACTCTAGGCGTAACTCAGAGAATACTCTGGAGAATTGTTCCATGGAGTTCTAGTTACCTTTCATCTATGATAAAGCTCAGATGAGGGCTCCAGCACAACACAGACACTAAATACAATTAGTGACAGCAGAACATACATAAATTCAGAAACAATTTATATTCTTAATTCTACCCATGAGATTGAAGGCACCCAGTTACATTTTCCTGAAGCCTTCATCCATGTCAGACTTCAAGAAATACTCTAATGCCTGTATCAAACATATCTCTGTGCTGGGAACCCTTCAGCCTTCTGCACTGCCAAACTGGTCTGCAAGATCCTATTCCTCTCTTGTCTGTTTGAAAAGTCTTGTCTTGCTTCTTTGCCTCATGTGCTCCAGTGGTGTAGACGACAGTTAGTATTTCAGTCAATTTAACATAAACTGCATAAACTGTTGCAATCCCTTAGGAGATATCAGCCCTTGACACAAAAAGATGAGCAAATTGTACATGCAAGGAATCTCAGACCATCAATCCCTGAGTAGCAAAGCTGAAACCTTTCACTGGATGCACATCAAAAATGTCCCTATTAGGAAATAGAGATTTGGCAGATGCCATGTGGCGGCCTCTGAAAATGAGTTTATGGTTAACAGATAAAAGATACTAACCCCACAGAATTACCAACAACCCTTGTCATTCCTGCTAACAGCACGATGAAAAAAACCTAAACTAGTGAGTCAGTAAGACTGATTCCTTTTTGACCTCCAGTCACCCTTTCCCAGGGCATGCTCTATCAAGTAAACGTGCTGCTGCCTTCATGAGAGGCTTGCAGGACAGCAGGTTTAAGTGTTGACTGCATAATCTGTCTCTGAAAGAACCAAATCAACTTGTGAAGTCATTCACTGGACCAAGATGCACACAAGCATCCACTCTTGTATCTGCAAAAGCCAATGGGGTTGAAGAGATGCAGCAGTGAGAAACACTTTACTTCCCTACAACTCCTGCACAGGCTTGCAATGAAAGTCATATTCATGGAAATCCCCTTTTGACTCAAACAGCCGAGACCAGCACTACAGTTAGTCACGGCATCATGAAAAGGTGACCGCACCCTGTCTCCTCCCTTACCCATACACCACTTTATTGGGGATAAACTGGCTCATTTGCAATCACAATCACACACAATCTCTTTTGTTGGAAGGGACCCTTTAAGATCATCAAGTCCAACCATTATCTTCAAATCCAGGTAATTTCCATATCACCAAATAGCTGCAAGGAGCAAAACCACATACAATTTTTCAAGTGACTAGAAACTTCAGTTTATTAAAGCCCAGTGCAAGTTGGATTTATGTTAATGATCTTTAACTTTTTTCTTAATGTGAGAGCTAATCTTGTGCAGCAATTAAAGGGTTAAAGTGGAACCATCTGTATTACTGTAAACAAGTCACATATTCTCTATACAAATTTGGCAAGTTCCTGTCACAGCCATAGATCTCACTCTTGCAATTCCTGCAAAATATCTACAGCAACTCTGTCAGAAACAAAGGGAGAAGCCACCCACACAGTCAGGTCTACCATGAGTTCCAAGCACAGCCCCACACTGCAGCACAGAATGGCTGGTGATCTCCATGTTCTTGCAACACTGCAGTTTGGGCAAAAATCACTCCACTTAGTTTTGGTGGACCCTGCATCTCATAACTCAAGAGCAAACCTGGACATTATCACTCATGAACATCTTTGCTTGCTATCTGTGTTGATCAGATGCAGCTTAGAAACCGTAGTTTCAGAGATGACTACCCTGTAAGTCACAACATCTACTCCAACATTTTTCTTCCTCATTTTATGGTTTTCTGACCCCAAAAATGCCAAATCTAAATTGGTTTGTCAAACTTATCCATGCCACTGAAAACTCTGTCACCCTAACATCATGTTTAGAGAACTGCAATAACCATTCCAGGCCAAGCAACTCAAGTGGCTGAGGCTTTGCCTAAGTAAAGAGAGTGAAGAATTCTCAACAGGACTCTTATTGCCTCAGGTATAAAGAAATCAAAGGTAATCTCCTGGCAGTAGTGCCTGGACTTAGTTGTGCTTGAGGGTAGGTTATTATAGCGCACTAACCTTCACCTGACATCACTCCATGTTTCAGGTAAAAACAGGGATGTAAAATACAAAAGAGAGACTTCTTGAGTTGATAAGGCAGCACCAGACAATTACAAAGAGAACTGAGTTGCCTCGCCAACACTCTGGGCTGCAGTTGTCGCTTTAAACAGTCCAGATGCCACAGGCAGAACATGCAACATCAGTGGTGATCTTTAAAACAAAAAAACATGGCCAAGTTTTGTAACTTTGGTGGGTTTTCAAATCGGGATCTACTGCTGTGGTAGCCACTGCCTTAAGTCAGAAAAGCAGGGTTTTATACGATGCATTGTCATCCTTGGCCGGAGTATTCACTGATGGAGATAGGTGAAGGCTTGTTGAAAGTCACTGACATCCAGTGTAATCGCTCCTGGGGCACTGCTTCACACCACCTTTCCTAGTTAACGTTAAAATCTCTACAATCTGAGTAAACAGGACTTTCAAAAGCCCTTATAGTATAGCTTTAGGAAAACAGTAAAACAGAAAGCAGTAACAAGCCCTGCTGTACCTATCCGAACCCTCAACTTAAAGCAGTCCCTCCTATCTTACAAGAGTAGAACAATCACAAAACCAAGCAGTACTTCACATGAAGTCAGGACAGGTTCTGCCCAAATCTAAGACAACCAAAGAAGCAAAGGGAGTCTAGTCTTATACCCTCACAACTCAAAACTGCACAGAGATTATTTTTTTTCTTGTTTAAAATGATTACTACCATTCCCGTTTTAAACACGCTCCTTAACTATCCCTCTGTATTCAGGCCCAGCATGATGAATTTGGCCAGCAACAAACACAAGCAGAAGGGACACTTTGATGACAATCAATGAATCACAGCAGCATTGACAGTGCCTATAGTTATAAACATGAACCTGCAAACATTCCTGTAAGCAGCAACCAAAGTACTCCCACCTTCTAACTGGTAACAGGAGCAAATCCCTGAACTGCAAAGGACAAAGAAAAGAAAACAGAGAGACAGTTATTTTTGGTGTGCAGTATGTACTGAGAAGTACAACCAGGGTCTGAAGAAGCAAAGGAATATAGAAAATTACAGTGTTAATGGCTGCTTATCACTACAGGGGAAAAAAAAATCAAGAGTGACATCCTGCTTAACCCCAGTGTTTCAACAGATGAACAGTAGTTTCTGGGCTGTCAAAGCTTGACAATACTAACAGTTAATGGTTAACACACTCTATTCTTTTAAATCCTTAAATTTGTTCTACTTAAGTGCTTCAGTTCCACATGCAGATCCTGAAGATCTGCAAGGAGTTCTGCCTGACCTTCCACGCTTACTTCCTCAGTGAATGTCACTTCATGGAAGCACAGGGAAATGACACAGAGCTTTCCTTGCTGCCAGATTAAGTAACTGCATCCATTCCATATAATGAATCACCCTTTTGGGCAGCTTGTATCATGGGATGTTATTTTATTGTAGTTATGCAGGGTGGGATTGGACAGGCTTTTGTTTCTCTTTGCCAATCTGATAAACCAAATCATTTCTTCTTCTTACTTTTGTAGAAACTACATGTTATAGATAAAAATAGCCAAACAAAAATACAAGTATAATGTACAACCAACTAGCAGCAACCTGATGTTACAAGCCCAGGACTACAGTAATCACCTTTGCAATGGAAAATAAATCCAAGACATGTGAAACTTTTCTAAGTCAACATATACTTTCAGATCATTGCCAACACCTTAGCTGAACTCACCAGTTAAGAGATACGTTTGTCTTTCCCTATGTTTTTCTCCAATAATCCAAGCAGAGTATTGGGAATCTGCCTGATTCAGGATTTGAGTATCTAAGTGACGTCTTTCTCCTGGGGCAGGAGTATTTCATGCTCACACATATCCAAGTGCTGATCCAGCAAGGCCAGGCACGACAAATGTTTTTCATCAAGAAACAACTTTCTTGAAGAAGAATTTTTAATGAAGGGTTTCTTTATCCATCCTCTTCCTCATACAAAAGCACAGACAACACACTACAATGTGGGCATGACACCTCATGTAGAAGGCACCCAGCAGGGAACCAAACTACTTCTACACAACACTGGAGACAGTAAATCCTTGGGCTCACAACAAACGTTTAACTTAAGGCAACCTTTTCCCCCTGCTCTTTTATCTGACCAGGCAAAGCACTCACAAAAGACACACCTTGCACCACCTCTCCTGCAAGCAAGGTCCAAGGTGTCAGGTCAGCCCTGCTCCTACACTGACATATTGGTAAAGATTCTTTTACAGGTTCACAAGTTGAAGGTTGGAAGGGACCTCAGGAATCATGTAGTCCAACCTTTTAAAGCACCATGCAGTTAAATGTGCTGGCCCAGAACTGTATCAAGCTCAGCCTTAAAACTGTCTAAAGTTGAACAATCCACTTCCCTTGGAAGGCCATTCCACTGTCTAACAGCTCTCATCATGAAAAACTTTCTGCTCAATCCAGTCTGAATCTCTCCTGGAGCATCTTGTAACCATTCCCCCTTAAGAAAGTCTCCACCCGCTTGGTAGCCACACTAGAAGTACTGGAACATCACAATAAGGTCCCTGCCTAAGCTGTCTCTTCTCAAGGCTGAACAGACCCAGTTCACTCAGCCTTTGTTCTTATGGGAGGTCTCCCAGTACCCTGATCATCCCAGTCGCCCTTCTCTGGACTCTTTTCAGCCTATCTGAATCTTTTTTTGCATAGTGGGGACCAAAACTGAAAGCAGTACTCAACATGTTGTCTGACGTGTGCTGAGTAGAGAGGCAAGATAACATCTTTATCTTTGCTGGTGATGCCCTTGTTAATGCAGCCCAGCATCCTGTTGGCCCTATTTGCCACTGCAGCACTCTGTTCGCTCATGCTGAGCTTGCTATCCACCAAGAAGCCAAGGTCCCTCTCTACACGGCTATTCTCCAACCAAGTGGATCCCAGTCAGAGCTACATTTGAGGGTTGTGTAATCCCAGGTGCAGGACTCTGCACTTGTCTTCACTGAACTTCAGGAGGTTCCTGCTGGCCCACTGCATCAGCCTGTTCAGGTCACCTGGAGGGTGGCTATTCCTTGTGGAGTGTCAACTTCCCCACTTACTTTGGTGTCATCAGCAAACTTCCTCAGGGTACTCTTGATCCCAGCAGCCAGATCATTTATGAAGCCATTAAGCAGTGTTGGGCCCAATACTGATCCCTAGGGAACCCCACTAGTGACCGGTTGCCAGTTTGAGAAGTTGTCAACTACCAGGGTTCTCTGCTGAACATCATTCTGATACAAGAAGTGAATACAGCCCTCTGACACAGATAAAGTTCAGAGGTTGAAACTTCCCTTGTCAGAAGTGATCCCTTGAAGAAAAGAGAAGTATTCTTCTCCTGTTTGTTGTGATTTGTTAAGAAGCTTGGGTTTAGGGAAAAAGCACAATTAAGTAAGAAAAACAAAAGCAACAGAAATGCAGCAAAAAGTGTAGTTTTTCTGAATAACTCTATTTCTTTCTACACTTAATCACATCAAACTACATAACAAGTTCAGTCTTCGGGGAAGGGGAAGATAGGATCAGTTATGAACAAGCAGTTACTTTGGAAAGAGTTGCATTTTATCTATAAAGTGTTGTAATTTAACCACCCCTTTTCTCGTACCTAGAGAGACTCCAAAAGGCCTCAGGTTCCAGGATCAGAGTACACAGCAGGCATAAATCTTGTTCAAAGAAGTTATTAGCTCCTATAGTGTCAAAGAAAAGACTGAAAACTCTACAAAGTCAGTTAGCCAGATATATTCATTTTAGTCTTTCACAATGTGTAAGTTCCTAACCACTCCCTGAGGCAGTACCTGATGAATGGCCACTGCACCACAAAAGCAGTGCCTGTGACTCTGCTCAATGTCACCACTTGATCAGTACAATTTATTTTGAACTCCCTCGGAAGCTTGGCCATTTCTTTCCACAAACCAGATGATGTTAAACATACCTGTGCCAATGAGGCCTCCTCCCTGCTCTTTTTACAAACACATTATAACTTAATTTGATTCTATTTGTCAAAATTTGCAGTTCTCATGTTGTCAGGGATTCCCTGCTTCGAGTGAAACAGAATTTCATTCTTCTTTCTGCTTCAAGGACAACAAAGTGATAATATACTTGAGGAAATGAGGGCTCCACACTTTAAGGCATGGCTGAATGCTGAGATTGCAGCCATAGAACCATAGAATCATTTTGGTTGAAAAAGACCCTCAAAATCATTGATTCCATTAACCCAACTGTCCCAAGCCCTGTCCCTAAGCTCCACATTTACGCAACTTTATCAACACTTGAAGATTTCTGTTTAACACCAGCTAATCAATGCAGATCAGGAGCACAAGCTGATGCATAAGAACGGTTCATGGGTTCTACCAAGTCACACTACCAGCAGAGAATGAACTTCTGCCACAGTTCAGATGCAGCCGGTCCCTTTGGAGACATAAAGAGGACTGCCTGCCCATAAAAGCAGGAGACACACAGTAGTAGTGTCCCTGCATAGTGGCAGATATGCTTTGAAGACTTATGAAATGCTGGTTTAAAATGCCACTTAAGATTTCATGGCTTGAGACCACCATCATTCTTCCCAATGACAACAGCACATCCCAAGGGAATGCCTTGATCCCAAAGCTACTGAAATTACTGATAACATTTTCCTTGACTGTATTTGCCCTTGAGCTTTAAAGAGAATGGTTCTTGCAGTTATTGAGAAAAGAATCTACAGAACCAATAGAAGAAAAAGACATTTGTAAGAATTTTGTTTTCCTTATAAGGACATTGGAATTTTCCTGCAAAGGGAAATTCCAAAACCAGGACCAAAATAAATAGTGAAGTGGGATGCCAAGAACCGGCAGCACAGAAGTGATGTGAAATAGCCAACATGCTATTTAAGTTGCAATTTGAAGAAACAGCCACAAACCTGCAAGACACATAACATAATTCTGGTTTGTCTACCTGTAAGACAGCATTTTCTTCCAGTGATGATGCTTCTTGTAATCATAAAGCACTTTGCACACAAATTATTGTCAGGAAATTTAGGAGTTAACCAATATTCTGCAATGATCATGCCTTTTTCACAGGTAAAGGAAAAGAAGTGAGATGCCAGTAAGACTCAACATTTAACTCCTGGCATGAGCATCCAAATCATCTGAAATGTCTCTCTGTAGGTGGTGTTGACAAGTGCTGACTGCTTCACAGCAAACCATAACCATGAACGCTGACCGCTCTCTGGGCATGCCACAGCCCTCCAGGGGAAAGCAACACAGATTTGATGTGTGACATAACACACATATGTTCCCAAGAGAAAAATGGGTGAGAGGTAGAACATTCCTGGAAAAGATAACTGAGTTGCTTTAAAGTACAGACTTTATTTATATCTGATATTGTCAACTATCACAATAAAAAAAACCCATAAAAATTATCAGGCAACCTGAAAGCAGTTTCAGCTGCACTCCCTTCATACAGCCCAAGGTATGAGGCCAAAGTCAGTACCCACCAGCTCACTCTTCAACAGTGTTTTTGTTTCTGAAAACACAAGAACTAATCATAGAATCAGAGAATGTACTGGGTTGGAAAGGACCTCCAAAGGTCACCTAGTCCAAACCCCCTTCAACAAGCAGGGACATCTCTAACTATAATAACTATATATAGAATAGAAGCATAGAATCATATAGGTTGGGAAAGATCCTCAGGTCATCACATCCAACCAGTTATCCCAAGGCCACTACTAAAACCTGTCCCTGAGCTCCAGATCTCCGTAACTTTGAAACACATCCAGGGATAGCAATTCAACCCCATTTCCCCAGGCAGCCTGTTGGAAGGCCTGTGGACCCCTTCCATGAAAAAGTTTTTCCTAGTGTCCAACCTAAACTTCCCCTGGTGCAACCTGAGGCCATTTCCATTTGTTCTACCACTTTTTACTTGTGAGTAGAAACAACCTTTCAGGTTGTTGTAGATAGTGATGAGATCTCCTCCCTGCCTCCTTATCTTCAGACCAGCTAGCCCCAGCTCCCTTGGCCACTAATGTTCTCCAGACCCTTCACCAACACTGATGTCCTTCTGTGGACCTACTCCAGCACCTCAATGTGTTTCTTGGCCTGAAGTGTCCAAAACTGAATCCAGTACTCTAAGTGTGGCCTCACCAGCAATGAGTTCAGGGGGACAATCACTTCTCTGCTCTGGCTGGCTGCACTATTCCTGATACAAACCAGAATACTGGTTAGCCTTCTTGGTCACCTAGGCACACTGCTGTCTCATATTTAGCTGACTGTCAACCAATATCCCTAGGTCTCATTCTGCCCAACATTTTCCAACACTTCTGCCCCAAGCCTGTAACATTGCATTGGGTTGTTGTGTCCCAGATGGAGAACTTAAAAGAACAAGGCTTTTCAAACAACACATTCTGCAGCACTATGACCATCGGAAGTGTTCCACAATTGAAACAATACAAAACCCTCTGCCCTCAAAGCACAAATTATTTGAGGAGCTGGTCTAACCAAGTAAGCTTTCTGCTCTTATTCTCTTCCTACTTGCAAATAATTAACAACCTTCTGAAACTGTTACAATAGCGCAACACGACAGGGGACACAGCTAACATTGCTTGCATTTGGTTGACTTCCCTAGTTTTTCAGTGATTAAGTATCAAACTTTCACCTTATCTAACACAGCAACTCAAAGACCACAGAAGTATCTGCACTGACTGCACTTAACTGTAGATGATAAACCCAAATTTCAGTTGTACTGTGATCATAAATCTCATCAATGTCTATCAGCAACCTAATGTTCTGCAATTAAACTGCCTGGAGCTCTGAACGAATCTGTTGTATAAAGTGTGAAGAGATTTAAATCTTGCAGCATGCAAACACCTCCAAGTGCTTCTGAGAGTCAGCGTCAGGTGTGAGAAGTTGCTCCTTAACTCCCAATGGAGCTGTTTTGGATTGGAGTCATCATCAGCAAGACCTGGCATTGGTCCTGCTACTAAATAAAACCTATCTATTTTCAGGGCACAATTATGTCAAATGATCCACATTTCATCCTTGTACTCACTCTGAAGGCTTCTAATGATAACCCAAACCAGCTGACCTCCAATTTCTAACTTGGCTAAAACCTCTCACTTTGCAGCACTTTTCTCCTTGGAAGGCAGTTTCTCTCCTCCTAATCTACTTAACTCCACTGTCCCACTAGATTCCCAGGGAGTGAGGTGATGGAAAAGAAAGCATCAAGAACTGCAGCAAACGAATTTCAGCAGTATCAAGTTTCATTTTAAACCCCTGATGATACTAAACGGATAGAAATTACTTTAACCACTGATCTTACACCAGAACACGTTAGTGAGCAATCTGCAGCCTAACAGATCAAGTTGGTAAGAGCGCACTGGCAATTTTACAAACAAACAAACAAGGTCTATTTTCAGTTCCTGCTCTTGCCACGAAAGACAGGAGAAACACACAGAGCAGACTGACAGGGTATTTAGAGCCCATCATTAGACAACTATTTCACTGCAGACATTTTGCTACTAGCAACTAGTTACTCAGACAGTGGTTTCCGATTAAGAGAATGAACCACACTGATTCATCAGCAGATGACCACCCAGTGAGTTACAGACATCTGTATTACTTCTGATGGTTACTCATGTCACTGATGCTCTAACTTAAACCTGTCATCTCTGCTCACAGATATCACTGTGCCACTACAAAAGCTGAGGTTCTACTTAAGTCTTGAATGTAGCTCTTAGTTTTGCTGAACAACACCGACACGCTCAACCTGTCCCTCATAGTAGAGGTGCTCCAGCCCTCTGATTGTCCTCACGACCTCCTCGGGTCCCACTCCAACAGTTACACATCCTTCTTATACTGAGGACTCCAGGTGAGGCCTCACCAGAGCAGAGGGGTACAATCGCCTTCCTTGCCTGGCTCGTGCCACTCTGGATCCAGCCCAGGATACAGCTGGCCTTCACACGCTGCCGGCTCCTGGTGAGATTCTCACCCACCAACACCCCCAAGCCCTCAAAGGAGCTTTTTGCTATTTGAAGACGGCTACCTCAAGTGCTACTAAAACTTAAGCGCAGCAGAGAGGTAACAAAGCCAGCGTGAAGAGAAATATCAAACACCCTCATGCTTTGCAGTCTGTGCTCAGACAGACCCGCAGACCTGGCCAGGACGAGCACAGCTGCGAGGGCTGGCGAGGAGAGCTCCTGCCTCTCTCTCTTTCTACCCAAACTGCGGTACTCGGTCAGACTACGCGCGGGTACCGCGGCAGAGAGAAGCGGCTCCTGGATGCGGCTCTGAAATGGCCTCTCACCCGCCGAACCCCGCACACGGTGGAGGCACGGGGCTCCCCTCCGCAGCCGGGACAGCACGAGTTGCCCNCACCGCACCGTCCCTGGCCGCGCACGTCCCGTCCGGTCGCCCCACAATAGGCGATCTGGATGCGGGAGGGCTGACACCCGCATGGGCGGCGGCGGCGGCGGCCCCTCGGCCGGGAATGCGGGGCCAGGGCAGGTTCAGCGGCGCGGAGGGCTCAGGCACAGCCCCCGCCTCTATCGCTCTCTCCCGCCTGCGCCTGCTGCCCCCTGGCGGCCGCCAAGCGCCGGTGATCGCCCGGCCCCAACTCTCCGGAGCTCCAGCCGCGAGCGAGCGGCTGAGGCGGGCGAGAGGTCCCACAACTTCCTGCGCTGCCGGTGCGCGGCTTTGCCGGGGAAAGTCCGGACAGGTGCGGAGTAGGAGTCCCTGAGGACTCAGGATGGCGCGTCCGAGCCCAACCTCTGCCAGCACCTTAGAACACGGCGCTCGCTAGCATGTGCCTGAAAGTCTGAGATTTGAAACCAGCGACCCAGACACGCGTGTGCAGGACTCCCAGAATCTCTTTGGTTGGAAGAGACTTTTAAGATCACCAAGCAGTGCCAGTACACTACTAAACCATGTCCTTCAGCAGCAGGTCCAGGCATCATTTGAATGCCTTCAGGAACAGGTCGTCCCTCACGAGCAGGAACTTTGCCTCAACATGCAAGGGGAAAAAACTGGATTTCTCTCCCTGTTCCTGCTTTGTATCAAGGGCATTGGACCTACCTTCCCTGAGGGCATTTTAATTGAACAGTGCAATGAAGTGTCCAGCGTGAGCTCTAAACCTTAGAATCAGAGAGTCACCTGGCAACTGTTCATTGCACCATTTCATTTTATGCTTAAAAAACACCCAAACCCCAAATCTGTTATTCCTGTGCTGGACCTGACTGAATGAGGTGAAGCCATTTGCCCTAAAGCACAGCAAAACAGATTGTTTTTTCTTGGCAACACTCTGGGTTCGATTACACTTGAACCCAGCTGAACCAGTAAAAGATGAGGTGTTGACTGTGCTATTCATCAGACACAGAAGAGATTAACTCTGTTCCATGTACAGCAACAAGCTCTAAGCAAGAGATTTAGCAACAAGCTCTAAGCAAGAGATTTAATGCACAAAACCTATTTTTTCCTTTATGTTCACCAGGCAATTGCCACAACAAAGGAGGTTTTAGCACTCCCAAGCAGTTTTGGATGCCTCATGGGCACTACAGCAGATCTTGGTTGTGAAAGGACAGCTGTATCCAGCTGTGTACTAAAGATTTCTCACAGCAAAGAAAGGCTGCACTGTAATGCTAAAAGGAGCATAGCTATGCTGCTCTCAGGAGACTGAATTCTCACTTAAATGCATAGGTTTTGAAACCACACATCTAATCTACAAATAACTCCTGCAGACTGTTCTGTGTCATGCTGCAGTGTGGTACCAGGTAAACTTGGATTTGTCCTCCAGAACCTAAACTGAAGCTTGTGTGGCAGGAGTGGACTGTGTAGCAGGAAACAAATGCCACATGGCTCTGGCTGGGAGCTAATGAAGTGCACTAATAAATGATTAATTGATTGGGTAGCATGTGGGCAAGAACAACTGTGGCAGGTTATGGTATTTTAGGTCTAAGCTCTACTACAGAGTAGATGTTCTACTTCCTCTACACTGCGAATTATACAACTGCCACTTGGTTCTGGGAGAAACACCACTGTGGCCAGAGGGACTAGAGATAAGTGTTTCTTTTCAAGAGTAATGACCTAAGTACAAAAGTATTAATAAATTCATTAATGTTCTTAGCCAACAGAGTGGAATGGCTCTTCTTGAGAGTCAACAGGCTCCTTACCTTTTGATGCTGGGGAAAGATTTTATAACCTGCAACAATCCTAAAATTAGCCACTGAACTCTGTCAGCCCTCAGGGGAGAAGGACGTGCTTCTGCGTCAAGGGAAGCTGAACAGCATTTGCTTATACCTTAGAGGTCCCAAAGGCCAGTTCAGCTGTGCACTAATAGCATCAGAAGAGTTGGAAGTTAAATAGCCTAACACAGAGACTAAGTTTCCCTCATCTCTGTCTGGATTTCTATTTGAGTTTTGGAGAGTTTGCTCCCTCCCAAGGACTCATGCAGCATCCTGTCTCTCATATCTCCATCACTTCCTGCCCTTAACACGCAGAACAGCATGTGTCATGTTTTCCCAGCAGTGAAGAGGAAGTTGTGCTGCTGAGAAGGAGAGGAGCAGTCCTTCCCAAACCTTATCCCTGTGTCAGTCCTTATCCCTGCATCAGTCCTCGCATCTTATCACTGCATCAGAGCACCTGACACTCAATTTCTTCTGAACAACTGCAGAGCTACATGTCTCCCTTTCTTATTATATCACAATGTTTTCTGAAGTCTTTTATGGTTTCACACAACAAATGTGGTTATGGAAGGAAATGTGTGAAATGCTATAATTATGTGTCACCAAAGAGCAAAACCTAAATGCTTGACAGTAAACACCATTCACTAGGAGTTTAAATGTCATTTTTCCTGCAGCAATCCACAAAGGAAATACTCATTTAAAGTTTAAATTTGCTAGCAAAAGACAAAGTATAAAATACTGTATTTGAGGGAAGGAAGGATCAACTCCTCCGAGCCCAGGAGCACTGAATTCCAAAAAGAAGGTGGGCAAGAATGTCACGAGGCCAGCATGGATTAACAAGGTGCTCCTGGACTTACTTGGATGCAAGAAGAGAGTCTATAGGCAGTGAAAGCAGGGACAGGCTGACTGGAAGGAGTACAGAGGACTTGTCTGTGCAGCCAGGATGCAGATTAGAAAAGAAAGAGCAGAGATAGAATTAAATCTGACCAGGGGGATAAATGGAAACAAGAAGGACTTCTCTGCATACAGCAGTAACATAAGGAAGGCTA
>VZRI01010445.1:0-13000 GCA_013397515.1 Upupa epops | reverse complement strand
TCTCCAAAGGTCCCTTCCAGCCCATAGCATTCTGTGAAGGGCTTCTTAGTATCTCATCAGATGAACTGATCTTGGGAAATGGTCACAGCTTTATTTACCTTGAGGGAGATGAGATGACTAGTTTGGTCATGGAAAACATCTTAGGTAGCTAAGTGGTGCTAAAATGAACGCTAAGCTACGGCATCTGGTATAATAAAGTTACTAAAGGTGCTTGTGTTATACAATTATTGATACTGAGGATCACATCTATCCCCTAAGTATTACTTATTTTCAGTTCAGATTGTAATGGAGGTTTATTTTGACTGGCACACACTAATAACTTCCTGATTTTCTGACTTGCATTAAAACCACATCAAAACACTTTGCTTGCTAGGAGTTAATATGCCTTTGGTTATGTGGATATAAATATAAGTCTTAGGCTGAATGCAGATGCTCCAGCTTTTTGATTTTCAGAAGAAAATCAGCATTCAATTTGAGAATGTTTTCTTCAAAGTTTATTCTACTGAAGAAGACAGAAGTCACTGATGTCCACAAGGTAAGTTGCGTATTGTGTTGATGCAACAAGATGAAAAGGACTTTCCATAACATTCTGTACCTCCAGAATTTTTGGTTTGAGCATTAGACATACATCAGGATCTAGACAGGTTTTAATCAGTGTAGGTCTTAGAAAAACGGGTGTTGATCTTCCTTCCAGAGGATGTAGACGTTTCATTTTTCCAGCATATCTATCAAACATGGTGCTTAATGAGCAGCAGAGCACAGATGGCTCAGCAGAGCCTGTTACCAGGGAACACATTGAAATCTAATGCTAAAAGTACATTTCTGTGTATGAGAAGAGTATAAGTGATGAATTCTGAGACTATGAACCTGGGCAGATGTGGTCAGAGGATATGCAGAACAGTGGTGATGGGATTCCTCCCTAACTTTGCAGTTCCTTCAGTGACTGTAGTGACCATACAGCTGCTGGCACAAATAAGGCTGATGACAAATACTGATTCAGGAACATTAATAGACCTTCAAGAAATTTGAACTGGCTTACACTGTTCAAGAACTCTCAGTCTGTGTGTAGCATGTTCAGCTGTCCTTTGTACAACTCTGTGTACAATGATAGTAAGAACAACTATCCCAAGAAAGAGTGCTTATGCCTATGCCAGCTTGTATCCCACCTCTCCTGCTTCGCAGTATCAGTCTCCAAGGAAGGCTGGTGCTGCCAAAGGAAGATAGCAAGGCTGTGATATAGCTGTACCCAGCTAGGATCTCTTGTCTGCAAAAGATGACAGCTGTGAATTTGTTTTCCCACTGGACACCCTTTTATGATCTTTTATCCAGTTCTTTGTGGTGATAAGTTTGAAGGAACTTTGGTAATTCTTGCCTTGAACAATCACCTGCTGGTGATTTGTTGAAGCTTGGCAAACTGGTGGTGAAATTCCTGCTTACTTTCAGAAATATATATATAAAGATATTATTTATTCTCCTTTGTTAGTCTATGCTTAATTTTCTTTCTGTTACTGCCTTTTTACCAAGGCACTGCTGGGGAACATGTCTACCACTGAAACACCCATTCTGTTTATATTTGCTTTCTTTTCCTTTTATATTTGTTCCTTTTTATACAAAAAAATAATAATAAATAAAAGGCTGGACTTTATCAAGACTGATTTTGGATCCTCTTTACATTCTTTGCAAGAGGAATGTCTACAGTGTTGTGATCTAAACCGCAGCTTCAACATTCCCTAACGTATCACACTAATGATGATCCAACATTACATGGCTACACTGAAGTGTGTCCTGCCACAGATCATTCTCTTTTCACAACCCAAGCTACACAACTTTCCCACTGCTCAGCTTTTCTGTAGGCAGGAATTCTTTGTGCTCCCAGGAATTCAGCTACATCTCCTTTGAAAATGAGAAGCTATCTTTTATTTTGAGGTCCACCTCACCATCATGAGTTCGTGAACGTTAACAAGTAACCACACCTACAAGTGGGCACCTTGCTGAGTCCAGGGCTCCGTCTCTTCAAGAGGAGCTGGACACTGGAATTTAATAAAGCAGATAGTTTTTGCAACCAGCATTCATCCTTATAGTGTTTTATAAACCTGCTATCTAGGAATGTTGGTGGATCCCCTGTTCATAATGACAAAGTTGAATCTTATGGGACAGTTTTCTAATGGCACTTTGTCTGTCTCAACATGTAAGACAACCCCATTGAATGTCTCATCCAAAAAATCTGACTCAAAGTTGAATGAGTTATTCTGCTGGCTACACTGAGTGGAATAAATTCCTTTTTGTGTGTATGGTATCATTGCTATTGATGAGCTCACCATGATGTTTTAAAGGACAAGTAATGTTGATGTTATGAGAAGTACTAATAACTGCTTGTGCAGTTACCTGTTGTGATCTGATGTGTATCACAGAGTGACAGAATTACTGAGGCTGGAAAAGACCTCTGACCTCATCCAGCCCAGCCTAGGACCCCATTGGCCAGAGCAGGGCACTAAGTGCCACAGCAAGTCTGTCCTTAAACACTTTCAGGGATGGGGACTCCACCACTGCCCTGAGCAGTCCATTCCAGTGTCTGGTCACCTTTGCTGTGAGGAAGGGCTTCCTAACAATCCAATCTAACCCTCCCTTAGCAGCTTCAGGCCCTGCCCTCTCATCCTGATGCTAGTTGCCTGGGAGAAGAGCCTACACCCACCTGACTACAACCTCCCTTTGGAGGAGTCTTCCCTGATTCTCCTCTTCTCCAGGCTAAACACCCACAGCTCCCTCAGACCTCTCCTCATTGGAATTTCCTGTTCTGCTGCATTTGCCAGGATTTCTGGGAGAAAATAAGGAAACACATCAATGCATAAATATGGACTCCTTGGCAGCTGCTGATTCTCACCATTCCCCTAGCGCTTGCTCTTCCATTCGTCCTGACAGAAGGTTACAAATAACTTTTCACCAAAACCTCATCTTTTCAGTGTCTCTTCCACAAGCCAGCTTTCTGAGACATCTCTATTTAACGTGACACCAGGTGCTGTTGTGGGTCATCCAATTTCAGATTTTTCCTCATCTGAAAACTTTCACAACACAGAAACGCAGCTTTTGGGGCTGTAATGGTAGCTTTAAAAAGTAACATGATGGCAAGTTATGCTTACATCAGGATCCAAAGCTTTTCCAAGCAGCTCCTCCCTTACAGCCTCATATAGTTTTATTTGCAGATTGAAGCCAGAGGGTCTTGAAGCTTTTAGCATTGAAAGCTCAGCTCCTCCAGGGCATCTCTGGTACAGTGTAGTGGTTTAATAGAATCTTTGTGCTTCCACTCCAACACCCCATTAGAGGTTCTGAGAAGTCCAGCTTGTGTTACAAGATTTGGACACCTGACAAACCCAGCTAGAGGTTATGAAAAGTCCGTGGGGATGCTGACAGATTTGGACAAAGCGGAACACTGTGTGCACAGCAATGAATGTCATGGTTAGCAACCCCTGGACAGCTAATTACTGATGTATCTGGAATTATCAACAGTTCCATTAAAATATCTGTTATCCATTTCTAGGGACAAACTTCAGTCTTCCTGGATTTATGTTATTTTCTTCTTCATATTTTCTTTTTTTTTATTTTCTTTTTTCTTTCTTTCCACCTTTTTTCTTTGAATTTAATTTTTTTTGTTCTTTTCTTTGGAACATTTCATCCAGCACAGCTCTCCCAGGAATTCTGATTACCAGACAGCTGAGACAAGCAGCACAGCTTTTAAGGGAGTTCTTGCTATATTTCCGCTTGACATACTGCACAGTGCAGTTCAATATTCATACGTTAATTTGGGCTGCTGTAGTATTTCAGTGCTCTGTTTGCTAATTCACGTGCCAGATGTATTTAAAATGAATCATTAAATGTCAGGAGATTTGATGCTTGTTCCATGTACAACACCTCATTGCCACACAAACTCCAGCACTTTCTACTGACGCTAAGCCCCAGCTACCTCTGATTTTATAGTAAATATATGAGTCAGAGACAGGATAAATCAGGTCCTGTACTGTCAGCCTAGTAGAGATGATTGATCATACCGAAAGATATGCACTGACAGCACTGCATTTGACTGCAAGTCTTATACAGCTCTACTTTAGATCATACAGAGGTATCTGGATGATGAAAAGCATGCTAGGTTAGAAGACAGCTTACAGTGCTGCACCAGTGTCGTATTTATCTAGCTGCATGTGTACGGCAAAGCATCTCACGCTGTAGCTCATGCTAATAATCACTTGTGTTGAATACACCTTGACCCATTTTTATTTCATATTTGAAATAAAAGTTGTTTTCAAAATCCCTTTCAGGATGGATATACAAAGCTTTTATCTAAAGCAAACACATGTGGATAATGAAGTCTGTAATTCTCTGCACTCACTTAGAAATGAAATCATTGCACATTAGTCAGGAGGTTTGGTGTCACACAAAACACTTCTCTTATTTCTCCTTCAGTGAAAAACCTTATCTAGTCAGGCATCAGAAACAAATGAATCCTACAGGTTTGGAGTTGATTTGTTGCTGGCTGGCTCTCAACAATAGATGCATACACCAAATCTCTGTGCTTGAAATACATCCAAGCAATTTCCCTGGGCAGAGGGGACAAGGAGAGTGAACATGTGGCCACTGCCCTTCCTGGGCTTGTTGGTGAATGGTTTGTGTAGCCACTGTAATGGCATTGGCTAATTTGGGAGTGGCACTCATGGAGAAATTGCATTTCATTAATGTTATGAGAGCACTTGCATGAAAACCATTGACTGCTGCAGTACAAGGTTTACGTTCTTACAATTTTTCAAGCTGTCATTTGAGATGTATTTATGTTCAGCTTGTCTGCTTTCATCTGTCTTTCTCTTATATTATACATATGGTTTTTTGTATAGATGGATGGATGGATGGCTTGGGGCTGATGATGCAGGGGCGCATTCCTGTGTTGCAAGTATAAGAAAATCAATAAAGTATTATTTAATGCATGTCAACTTCATTTTTAATACTATTTCTAAAGTATATTGCAGAAAGTATATAACCATTCACCACAGGATAATAAATGGATATAGAATGTGTGAGGGAAAGGCAATAAGCCAGGATCATTAGAAAGCTCAGGGCACCTCTCCAGCAACAAAAAGCAGTCATAAAGCCCAGGCTGGAACTGCACACAACAAATGGGGTACACCAGTAAATCTGGCTCAAGTAATTTTATTGCAGATGACATACAAGCCAGAAAAACATTTAGATAATTGAAATTAACGCTTTTAACAATGATCTATAAAGCAATGAATAACACTTAGGATGTTCTTTCAAGTTCTCTGTGATAAATCTGCAGTACTTGGGAATATATTTTTCCTTATATAAATGAAAATACATACAAGGGATCTTCTTTTCCTTCTGCATGGAATGTCTTCTGTGGTCAGGTAGCACAGCAGCCCCCTCTTTGCCAAACACTGCAACCCTGCATGAGGTGAAGTCTTGTTACTTTGAATTTGGAACAAAGCTAGATGGAAATGGGAAAAATAATGAAAAGGAGCTACTGGAAAAAGATCACACAGCGAATTGTTTGTGGGTTTTTTTTAACTTGATGTGAATCTGCGCCTGTGTGTTCTCCTGTCAAAGTGGTTTTGCCAAGTCAGGTCAAATGAGCAGATGCAGATGCTTGTGGAGACATACAAATGCTCCTGCCAACTTTGAAGACTTTGGGAGAATGTATTCACTAGTGCAAGGTTTTGCATCAATTCTTGTGATCCTCTAAGAAAGAAAAATTTTCATTCTGGTATTTCATGAGTACCGTATTGTTTTCAACATTGCTCTTAAAATACAACTTTAGTTCTAACTAAACTGATGAAATAGAAGATTGAATCTGACAGGTAATAAATCAGCTTTTTGATGTTGGATCACTTGTTTGAATTGCTGTTTGACCACGTTATTGGTCACTGTCTGTCACTATGCTGCTTCACAAATGCACAAAGCACAGAACCTGCCATCCCACAGAGCCCAGCGTGGGCAATGAGCCTTTAACTAAGGCTGGAAGGAACTGCGGGTGTCAGTGGGAACACTGTCATGCATGATGTGGAAACGGGTGAAAAGCTTCCATGTGCAATAGAACCAAATCTGCAGCTGAACCCCTTTAAAGAGCTGAGCTGCTCCAAGTAGCTGTTGCCGTGGGTCTGAAATCAATTTTGCTACCTGGGTTCTGCATGGAAATCTGGCCATCACTTTCCCAGCTATCAGTCAGAGCGATTTCATGAATACAAAATTAATTTAGAAAAAAATCAGATTCAATGAAACAATTTCTGTAGGGGAAGCAGAAGTGCTGGGAGACCAACTGAAATATGGTTTTGCACTCAATTCTCTTTTTTCCAGATAACAGGGATGCTTTGAAAGTACTACTGCAAGCAAACATTGTAAAAATAAAAGGCAATCCTCCAGACTTACAGAAAACATTTTCACTCTAATAAAAATGGATAGGGGGGTGTGTGTGAGAGAGAGAAGAAAGCATTATGGCTGGAAGCGGCATATAAGAGCAATGCTCTCTGTGCTGAGTTGTCAGCAGCTGGTCATGGGGAATGAGTGCTGAAGCAAGAGAGCTGATCTGCCATGATTTTGGGATGTCACTTCTGCAAAGCTCCAGCATCAGCCTTTTGAATGTTTACCATGTTAGAATTCGGTTGGAGTGGTTTTTTTCCTGAGGTGAGTGGAGGAAGCTGCAGGAATGAACCGCAGAGCATCAGCAGAAGAAAACATAGAATCACAGAATGGTAGAATTGGAAGGGACCTCTGGAGATCATACAGTCCAACACCCCTGTTAGAGCAGAATCTCCTAGTGGAGACTGCACATACCTCCAGAGAACATCTCCACTTGAATATCTCCAGAAAAGGAGACTGTGTAGCCTTTCTGGACAACCTGTTCCAGTGCTCTGTTACCCTTACAGTAAAAAAACATTTAGGTGGAACTTCTTATGCTCCAGTGTCTGACCACTGTTCATAGTCCTGTTGCTAGACATCACTGAGAAGAGTCTGGTCCCATCTGGGAAAATGCACCTAGGAAAGCCATCGCTCCTGAGGGGAGGTGGCCCATGGTCCATGACCTGTGCCACTTGGCTCCTACTCTCACTGTACCTGAGGCAGTGATGAATAAACGAGTGCAAAGTTTGATGTGAAACAGATGAATCTGGAGAGACCACCTGGGAGCTGGTGTTTGTGATAAATGAAAGCTTGCAAACTGTAAAGCCTTTTATACTGAGCTACAGTAGGCCATACAAAAGAAATGTGCTCCCAATCTGGACATATCCACCTTGACAGTGCTGTGTGTGTATCTGTGCTCCTGTCTCCATGGGGGATAACTAATTCAGCTCCCTGGAGAGGCAAGCACACTTAAATAAAAAAAAACCACCTAATTTCCTAAAGCCAGTGGCAAAAGTTGTCTCTTTTAGGGAGGATGAAGAAAAGAAGAAAGATAACAGCAGGAAGACAGACTGAATTGAGGATCAGGGCAATGCACTGACAGAGCAAGAAGGAATGGGGAGAGTTTTGTCCCCATGAATTTCAAGTTATGGTCACCTGAAGAGGCAACTGTGGGCTTGAAGTCTTCTGAAAGGAGTATGTCAGACAGATGGATGTACCTCTCCTTGTCAGAGAAAATCTGTGGCTGGTGGATGAAATTTGAGGGCGTGTAAGTTGTGCCTGGGGCAAGTTACTAGAACTGAACTGTAAAGAGGTCAAAGCTGTTGTGACATTCATTTGTATGGGTACAGAATGAACATTCCTAGAAACCATTCAAGTTCTCACATCTGCTTTCTGTATTTTTCTCCTGTTTATGTTCAGGCAAATGTGTTTGAGTTTGGGTGACTTACACTACAAGGGAAAGTCTGATGAGGAGAGGCTGAGGGAGCTGGGAGCATTTAGCTTATAGAAGAGGAGGTTCAGGGGGACCTCTTCTCTCTCTAAACTCCCTGAAGGGACATTCTAGACAGGTTGGAATTGGGATCTTCTCCCTGGCAACCAGCGCCAGGATGAGAGGTCAGGGCCTGAAGCTGCTAAAGGATGACTAAATTGGATGTTAGAAAGTCCTTCCTCCTGGCAAGGGTGATCAGAGCCTGGAATGGTCTGCCCAGGGCAGTGATGAAGGTGTTTAAGGGCAACTAGTTCTGGTCTGGCTGATGCGGTGATGTCAGATCCTAGGCTGGGCTGGATGAGCTCAGAGGTCTTGTCCAGCCTCAATAATTCTGTGTTTCTGTGTTTCTGTGAAGGCCTGGTTTAGCTGTGGTAAAGCCAAGGGCCTGCAGCCACCAGGTGGGACAGAAACAAGCTGGAAACAGAGAGCCAGGAGATTTTTTGTATTCTGTGCAACCTAACTTCTCTTTACTTTTAAGTACTGTGAATGGGCAATGCAGGTCTTTGAATATATAAGTTTGAATATATAAGTTGCTGTGTAGGCTGAGCAAAGATCTATGTAGTCTGCTGTCTTGTCCCTGCCTGTGATTTATTTCTGAGAACAATGAAATACCAGAAAGAGGGACAGACATAGTTTCACCAGCTTTCCTGCTAGTGACCCCTGGGGGAAAGGATTCATGAGCCAGTGTCTACATCTGGGTGTTTAAGTGCTGTGAAGAACACGGCCTTAAAAAAAGGTCACCTCTCTCTCCCTTTCTGAACCTACCTTCAAAGAAGGTTCCATATGCCCTTCGGACTTGTTACCAAGTTGTTGAAGAATAGTAGTTTGGGATTTGGGGTTGAGGATTTTTTCCATTCTGGTTCATGTGGTAATGAGTTAACGCCTGAAACATTCCAAGCAATGGTTGGGTGGATGTTCACTAAGTGCTTGACTGTAGCAGGTCCTCTGGCCACAGCTGTGATCAGAGTCAGTCCATTCATCTTGTGAAATGTTCAGGCAAGGGGTAAAGAAAGAGGCCATCCCCTCAGAGCTGGACTGGGTGAATATGATCCTTCAAAATGCACTGACACAAATAATGATGAGTTCAAATGCCAGAGGTCACACATGATCCAAGAAGGGTTCTTGACAGAGTAGGCACCCACTCTTCTCCTGCAAGTGGTTCTGAAGTGGTGCACAAATCACGTCTCTCTTCACTTGTAAACTTGCCCACTGCCTTCCCTGGGTGAAAGGTAAATCTTTCAGCAGTACTGCTGTTCAGTTGTGCCCTGTGTTTATTCACCATGAAAACTTAGTCTGGTAAGATTTGTGGCTCCTCATCCTGCTCTCAATTGATGTGCATGTAATACAAATTAATTTCTTGATGTGACTTGATACAAATTTCTGGGCAATGCATTTTACTCAGGATTGTTCAGGTGGGAAAAGATTCTCAAGATCATTGAGTCCAACCTCAACCTAACCCTGCTGCCCTATCTCTAACAACCCACTGCTGAACCTGTATCTGAACACCACATCCAAATGATTTTTAAATTCATCCATGGCAGTGACTCAGCCTCCTCCCTGGGGACCCTGTTCCAGGGCTGAACAACCCTCACAGTAAAGCTTTTCCTGACATCTAACCTAAACCCACTCTGGTGCAACTTGAGGCCATTTCCCCTTGTCCTGTCATCTGTCACTTGCAAGAACAGACCAACCTCACTATTGTTACACCCTCTTTTCAGGTAGTTGTAGAGAGAAATAAGGTCTCTCCTCAGCCTCCTCCCCAGACTAACCAGCCTCAGTTCACTCAGTTGCTCCTCCCAAGGGATGTTTCCCAAACCCTTCACCAGCCTTGTTGCTCTTCTGTGGACCTGCTCCAGCACCTCAATGTCCTTTCTCTATTGAGGTGCCCAAAACTCACCCCAGTACTTGAGGTGAGATGTCACCTGTGCCCAGTACTGGAGCAGGATTACTTCCTTAGTACCACTGGTCACACAACTTCTGATGCAAGCCTTGACAACATTGGCCTTCTTGGCTACCTGGGTACACTGCTGGCTCATATTCAGCCATCTGTCAATCAGTACTCCAAGGTCCTTTCCTGCCAGACATCTTTTAAGCCACTTCCCACCCAGCCTGCAGCTGCTGAGGGGTGTTGTGACTGAAATGCAGGACCCTCCACTTGGCCTTATTGAACCTCATACAATTGGCCTGGCTTATTGATCCAGCCTGTCCAGCTCCTTCTGTAGATCCTTCCTACCCTCAACCAGATTTTCACTCTCTCACAACTTGATGTCATCTGCAAACTGACTGAAAGTGCACTTGATCCCCTCATCTAGAGCACTGATAAAGATGTTACACAGGAGTGACCCCAGCACTGTGCCCTGGGGACATCACTCATGACTGACTGCCAACTGGATTTAACTCCATTGACCACAACTCTTTGGACCCAACCATCCAGCCAGTGTTTCATCCGCCAGAATACATGTCTGTCCAAGCCATGCGAAGACAGCTTTCCATGAAGATGTTCTGTGAGACAGTGCCAAAGGCCTTACTGAAGTCCATTTGTTTTGTAGTAGTTGCTTTGACAGTTGCACATGCCTTTTGTACTGACATTGCACCAACTAACAAACTGTGGTTCTCTGAGAGTCACCTGATATTCAATGTGTTTGAGAAATAACGTTTTGTATTCTTTAGCCTACAGTTGAGGGCTTACACCCATAAAACAATGGTTATTGGTAATGACAAATACAGAATATTGTTTCTGTTTCACTGGGGCGCCTATTCAAAGCATTTAAGTTCAAATTACAATGGCAATGGCATGGACAAAGCACTTCAGTTACAGTTACGCCTTTGGAGTAACTGAAAAACACACTGAAATGAAAATAATAGACTATATGGTCTGAGTTTTGGATGACCTCATTTGAGATAATTTGAACTTAATTTTCTGACTGAAGAGGAACTTCCAGAGCCCTAATTTAGAAGTTTGTTGAGTCTGTTTGGAGCAGAAAATTATGTGGCTGTTTTCCTCTGAATGGTGTGCATGTTGCTCCATGGCCTTCAAAACAGATTTGGAATTTATGCCTGCAATTCATGTGTGTGCTCTGGATATAGTTAATATGCTTGTACCCTTGGCTGTGCTAGGAGCAGACCAGAAGCTATCACTCCAGAGACAGTTATCTGAACCCTAGGCACAGTTATGGATTTTACATTACCAGCCTATTTTGCAGAAATCCTTTACTCCTCATTAACAAAATGCAGGGCTGATGGGTATCACAATATTGCTGCTCTCTTATTTATGTTTCTGCTGTTTAAAAAATTGATTGTGACTCCACTTCAGTTGGCTCTCTCATCTATTATGATGCACCATGTTCAAAACGTGTGTTTCAGACAACAATTCAAGTTTAGAAGATGTGGTCCAGGAAATCTTATCTTTCTTCTGTTCTGTCTGGTTTTGTTAAGTTTATTTATAGTAATAGGTAATGCTGAGAGTTCTGCATTAATCCTCCCATTCTCTTACTGTCAGAAATCTTCAGTACTGCTCTGCTTTCTGTGGTAGACAGTGTTCATTCTAGCACACTGCTCCAGGGTTTCCTTACAATGAGATTATTAACTCGGTAGATTTGTTACTTCAGTAAATGCATTTATTTATCAATTCCATTTTCTTAATGATCTATAGCTGGTTCTACATTTAAAAAACACAAACGGATCTTTTAAATATCACTTCACAAACAAAACATTAGGACAGGCCTCTTCTGCTGTGTTATAAGTTCATTCCTAGTTTTCCTGAGCATTGTTCTAAATGCGATATAATGCCATAACTACCATTATAAATGTCATAAATATTCAGCCATCTTCCTTCTGCAGTGCTGAAAATCTCCTAGATTCTCTAATGCCACAACATACCAAATTCCTTAGGGAACATCTCTGCATGGGAATGGTTACTGGCACCTCACACATGCTGTGCTAACTTCGCACCAAATTGCAAGAAAACTCTCTGTCCTATGCACAGTAGGTCAGAAGTTGGTGGTGCAGACAGTGCCTCAACACTACCAAAGCTCTACGGAGCTGAAACTCAGGTTTGGTGTTTCTTTTCAGCTACATATTTCATTGCATCTTTTTGTAATTATTTATTTTTCATGCCCTATAGCACCAAAAAAGATTTCTCTTGACATTTCCTTTTATTTTCTCCGTTTAGAAGTCGTAGAATCATCAAAATTATTGATGTTGGAAGAGCCAGAATCACAGAATGTTAGGGATAAAAAGGGACCTTGAAAGATCATCCAGTCCAATCCCCCTGCCAGAGCAGGATCCCCTAGAACAAGTCGCACAGGAACATGTTCAGGTATGTTTAAAACGCCTCCAGAGGTGACTCCACAACCTCCATGGGCAGCCTCTTCCAGTGCTCTGTCACCCGCACCGCTAAGAAGTTTCTTCTCATAGTTATGTGGAACCTCCTCTGTTTCATCTGACACCCATTGCCCCTTGTCCTATCATTGGATGACACTGAGCAAAGCCTGCCTCCTTTCACCTGACATCTGCCCTTTCCATATTGATCAACATGAATGAGATCACCCTGCAGTCTCCTTTTTTCCAAGCTTAAGACACCCAGCTCCTTCAGCCTTTCCTCATCAGGAAGATGCTCTACTCCATCATCTTTGTGGCTCTGTGCTGGACTCTCTCAAGCAGTTGTGTGTTTCTGGAACTGTGGGACCCAGAAATTGACATAATATTGCAGATGTGGTCTCACCAGGGCAGAGTAAAAGAGGGAGGAGAACCTATCTCTATCCNATCAACATGAATGAGATCACCCTGCAGTCTCCTTTTTTCCAAGCTTAAGACACCCAGCTCCTTCAGCCTTTCCTCATCAGGAAGATGCTCTACTCCATCATCTTTGTGGCTCTGTGCTGGACTCTCTCAAGCAGTTGTGTGTTTCTGGAACTGTGGGACCCAGAAATTGACATAATATTGCAGATGTGGTCTCACCAGGGCAGAGTAAAAGAGGGAGGAGAACCTATCTCTATCCACTAACCACCCTCCTTCTAATCTACCCCAGGATGCCATTGTTCTTGGCTACAAGGGCACATTGCTGGCTCCTGGTCATCCTGGTGTTCAACAAGACCCCCAAGTCACAGTATCACA
>VZRI01010444.1:304466-351475 GCA_013397515.1 Upupa epops | reverse complement strand
TCCTTGTGAGCACAGCAAAGCTGTTGGTGGATCTTGCTGGAGCAAAAACCAGCTGCTCTGGAAAACATCGTCCCTGCTCTCCATTGTCTCTTGGAGGAGTACTGGTTGCTCTGCTTTCCAGTGCTTTCATGAAGGGAACCCCCCTCCCAGGCTGGCACTGAACTGGTTAACGTGTCTCGGTTGTAACCCAGCCGACAATGGATAAGGGGGGCTGGGTGCTCAGGCCCCAGGAACCCCCCTTCCCAGACTTCATGGCATAAAGGCTGCTCTGCAGAGCATTCCCCCGCAGGCTCTTTGCTCACATGAGGGGACCCTCATCTGCTGAAGGGGCACAGGACAAACAAGGGCTTCGCTGTGTCCAGGATCCTTTTGGTGGCCTGGTCACTCTGGGAGCAGAATAAGAGTGTGGGGGATGGAGAAGCTCTGGCATTCCCCCCCCGTGTCTGCCGTGGCCCCCAAACCCTGCCGAGGCAGGCGTCGCTCAGCGTTGCCCACTGAGAGGAAGCAACCCCCGTCCACGCTGGAGGGTTGAAAAGCACAGGCCTCGCCCTGGCAGCCTGGAGATCCCCCAGATCCGGCCGTGCCACAGGGCGCAGGGCTCGGCCGCAGCGCTGAACTGGCTGCCGAAAGCGACGCTGGTTTTAAGGCCGCGCGTGGGGCCGCGCGCCGCTGCCCACGGCCGGTTGCCATAACAACTGTAATTTGTGGCGCAGCTTCCGCTGGGAAGCATTTGGGGGTTTGGGGTGTTTGTTAATCTCTGCTCCTTCCCTGCTTCCTCCCCATCCCCTCTCTCGTTTCTCCTTCCCAATTGCACTTGCTCCCCCTCCCTTTTCACACAACTGATGAGAGGCAAACAGTTGCTGCGTGGGTCCCCTGTCGCTGGCTGGGCACACTGAGTGCTGCAGTCCCAAGCAGTCTGGCTGTGGCCCTCCCGAACTCCTGTCACACTACTGAAACACAGAGATGCCTGGCTTCCCCTTCAACCTCTATCCTGTCCTGCAGACACTGGGTTGAAACCCATGAATAAACCCTTTTGGAAGGGCAGGCTGGAGTGTCAGGATCTCCGGAGGTTTGCTTGGACTTTTGTAAAAGGATTGCCTGCTAAATTATTTTGAGAGAACTCTAGGCGTGTGGGTAGGAAGCTTGGAAAGGTCCCCCCAGCAGTGATCATGAAGATGCTGAGCTGCTGCCACCAAGTCTTCACCTGGTGGAGGAGAAGGCATAGGATCCAGCTATCTCATCCGTATCCCTTCCCTTCCATGAGCCCCCTCTGGGGGGACAATCTCCACGATCAGTCCAAACCTTGGCCTGATGCAGATGGAGACCATGATGTGAAGCTGTTGCTCCTCAGCTGCGGGGCTCTGTCCTGTTCCTGCTGTGCTCTGGGGTTTCTCAGGAAGGAAGAGCCTCGTTACCCTGCCAGCAGAGCAAAACAGCGAACAAGCCACAGCACTGGCCACACGGGGCGAGAGATGTGAGAAGAAAGTAAGTTGCTGTCTGCACCCCCCCAGCCTCAGCAGCAGTGGAGGCACTGGAGGCATGTGCGTTTGAGAAGTGCTGGGGAAGGGGTGACCTGGATGAAGTATAGCTCAGCAAGGAAGGAGGTCAGGCTTTTAGCTGTCAGCACTCGAGGCAAGGGCTGTTTTGCTGACTCACAGCAACTGCCAGCTGGGTTTGAGCCTCTGTCTTCCCCTCCTTGGCCATGTGTGCTCCATCCGGCAATACAGATTGTGTGCAGCCTGCCCTGCCCTGCGTGAACTGCCCAGCCCCCTTGTCCCTTTGGGATGAGTTTTTGCAAAGCAGCTGAGCTGGGATAGCAAACCAGAGAATGATTGTGTTGGCTGGGGCACGGGGATATCCATGCATGTACATAACCATGACCCAGGAGATTTCTACTCTCTGAAGGATTAATTTTGCACAGGAATCAGTTTGCAGCAGAACTGATGTTAAGAACAGGCTGACTTAGAGCCCTACTGTGCCAAGACGCAAGGGGGCTGGTGTTGAAAATGATCTCCAGGCTGTGGAGTTTTGCCGAACCCTGGAATTAGGAGCTGGTGAGGAGGCAAGTTGCCTCAGCCAGCTCCCAGGTCGGGCTCCGGTCCTCGGGGCCCTACAGTGCAATGCACCCTATGGTGTTTTGATCTGTGGATGCTCCAGCATCACTAGGTGGTCCCAAGTTGTGTCCCACCAAGCTTTACATGTGAAACGGGGAAGTGTCACCGTGAGGCAGGGTTGCCGTGGACATCTTTCAACGTGGGGGGTTGAAACAGGTGTACGTCAGTTTTTGGTTGGTTTTGTGCATGAAGGGGATCCAGCTGACCAGGATTCAGTAGCCTGGAGTGCAGTGGAAGAGGGATGCAAAAGCCCTGGATGAAGTGAATTAGATGCAGTGGTGATACTCTGGGTAGCTGTGCTTTTACAGCTTCCCATAAACAGTTTCCTCCACCTCTCTCCTTTTTAATTACCTAGACAATAACTTCAATTCAATTTACAGCTCGTTTGAAGCTATAAGCGAGCGCCCGTACGTACTTGATGGCGTTAGAAGTGACACCAACTGCCCAGTACATTTTTTTTCCAGGAGCTGCCTTTGTTTGAGTGTGTTCTTTCCCCCACAGCTTTACTATTTTCTGCTCCTCCGTCTGCAAAATCTGTTGGGAAAAGACAGCTAACTGCTAGCAAAGGGTCCAACCCCCGAATTTTCTTAGCAGCCATGGACCGCCCCCCTTACAAAGCGGGGGAAGGAGAGGAAGGCACCGTGGCTGCTGCGAGTTCAGCAGAAGCCGTGCGGAGCTCTGCAGTCCCTGTCCGAAGGGGGATTTCTCGCATTTCCTGACAGTTGCCTCCATCCCAGGCATTGCGCAGATGGGGGACCCCCCGAGTTTTGTCCGTGTGCTAAACATGTTCTATTTCAGCTGTGCCCATTAATCACCAGGGCAGTGTTCCACTGCGGTGCAGTAGATGGCTTTGGTGTAGAGGAGTGACAGCTCTTGTTCGTTATGCACAAGCGGGCCCAGGAAGCGGATTTGTTTGCTTTGATGTCTAATGCTACAGACCTTTTTTTTCCCTGCTTGTTCAACTTAATCACAAGCCATCAAAACACCCGGACATGAATTATAACAAATTAACTTAAAACAAAAGGGAAAAATATTAGCAGCAGCAATGGAAATAAAATTTCGAACCCTGAATTGAGGTGGGAGTCAGGCTGACACAATAAATGGTAGCTATGGTTTCTTCTCGGAACAGATGGATGGAGAATGGACAGGTTGCAGAAATGGGGTCTGACTGGCTCAGGGCTGCGGTTTGCCCCTGAGGAGCTGTGTTGGCACAGACAGAAAGGAACAGGGACCGCACTGCTTACACAGGCAGGATGTTTTAGGGCATCTCCATGTAAGTGAATACAAGATGAGGGCTGTGACATCCTCCCCACTCTGCATCCTTTGGGAGCTATAGCATCTGCATCTCTGTGAGCATTCCATCCCCAGAACACTCCACTGGTTCTGAAACAAGCCTGCCTTTTCCTTCTCCTTTCCTTCCTTGTCTTGCCAAGTACAGTTGACTGTTTATTACCTCGTTAATTAACAGGCAAGTGGCTAATCTATTCTTGTCAGTTGGCACTTGGTGCTAAAGGACGTTCTGTGTATGGGCACCTTCTCCTGCATGTGAGCACATGCCGTCCCAGCCTCTATTTACATAACACTATTGACATTTTGAGGATGAAATTATGTATGCTGCTTTAATTCGCTGTTAAATTAAATTATGAATGTTTGGATCGTAGTAATTTCTTTTGTTCTAGGAACAGATTGTTTTATATATCTGCCTATATTACCAAGTTATTAATTTAATGATTTCATAATAGAGGTTCATTCCTTTGGGTAGTATAAAGCGAAAAGAGTGCTCGCTGTGCAGCTTCAGCTGACTCACTTGTCCCCACGCAGATTGCAGGGGGTTAGGAAAAAAGCTGTTGAGTTTGGCAGCATTCAGGAGTCTGCAGAGCAGGACTAGGGACTTGGCACATGCCGCTCACTCCTCTGACAATGCTCAGAGCCAGGCTTTGGTCTCCAGCTGCCTGGATGGGTGAGCTCATAGCAGCCCTTTGCCTGATGACTTCAGCTCATCTGGATACTGGTTGTGCTAACAGCACCTTCAAGTGTGAGCAAGGATGATGTTGCATGGCAGGCAGAAAGAGGTGCGCACCTCATCTCTATCCCTGACTCCTTCTGCACCTCCTGAGCCCCATGGCACTGGCACCAGCCTGCACAGATCGATGCAATACAGGGATGCCCTAACTCAGGCTGAATTCCTGCTTTTGCAAAACTTTGGCTCTGCAAAGTTGCCTCTTCCCCTTGCTAAAAAGTTGAACCAGTTCTCCAAACATCAGGCCTGACAACAGGTCCATTAGAGCATCTGGGGGACAGGAAGATGAATATGAGCTAGCAGTGTGCCCAGGTGGCGAAGAAGGCCCATGGCACCCTGGCTTGTATTAGAAATAGTGTGGCCAGCAGGAGTGGGGAGGTTTCATCCCCCTGGATTCGGTGCTGGTGAGGCTGCATCTTGAGTATTGTGTCCAGTTCTGGGCACCTCAATACAACAGTGATGTGGAGCCACTGGAGCAGGTGCAGAGCAACTAAGCTGGTGAAGGGCCTAGAGAATAAATCTTATGAGGAAAGACTGAGAGAGCTGGGTCTCTTTGGTTTGAAGAAGAGGAGGCTGAGAGGAGACCTCATCGCTCTCAACAACTACCTGAAAGGACATTGTGGAGAGGTTGGTACTGGTCTCTTCTCACAAGCAAGGAGTGATAGAAAAAGAAGGAACGGGTTCAAGTTACAACAGGGTTGAGTTAGACTAGATATTAGGAAGAATTTTTCACAGGAAAGGTGGTCAAGCACTGGAACAGGGTGCCCAGGGAGGTGTTTGAGTCGCCATCCCCGGATGTGTTTGAAGATCGTTTGGCTGAAGTATTGACGGATCTGGTTTAGGGATGAACTTATAAGGCAGGGTAGCTGGTTGGTTACTTGATGATCCCAGGGGTCTTTTCCAACCAGAGTGATTCTGTGATCTCCAGGGCTGGCACCACACTTGGTAATGTTTTATGCAGGGCATTTAAGGCCTGAGCTCCTAGAGTCGAGTGACTTCACATGTTCTTGTATATGTGTGTATATATATATTTAATATATTTATCCTTTTATCCTCTCTGGCATCACCCACTGTGATGTGGGGAAAACCTGGGAAAATTTGTCCACCTACAAGCTCAGAAGTGAAAGTACAACAGCAGAAGCAGTGCCAGAGATTTGTTCTTTAAAAATATGACTTTGATAAGTGATGTGGGGTCAGGGACCAAGGAGTGGGATGCCTGGGATGCTAACGGATTTTATCATCTCAGAAAAGATGGAGCAAAGGCATCAGTTTAAGCCAATCCTGACTCGCTGTGGTTGGGGAGAACCTGGACAAGAAGAATGCAGGAAGGTCAGGCTCCTTCCATCCATCCCCTGATCCTTTTTTCTAACACAATTGTTTTTCAAAGCTCATGGGACCTTTTCTGCCCCATGAGTTTCCTGGAGGCCGGTGTTACTCCCTGCCCTGTGTGTCCAGGCACCCTATAAATAGCAAAGCAGTGAGTAAGTCAATGATCCGGCAATTCCGAGAGAATTGCTGAGCCCTGGGCAATCCTTGCCTGGCCCCACCAAGACTCACGAGTAATTTCCATTCTAATCCGTGCTGCTTGACTGCTAAGAGGGTAGTGGCTCCTGCACTTCCTCCTTATTTAGCCGAACAATTTATAGCTTCTGCTGTGGTTGCATCATAGTCCTGGAAAGCTTGAGCAGGGGAAAGCTTTCACTTTACTGCGCTTTTGCATCATTGCATCCTCATGTTACAGCAGTGATTGCACCTGTGCATGACTGCGTCATGGCACTGGCCCCAGAAGATCAGTTCAGGTTGTTAGCGGGTGCTAATGATTCTAAGGGCAGAGTTGGAGAGCCCTGGTAGATGAGTGGTTCAGCAGAGGCTGAGCTTGCAAATTGCATCAGACAGGAGGAGGGATTAAGAACCATTAGAACAGGTCTGCTGCTGGGTGAGACCTCAAGGTGCCCACCAGCACTTGTCAATTGAGTCATTGTCGAAGAGCTGCCTCAGTGGACGTGCTCCTTTTCTGAAGCGCTTTGTTTGCTTGGACTTGCTCGTTGTATTTATTTTCTGGTTCTGATTGGTAAACTTACTCTGCGAGAAGGGGAAATCCAGGTTAGAGCTTCTCCACAGTTACCCAGGTCTCGTTGTGTGTTACAAGCAAACTCCTAATTCCTGCAGGCAGAAACCGGAGCACTGCAGAGGAAGCCGTTGCACCCCAGGTAAGAGAGTGCTGCTAGTATTGTGAGCACTCTGACTGCAGCGAGATGCATCTTTGAACTTTGAACAGCGGGTTTCTGTGGGTGACTCTGTACGGATTGTACCTCTTTGTTCTGGATGCTCCAGGCTGGCAGGATATGAGCAAACCTATGCAGCCCAAGTGAGGAGGGTGAATCCATAGCCTGTGCTGGCTGTGGTGCAAAGCTAAGCTGGCTTTAAGGGTTCCCAAGTGAGTACTGGAGGGGCGGTTTGTGCTGTGTGTAGTGTTGACGTTCACCACACGGCTTTCACGCCACAGAAGGGACTGTGAAATGATCTGGAAATAGCGTGCTTTGGCTGCTTTGTGTTTCCTATGCATTCCCACTGCAACTGGTTCCCCTTGCATAGCAAGCTGAGGTGGGTGCTGGGCTGAGCCCTACCTAGCAAAGGACCTGGCTTGGATTTCAAGCCGTAGAAATGTGCGGAATTCGTTATTTCTGCTGGTATCCACTCCGAAGGTTAATTCTTGCAGTTAAAATATGTGCCTTATTTTATCAATGGGAGGCTGAAGCCAGACTCCTTTCCTCTTGTTATGTCTGTCTTCGCTAGATTAAGGATCCTTTAGCAGCCTGCATTTTCTCCCAGTAAGGTATTTATTTCCTCCTGGCGATCAAGTCACGTCCTCTATACTTTTGATAAACTAAGCAACCTGAGCTCCTTGAGCTCTTTCCTCTGCAGAACTTTTGGCCAGGTCTTGTGACTTGTCTGTGCACCTTTCCTGCAGCCCTCTGGCCTGCCTGAGGGTCTACATTCCCAGGTGGTTTTCCATAGAAATGCCCATCTATAGGACAACCCAAAGGTGAAGCTAACCCAGTTGGGAAGCAGAGGGGGTTTGAGGCAGCACCAGTCCACGCACAGCAGTGCACTGTCCCCGCTAGCGCCTCTGCACACCGACACGCTCGCCTTTAACCGTAGTAAAAGAAAGAGTAAAGCTGAAAAGCAGGGATGGTGCAATGCGTTGAAGGCCATCTGTGATAAGAAGATGGTTTTTTCTGTTAGTGTCTCTTGTGCTGCCGCCTTGTCGGTCTGGGTCATATCATCTCTCCTGGCCCTGTGTTGTTTTTCTAACCCTGCGACATTCAAGAGGTGGGGGAAGTTTTTTGCCTCTCTTCAGCCATGGGGGCGAAAACGCTGCTTTTCCCCATAAATTGGAGGCGTTTCCTCTGTGCTGGCGTAGATGCATGGACACGGGGAAATGGGCTGACGAGGCCGCAGGTGGGAAGGGAACCCCCGAACGCACTGGAGGGTTCCGTTAGGAAGCAAAGGAGATGGAAGCCCCTGTACGTATCTAGCTCCCATAGAGGTTTCGTACTCGCTTGCGCACCACCTCAGGGCACTGCAGTCTGGGAAGCAGCGGCGACAGTTACCGCCTGCGCGGAGACTGCGGGTGAAACACTGCAAAAACCGCTTAACGGGAACAGCCTGTCTGGCCCGGGGTGCCGCGGTTGCCTTACGGACGCGGTGAGGACACCTCCGCCTTCAGAGCTCTTGCGTTCTAATTATTCTCGCCACGGCTTGTGCCCTGCAAAACACCCTGGATACAGTGCTGGGTAAGTGAGGCAGTTCAGACATTAGAATATTTGCAAAGTGGTGCTTTCCAGCAAAAGACACTTGAAATAATCTGTTTCGGCATCAAGTGGATTTGCTCCAACCAAAGGGCCGTCATCGGTGTCAAAAGCACTCAGTGTCAGGCCGGCAGAGTACCCACTTCTTGTTAGCTACCCAACGCCCAACAGTAAACACGGTTTGCTGTTTTGCCATCTTAAGAGCAGGGGAAAAAACCCTTTCTGACAGCTTGTTTAACCTTTCCCTCGTCCCTTTCTCACTTGTAAGTGCTGAAGTTCTCAACTAAGGGCAGCTGTGAAGAGCAGAAAGGGAGAAAGAAGGAAGGTGGGGGACGGGGATGTGTGGGGGTATCTAAACTTTTCATGTTGGCTGAAAATACAGTGTCTCACACGTTCTGCCTTCTTCCTTGTAATTAAAAAGCTGTTTGAATGCTGCTGCAAAGGGTAACCCCAATTAGAAGGTTTCAGAGGAGAGCTGGGATTAACAGATTTTTCTGGTGATGGCACCGCAGGACTTGGGAAGCCGGGTTCCCTCTTCCCACCGCTGCTTCAAAGCTCCTTTTTTTGGGGTAATCCAGCGCAAACCATAGTTCCAAGGGGCTTTTGTCCCTCTGCTAGGGAGCAGCCCTGCACGGATGCCGGTGTTGGTGTGTCCCCTCAGTGTCAGGGATACGATCATTCCTTTGCGCATCCTCATTAGGTAACTGTGGTTTAAAACAAACGCTTCTGTGAGTTGAGCCCAGGCAATTTCGTGACTGGAGTTTATCCTGCAGGGGCTGGGGATTTTATTGCTTGGTGTTCTTTTTCCCTTAAATGGAAAGCTCCTACGATGCCCTTTGGTGTGCGAGGGGGTCTGGCCCAGTGTCCCAGGGATGGGCTGCACCGGTTCCTTCTGGGACCCACTGCCTGCAAACGTCGGTGAGATTTGGCATTTTGCAGCTCCTGCCTGGCTGGTGGGCTGCTGGCCAAGGAAAGTAAGCACAATGGCTGCAGCATCCTCAGTGCTCAGCTCTGCTCCATGAATGCTTGTCCCGTGTCCACCCAGGACCCTTTTCCTACAACTCAAGGGGTCCTGGACCACCTGCTTGGGGGTCCCAGACCTTCTGCTCAAGAACCCCAGCTGAGGTGGCCCATGAGCCCCTTGTCCTGGCCCCAGAGGCTGAGGCTCGGACACTTGTGGAAATTAATTTTTTTCCTCCCCCCGATTTGGGTGAATCCTACAGTTCCTTTGGAGAGAGCTTCTGCTCGCAGGAGCTGTAAAACTCCCAGCAACTGTGAAACACAGGCCTTAAAACAGCTCTTGCAGCAAACGCTGGGCTACAGATCTGGACCCGGGTTATTTTTTTTTTTTTCAATTAAGCTTTTTTCCCCCCTCACACGAATTAATTGATATTTACTCAGTGTCAAAATAGCTGCAATGCGTTGGAGTGCTGCTCGCCATGCAGTTGGAACAAGGCGCTGGGGAAGGGTGGCATGAGTCAGTGGTAAGTGAAATAAAAGCAGCAGCTCCTGCTCGAGGCCAATTACGTTTCACTAGAAGAAATGGGAGGGAAGCACATGGGCTGCAGAGAAACGGTTCCCAGGAAACCTGCCCTGATCTCTTTTTGGAGAAATTTGCCTCATTTTCCTGGGCAGGTGTTGCTAGGGACTTGGTTGCAAGGCAAAAGCAGCACCCAGTCGGTGTACTGGGCACCGTGATGCTGTAAAGGATCACAGTCTGTGGGCTGGATGGCACATTGGTTTTGGAGGGTGCTTGGGACTGTGGATCCAATTCAGGTAGTTGGCAATGCAGGTGCTGTGTATGTAGATGTGTTTTTTTTTCTCTCTGATAGTTGTGTTTGCATGTTGGATGATTTCTCAGTGAAGCATGGCCTCTTAGAAACTTTAATTGCACCTATTTATATATAAAAATTGAGCTGGGAGAGTGTGAGTGAGTAGTTTTGGGTGTGGGAAGTAAAGCAGCTTATTGCTTACAGCTGTTCTGTCAGCTGGAGCCTTGCAGGGATGTGGGCTCTTGTCCCTGGTGATCATACTGTCAGAGTTCCCAGTTAGCCCAGCAGCAGGTAGGTACTGGGGCTCCCCATCCTAAAGATGTGGGAGTCTTGGGTGTTACAGAGAGGTGGCTGTATCCTGCAGCCCAGCATTGTTCTGCAAAGGTTCCTTTTTCTTTTTTTCTTCCTTGGCTTGTGAGCAGAGGATCTGCTGGGATCCCTCCTAGGACTGGGTCCCTGTGGATTTGAGTCACAGCAACATGATCCCAGACTGATCCTCATGTTTTTCCAGAGCCTTCAGCCTCAGTCAGTCTCTCCTGCAGACTTTGGAACAATTCAACAGCATCATCTGCCCTTCTCCAGGGCTTCCGCTGGGGCCTCTCCTTCATCTTTCCCCAGACCGGGTTGTTTGCACAGCAACAGTGTGTGCAGGATGAGGGGGGGGGAAACCCTTTACTGTACAGAAAGGAAGCCTGAGGGTGCTCTGAGAAGAAACATCGACTCTCGCAAACACCCTGTGGCTGCAGCAAGAGCAGGCAGGAGCACTTCATCCATGAGCCCCAGGCAGCCCTGGACCTATGTGGCTGCAAAAGCAGTCAGGGCTGTGTTTAATATCAGTTTTACCTGGCCAGAATTGCCCAACAGCATATGAAAGCTATATTTCTTCAGTTACGGGGTTACAGCTTTTACAATGAAAGTCCTTTGGGGTTTCTTTGTGCCCTGCTACCCTTCATCCTCCTTCTCAGCTCCCGTTTATCTGACTCCCATTTATCTGCCCTCATTTGTCATCTTTATTAGTTCTTAATCTCCCATCGGTGCTTTGGCGTTAAGAGTGGGATTAGGGGAAAGTTTAATTGGATGGCACTCCATGGCCCTCCCAACATCAGATTCAATAAAAATTTATGAAAGGATAAAAATCGCACTGGGTTTTACAGCTCTGGACAGAACAAAAGGGACTGGAGAGGAGAAAAAGGTAACTCCTTCCCACCTTCTTTTTTTTTCCAGTCTTCCCAACCCTGTACAAGCCACATTTCAGCTCCATTAAACATGGAAGGAAGGATCTGTGTGAGCAGCAGTGTTATCCTTTTGCTGTGTGTAAGCAGTAAGTGGTCCTGCCACTGCTAACTATCAGCTCCTGATTTCCCCTGACAGGAAGATGAATTGGGCTTCAGTGTATGAGAAAATAACACTTGCTTCTCATTGAAAATACGTTGAACTGCTGGAGAAGCTAAGTCCCACACCTCTCGCCAGACTAGGCTGCTCAGAGCCCCATTCACCCTGACCTTGAATGCTTCCAGGGATGAAGCAGCCACAGCCTCTCCAGACGAACTGTTCCAATGCCTCAGAACCCTCGCAGGCAAGGATTTCTGCCTCAGATCTCATCTCCATCTCTCTTCTTTCAGCTTGAAATGACATCCCCTTGTCCTAGCACTAGTCTCTCAGCAGAAGGCCCCCTCCAGCTTTTGTGTAGCTCCTTCCTGGACTGGAAAGCTCCTATGAGGGCTACCTGGAGCTGCCTTTTCAGGCTGAACAGACCCCACTCCCTCAGTCTGTCCTCAGGACATAGGGGCTCCAGAACTCTGAACATCCCTGTGGCCTCCTCTGGACTTGCTCCAACAGCTCCATATCCTTCTTGTACTGGGAATCCCAGAACTGGATGCAGGACTCCTGTTGAGTTGTCACCAGAGCAGAGCAGAGGGGCAGAATCGCCTCTCTTGGTCTGCTGGCCATGCTTCTGATGCCGCCCAGGGTGCAGTTGCCCTGGGCAGCAGTTGACTTTGGTGGCTTACATCCAACTTTTAATCCACTGATACTCCCATGCTGTTTTCCACAGGACAAAATATGATGGATAACAGCTCAACAACTACATCCATCGCTTCCCTCAAAATCCATAGCTGTATCCTGTTCAGGTCCTATGAACTTGTGAACCTTCAGGCTCTTTATAAGGTTGCAAAGTTGAACTGCCCCTACTGTGGGTGGTTCTTCTCCGGGTCCCAGCCCTTCACCTTTATGACTTGGGTGGCCTGGTTTGAGTTCTGGCCAGTGAAGAATGAGGCAAAAAAGTCATGAATCACCTCAGTGTTCTCTGCATCCTGGGTTGTCCCAGTTTAGCAAGACTCTCAGTTAGCATCCCTTGATGGTCTTTGGGGAAGACATTTGTTGTCAGCTCAAACATTTAGATAGGTTGTTTTTTAGGGGGTTGCAGACCTTCCAGCCTCATCCACCCTGAATCCCCATCCTGGCTGTGCCTGTCCCCCATTCCCAGCACATAAAGGGGACCCTGCTGTCCTTAGCCACTTCCTCTTCATTCTGAAGATGATTAAGGGCTTTTAGAGGGAGCCCAGGGCCTGGGGAGAGGATGAATGGGAGCTGATTGAGGCTGCCTAGTTCAGGGGGGTGTGTGCACAAGTCTAGCTTCCTTCCTCCGTCATTGAGCCACCAGTCTCCCTCTTCTGGGTGCTCTCCTTTTACTCAGTTCAAAGCAGAACTGGAGCTGCCTGAACCTCACAAGAAAAATCATTGCAAAGTAAAACGATGGGAAAATCTTCCCTTGTTCTTGTTGGTTTTTCTTGTCTCCCTCATGATGGAAACTGTAACTGGTAGAAACAAGCCTGCCAAGATAATCCTCGTTACAGCATTCCATTAGGGCAGTAATTGTTTCCATTCCCGTGATAAAGGATTCTGGCTGTGTTTTTCCCTGAAATGCCCAGCTCTGGTTGTATTTGTTTTTCTCTTTTGGTTCTTGTCCCGACTTTTTCTTCTAAAGTAACATATGGAGGGGGAAAAGTGTGGGGAAGTGTTAAGAAAGAAGGTGGAACAAAAGAAGAGCATAAAAATAGAGAAATGGAGGCTGGCTGGCAGGGGTAGAGTGAGATCAGAGCATGTGGCTCTCACATGGGGTGCAGAATGCAACCCACGTGGGCTATAAAGCACCCAAAACCAGAGAACAATTCAGCAGGGCTGTGGTTCTGAACACACAAAGAGCACCCTTCGGGCTGGAGCATCCCTGAGCCTGGGGAAGATGCACTTTTATCCATGTGAGAGTATCCCTCCCTGAGTTTTCATGCCTGTTCCAGCCCGCTCTGGGAGTTCTTGTCCCAGCAAATTCTGCTGCTGTGTTTGGGGAGCATCAGTGAGCGAACTGCAGGCAATTACAGGCCACGAGAAAAATCTCCCTGCATCAAAGAGAGCATCTGTTCAGTTCCAACTCCTCTGGGGACAACGGCAATGGGCTGAAATAAAGAGACTTTGTCAAGTCCTTTCAGGCCCCAAATTGCAGTTCTGTAAGAAGGGGTTTATGAGCCCTCATGGGCTGATTGTGGGAGCCTGGCTCTTCCATTGGACAAATATAGCACTGGTGTGGAAGAGGGGCTGTGTTTGAGCAGAGCTGGGAGGAAGATCAGTCTTTAATGGAGCTTAGCCCAGAGAAGAGCAGACTTGGGGGGCACCTTATCACTCTCTGCAACTACCTGCAGGGAAGTTGTAGACAGGTGTGGGTCGGGCTCTTCTCCCAAGCAACCAGTGATAGGGCAAGAGGGCATGGCCTGAAGCTGTGCCTGGAGAGGTTTAGGTTGGACATTAGGAAGCTGTTCCTTGTGGAAAGAATGGTTAGACGTTGGAATAGACTGCCCATGTAAGTAGTGGAGTTGCCATCCCTTGAGGTGCTCAAGAAGAGGCTGGCTGTGACGCTTAGTGTCCTGGTCTGGCTGATGTGGTAATGTTAGGTCATGGGTTGAGCTGGATGTTCTCTGAGGTCTTTTTCAGCCTCAATAATTCTGCAAGATTTTTAAAATGTGTATTTGTAGATAGTATAGCTCTGTGCCTCAGTTTCCTCCTCTGCTGCCAGCAGCTGACTGTGCTTCCCCTTTGCCTGCTATCCCCCTGCTCCAAAAATTCAAATTTCAAGGGTGGTTGGTGACAACATGGCCCAAGGAACCCTGGGCTGGGTATTCTCCAAATTGCCCTTTGTCTCAGGGGAAGGTGTTGGCAGCTCTGAGCTTGGTTCTGCCACCTATCTACCCCTTCTCTGAAGCTTTATCTGGCTGCCCTGTGAATCTTCAGCATCCCAGAGCATATTGCTGGAGAAGATGCTTGGAGGTGAAGGTGCAGCTGAGGGTGGTGAACAAGTCGCGAGTCAAGGTTTGACTGTGTCCTGTGCTCCCACAGCTTGGCAGCACCACAGTGGGCAATTCCTGGGGAGAATAAAACGGTCTGCCCATTCAGTGACCCTGACTGCTCCTTGTAAGCAGGCTAAGTACCGATTCAAGAGTAAGCCTGATTTCACTTGCCTTGTGGTACTTGAACAAATATCAGCAGAGTGGAAGCGTTGTCAGGCTGGATCAGAGCAGAAGCCTGTGTAGAATCATCTCCCTGCTTCAGAAAGTCACCAGGCTCAGTTCTTTTAAAGAAAGATGCAGCAAATCGGATGGAGAGCAAAGGCTGTTTGTAATCGGGGTTTTCTTTACAGCTACCGGGTGCAGAGGAGCCGGTTTCTGGCAGGAGATGGTGCTGGGACAGCCAGTTGACAGCTCCAAATCAGCGGAGCTGCTGTCGAGCCCGCACTGAGAGCGATGAAATCAGTTTCTTTATGTAGACAAATGACCCAACATCATCAAGAGATGAATTAATTGCTGTGAATGGCTAACGAAGCATTGTGAGTCAGCAGCGCTTCTCTGCACCAGCAGTTTGATCTCTATGCGATGGGGAAGGCGTAGTTTGAAATGCCTTTCCTGGGTTGTTTTGGAAGCTGTTCCGGTCACCTTCATCCCACGCTGCTGGGGATGAGGGACATTTGCCAACAAGGCTCCTGAAGGCATTTCCAGCCCCCTGTTCCTGCGCGCAGTGTGGGGCTCTGCCCCCGCGGCATGCTCTGGGTGATGCGTGTGCTCACAGCGACCCAGAGCTGCCCCAAAAAGCTCTTGGTGATTGCTTGTGGGTTTGGGGCAGGGCACAGCATCGTGCCCACGGGCTCTGGGGGATCTCCAGGTCCTCTGAGGACCTGATAGCTTACGTTACAAAACAGGCAGTGGAAACCTGTCCCTGGGCTTGTGTGATCGCCGTGTAGCACTGTGTGTGCTCAACCCCACACTAAAGGCTGCTGCCCTGCCAGCTTCCTGGAACTGCCCCGACAGCGACGGTCTCAGTGGTGCCCTCTCAGCCTCTCACCCACTGCTTGGTCGAGAAGTCTGAGAGCTGGGGGACTAGAGTGGGGGAGGAGGAGTGGAGAATAAAACATAAAGGAATAAAAAAAACCCCAGGAGGCTGTGAAGAGCCGGGGGGGGAAGCTCTTTTCATCTGTATAATAGTCTGTTTGTGACAAGGAGTCTCTGTTCTCTTCCAGTGGAAAGCTTTTAAGAGCCCAGAGAAGCACAGGCAGTTAGGCAAGGTTTGTGTACCTGATGGGCTGTCGTTAACAATCACTTGTTGGTGCCCAGGCGCTTTGGAGTGCGGCCACCGAGAACTGATTGCCAGGGAGAGTTTGGTAGGTCAAGATGGGGGGGGACTCGCTCCCCTCGGCAGAGGCACCTCCTCTCACCCTCGTGTTAGTGGTGTGTGAACTGCTGGAGACAGGCGAGACGGTGGAGAGCTCTGCAATTAATGAGTGACGTTAAAGTTGTTCATCAGGTACGCTCGCAGAGCCAGCTGGGGGGAAAGTTAATGCTCATCAACCAAAATCTCTGAGAGCCTGAAAGATCAAAGTTGGGAGTGAGGAGAGTGTGTGAACGAATTTGGGGCGTGATGGAAGAGCAACCGACAGCTGGCCCTGCATCCGGCTGGGCAGCACTGGGTGCAGTGGTCTCCATCCCCATGGAAGACAGGTGAAGGATGGGTGGGCTTTTAGGGCTCCATTCTCAGCCCAGGAAAGAATCTGCTTTGGTTCCTGACTGTCGCAGAAGCTTTCCCTGCCACTCAGGATCAGCCATTGCAAGGAAAACAAAGCTGGAGGGCATCTTCACATGGCATAAGTTGCAGGGTTACTTTAAAGTGGGATGCTAGAACCACTTGTGTTTCCGTTTGCAAGTGGAAGTAGCTGCGTGTATTTCTCATCGCAGGGATCTTTTGAGGATGACAAATGCTCTTGGGACACAGAGCAGCTCGTCCCCCTCCATTATGAGCTGAGAAACCCTTAAAAGGCCCCTAGCAGTGCCCATCTCCAGGGCACATCTTCCAAAGTCATTTAAATGGGCTAACAGCTCTGCAGACTGGGCAGCAGAGTGTGACTGTACCCGCCTCTCTCACTAGCTTATTTTTGGCTCGTTTTCACGTACTTGAAAGCCCCACTAACACTGCAAAAAGGCTCAGCCACAGGATAACTTAATTAAACTTGAGTTAAATATTCATTATTTGGCTTCAGCTACTGCCTTTGCTGAATTTCCCTGCTTCTGCTTTCCCCGGGGCTAATTAGTCTCATGGCAGCTGCTGGTTGCGACCCGTTTCTGTTTGTATGAAAACAGAAGAGGCGCAGTCGCTCGGTGCTGCTGTTTTGCTGAGCCGGGATCCTCTTGCCCGGGTGACCCTAACAGATCGTTTGCAGTTACAGCGGTCACGGTTCACAGCGTGGATTTACGGTGTGTTGGCTCCTGCAGCCTATCCTGGGTACCTGTCCCCCTGAGGGAGCATCCTGCATCCGCCGCTTGCTCTCCCGCAGCCTCGGTGGATTAAGGTGAAGTGATAGGTGTTTTGGGACTGCTTGAAATCAGCCAGGGACAAGCTAGGAGCCTCCTTGCTGAGGTTCCCCTTTCACGGCCAGTGAGCTGGGGTGGGCTTGGGAAAAGTACTTTTGAAGCCTGGGCTGATGGGACAGCGTCTTGATTGATTCCTTTCTCTGGGTATCATCTGTTCTGCTTTCTGGGTTTCTTAGCCACTCCAGTGCTGTCTTGTCCTCGAGGTAGTGACATTGAGAGCAGGATAAAAACAGATATCTACTGAAGTTATACACGGGGAAGATTTGGAAGGAGTATGATGGTGAAGTGCTGTCAGTGGGTGCCCGTCTGCCCTGGTTTTGGGGTGTCCCAGCACTTGGAAAGTAGAGAGAAGCTGGGACAGCACTGAGTGAGCCCGGCTTGCTGGAGTAAGAGAGCAGCAAGTTCCTGCCAAGCCCTTTGCAAGGAGATTTCCTCCTGCAAGTGGGTCACAGCAGCTCTGTGGAACTGGAACCTGAGCATCAGTTTTAATTTCCCACCATGCTCCAGCGTGCACTGTCTGCGACTTCATCTGCTTTGAGCTGCTACGCCGCTGATTTATTTAAGGTTTCTAAACCTACTGCTCTGGATCTCCCCAAAGAGCTGAGCAGCAAACACTGCAGGCAGTGTAGCTTCAACACTGTCCCTGCCTAGGGACCACATAGCAGTTGCTTCTTGACACGAGCAACAGTGACTGGATGTTACAGAGGAGCCTTGCACCGGGCTCTCTGCTCCTGGCCGTGCCCCCACTCCTTGCCTGGACATTGCCTCAGCACCTGGCCCTTGGATCAGAGGAAGTTTTAATTTGGGTTGGGTTTTGCTTTCCCTCTTACACACAGGAATTCATCGTGCCTGTACGCATCACTTTGAGATGTTATTTAAATGTGTTTTCACTTGAATCCTAATTCTGGGGGGAAAAAAAGAGCCTTCCAATACCAAGTTATTTAATTTTGTTCCTTGGCTCTCTATTCCGTTAAAGCTGCTTTTGCTTTCCTGTGTCCAGGATGAAAACTCCTGTCAGGTTTCCCATGAGCTCATGATATTTCTACTGGAGCCTTTCAGAGAGAAGGCAGAGTGAATAAATCTCCCCTATGCTCTAGATAAGATTTTTCTGTCCCTAAACCCTCCCAGCCAATGTGCTGTGCTGAGGAAGCAAACTATATCTGCTTCTAAATCCTCTGCAAGCTGTCTGGCAGTGGATTTCTTGCCTCACCAGTATCTCAGCAGGTCTCCATCTGCCTCCTGCAGTTTTGCCCTTTGCTCGCTCTCTGCTTGGTGTTGGACACAGGTGTCTAGGTGACTGAAGCCTGTCAAGCCCCCAATTGTCATCCTGGTGCCAGGGGGCTTGGTGCCAGCAGGAATCGTGATTGCCCCTTGCATCAGCTGCCTTCCACAGGCTGCCAAGGCCTGCAAAAACCTTCGCTGGAGAAATAAGCTTGACGCTGTAAAGTAGTGTCAGGACATCTGTCAGGAAAATCGATGGCAATGTGCAATTGTGCCCGTAAATAAGCTAGAGAAACAGGCTGGGTCAACGGGAAAGGGGAAGCAATGCCAGGTTCTGGCCCAGGCAAAGATAACTCATTTTGTACATGTGGTCCAGGGAAAGAAACCAATCCACATGGCAGCTCCCAGCCAAGGCTGGATGCTGGGGATGGGAAAGCATCTGTCTGGAGGTTGGAAAGCACGTCAGATCTTGCTGAAACTTGTTAATTTGTTGTTTACCCTGATTATTTCCATGCCCCACAGATGATTTTTCCCTCCAAGAGAAGGCAGAGGCTCTAGCCAAACTTTTCAGGGTAGGTTGGACCTTCATCATTTCACACAGCCCTTTGCCCTCCTCCCCACAGCTATGTGTGAAGGGCATCGGGAAGAATCGGGAGTCTTCTGCAGGATGGAAAAGAAGCTTCTCTCTTGGCCATGCAATTCCTGATCTGGAAAGGAAAGGGAGAAGCTGAGTGGGAAGCCTAAGCAGAGTGAATTTTTGGCTCTGATCCTGAGCAACTTACAAGCAGGGTGCAAAGCACCAGCTGGGCTGCAGCCCTTGCGTGGGGCCCTTTGCAGCAGCCATGGGACTCAGTGACAGATTCATCCAAATTAGGCAGCTCAGCAGCTCCCCAGGTCCTCTGTCTCTGTAGGCGTCCTCCCATGTAGGGACCCTTACTTGCATTGCTCCCCTCCTGCTTTTCACCATGCTTCCAATCCTTACTGGGAGCCGAGGAAGGAGGGGTACACAGCTGCAGCGGGAGCCTGGGGGGTGTCCCTCGGCTCTCTTTGCTGGGACTTTGGGGTATGACAATGGCTGTGTCATACCTGTCACCCTGAAATGTCAATGCTGACACCTGCTGCAGACCCTGGCACGTGCACACACCCCATCCCCTATCCCCATGGGCTCTGCTCTTTTCTCCTTATCGATAGCCTCTATTCTTTGGGGTTCTTGCCTGTTTAACTGAGTACTGATGGGTGGGAGGCTCTAGGCTGAGTGTCGGGGCAGTGACAGCAGGACAGAATGGATGGACGGACTAAGGCAGCCCCCATCCCAAGCCCTTTGCTTAACATTCTGAACCTGCGGCTCTTGGCTAGTTGCTTTTCATTGCCACTCTTGCCGATTAAACAGTTAATTCTGTTGTACTTTACATTTTCAAAGCACTTTCTAGTCGCTCACTAATCCTTCGATGTGTTTGCTGACAGCCAGGGGAACCAGCCCACTCTCCTTGGGGACAGATCATGGATGCTTACTTGGCAGTGCCAGCTCCAAGCTCCAAGAAGCAGCTCCCTGGATCATCACTAGCTGTTCCCAGCTTGGTGTCCCTGCAACAGATCCTCCTGCACCAAGCACTACTCCTGCCAAACCTTTGTTCAGTCCACCATCTCTCCTATTCTGGTAGCTGAGCACATAATGCTTGTGCTTTGCCACACTGTAGCTTGCAAATAAGCAGGGAACATGGAGGCAGCTGCTTTCTTGGAGCATGTTTGCTTGTGTTTGGCTTGTCTGTCTCTGCTCCCTCTCCAGCCAATGCTTTGCTCCCAGTGGGCAAGGCTGCTGCCTGAAGCTCCTCACTTTGCTTAGGTCCCTGTAGTTCTGGTTTGTCCCACCTCCAGGCTTGTGCAGCTCTCCTTCAGGAGCCTGTGTTCCTGGAAAGAAACTTCAGGAAAAAACTAAAGACGAAAAGCCCTTTGAGAAGGGTCTCATTCGAAGGCGATGATTTAACAGTGTGCCCAGCTAGATTTGAGCTTAGAAAATAGAGGCCCCAAACTGTATCACTGCCTGGAAGGTGGGGACGTGGAACTGCTGGTGAGATGATCACCATCACCTCTGCTCAGGCGTGAACCACGTTGGTGATGCTGCGCAGTGGGGGTTATCTGGGCACCTTAGCATGGCACCGTTGCCTTTGGCTGCTGCTCTTTGCAAAGTTGCAGCAGGTTTCTCTTGGCTTGGTTCAGCTGTTGTGTAGCCTCATGGAGAGCAAACGCGAGAAGGGGATGTCTGTATTGATAAACAGTGCTGTTCAGAGGAAAACCAAATCTGACTTTGCAGGAGAAGTGTCAGCCTTGAACACTGGAAAACAGATTTGCTCTTGTTCACACTGTTACTGCTGCAACTTTACAAACATTCGGGAGCCAGAGCTCGGCAAGGTGCGTGTTCTGCTGCACTGCTACAGGTGCTGGGAAGTGGGGGTGAATGGCTGGGGGGCAGCCCGCTCCAGCCTACAGCGCGAAACCTGTGATCTTGTTTTTTCAGCTAAAAATGCACCAGCAAGAAACAACTGTCCCTGACGTTGTCTATGGGTCAGGAACTGTTTTGAGAGTGGGAATTATGTGAAGACAAAGCGGTTTACCTCTTGTGGGTTTTTTTGGAAGGTGCTGCAAAAACTTTTGCATCGCTTCCTGCTGCTTTGCAGCAACAACTGTGGGCTCCCTTTTGCTGGAGCTTCTGACTGAGGAGTAGTTTGGGTCTGACATCTCTGCACGAAGGCCAAGGATTTGACCGAGACCTCTCCCCACCCTGGTGCACAGAGACTCTTGCAGGGCTAGGAATAACCTTAAAGGGGGAGTCCTGGCTGCTCCCCATGCCTGGCATAGGGTGAAGTACCAGGGTGGCAGTCTCTAAATGACACCCATGGGCAGTCAATGCAATCAGTAGTATCGCTCCTAGGAACTGTCCTCTCATAAGGCAATTTTCTCCACCAAAAGTCCTTGTTAACAGGGCCAGCCATCCCTGACCTTTCAAGGGGAGAAAAACGATGCAGGATTCAAAAGCTGCTATTAGAGGTATGACTTTTTCCCTCTATCTTCCTTTTCTTGGCTTTCTCTCCCATCCACTGATGGCTGCACAGCAGAAATTATGGGGACCTGCCCATGCACTGGCTCACGAGGTGCCAGTATCACCTTTTCATGTCTTGGTGCCCAGCTGCTGACATACCAGCTTGAAATGCCTTCGTCTCCTCTCACTCTCCAAAAGCCATTCCTCTTTCTCCCAGACTGGAGGAAGCTGGCTCTAACTTGCTGACTCCTCCAACATGAACATTGTTCAATTATTCACGGATGTGTTTTGTCCCCAGTTTGACAAAAGCCTCTGCTTCAGCACATTTCTGTCTGCTAACCAAAGGCAGGGATGCTAATGCACCATCAGCTGTCACAAGCACAGGCTGGTCCCAGCCACTCTTCACTTGCTGCTCTTACCCACACTATCGGTTTCTCTTAGCATTTAATTAATGCAGGAGAAGCCTTTTTCTCCCACAGCTCCAGGAATCCTAAGAAATTGGGTCCCGCTTGGAGCCTTCCTGACCTATCTTCCTTGCAGAGGTGCTGCTGTTGGAGTAAAATGGGAGATCTGCATCTGCTTTTGTTCCCAGCAGCACCCTTGAGGCCAGCTTGGTGTGTGGTTTTGAGCTTCGTTCCCACCAGCTTTGGCTGAGACCCGGTGGCTGTCCACACGGGACAGATTATCAAGTTTGGGTTATTTCTGGTAATTCATCTTTGCTGAATGTCCCCCTGGAAGCGTCAGAATGGCAGGAGTAAAGTTCTTCCAAAGTGCTTTGACCATCCCATCTGGACACTGGTTCTTCAACAGGTCTGATGTCAAAGTTCCACCTCTGTGTTGCAATTTGATGGGTTTCAGGTGGTCCATCTGGGTAGCTGGTGATAATCTTTATTGGGATGCAGGCAGCAGCTTCGCACTGCTTCATCATGAAAAACAGCCAGACAGTCCCCTCCTTCCTGGAGAGCAATGCTCTCCATAGGTTTTGGGGTGGGTTCTTGGGGCAATGGGTGCTTCCTGGGCACCCATTGCCTCAGAGCACAAGCGATGCTCCACTTGTCCATCACCACCCAAGCCACTCCCCGAAATTTTCAAAATGGATTTGCACATAGAATGTGCTCCCCTTGTTGTGACAGAGGGTCTGGTCAGGAATGTCACCCTCCCTCTGTTCTGAAATTGCGGTATTCCTTCTTTTTACCATATTCTTAGGGAAAAGAAAGTGGGGGGAGCAGAGGTCAGGATTGGGAAGGGACAGCAAAACCCCCGAGAAACGCAAGAACTGCTCTTGCTCTGCTCTTCCCAGGAAAATATCCCCAGCTCAGGGGACATCCCTGAGCCCATGGGGGTTACTGTAGCCCTGAACCTGAACGGCTGTTAATTGAATGTAGTCAGCGTGGGCTGTTGGTGGTGCTGAGGGATGTGGGAGCAGGCAGGGTCAGGAGGAAATCTTGGGCTTATTTTTCTTTTTATTTGCAATACTGCAGTTCTCACCCAGCACGGGCTAAGAAATTGCTGCCTGCCCATGCGGGAGCCTTAGTGGGGGCAGGCAGTGCTGTGCACCCCCTTGCAGTGCAGAGAGCGGCTTGGCTGTACCGGGGCTCTTTGTGGCCGTACCGAGGCTGCGGGCGGTTTTCCCAAGGCTGGTGTGCGGCCTGGGGTGATGGGTCCCGGTTTCCTGTGTGACCGCAGTAATAGTCATCTCTGACTTTGTTTTCTGTCTTTTTTATTCCCCTGTTTTGCCCCTTTTTTTGTGGCAGTGCAGGGATGCAGAGACATAGTCCATCTCTCCTCCCAGCGTGTTTGGAGTACAACTTCAGCATCGCTTATCCTCCAGGCTGGAATATGTGATGCTAAAAGCTCTGTTCTGTCTCCCCCGGTGAGGTTCCCCAGGTGGAACTTCCCATTCCTGGCCAGGGATGACCCAGTGTCTGCCCACTTTGCCGCCCCTAACGTGGAGGGTTGCAGGAGCTCCAATTACCCTAATTTGTGAGACTTGCAGCGTGAGGTTGTGAGGTGGCAGGTAGCCATCCTCTGCGATCACAAGGAGTTTGAGGTTTCTCAAGGATTTATCTCCTGACCTGTCTGAAGGTTGGAGCCTCTCAGGCTCAATGCTCTGCATCAGGCAGACACTGGGGACGCTGACACGTCAGTGTGGAGCTTCCATGAGCTCCCCCCCTGCCTGCAGTCCCTCCCAGCACCCTCCTGTGCTATTTGACTTAAGGGTGTCCTATGATGGGATCCCAGTGCTGATGTCCCATCTCCAAAGGCTGATGCTCTGGAGAGGTCTGAGGCAACCTCGAAATGTCCATCAGCCATGCTAGGATGGACGCTGAGGTGTTGGTGCTGGTGCAGGGGCTCAGGGAAGTTGCCAGAGGGGCCCTCTGCTAGGAGGAACTGAGTAGATGCTAATTTATGTGTATTTAGAGACAACTAACTTGGCTGTTCCACATGCCCAGATACCTGGCGGGTTCAAAGATAACCTTGCCAAAACAGGAGAGGAATGATAATGGAGAAGAGCTGCTGGGGGAGAGGAAGGATTCTTCCCCCTTTTCGAGGCTCTGAGGAAGAGATGCTGGCACTAACACCTTGGTTATTGCAGCAGATTCTTATTTAAGACTCTTTATTTTCTTCAAGTGAAGGGAGTAGTTTTGCCTTTGCAGTGTTTTTCAATGAGCCACGAGGCTGGGGTTTTCCCCTCTGTCTCGATATTGTGGTTTATTTGCTTTGGAATGTTCACAGGCTCATTTGACTAAATTATTCATCAGCAAATTTTTAAATAATGCAGCAACTCTTCTCTTGCAAATTCTGCTCTTAATTCTCGCTCCTTAGGCCAGGGCTGGGAACTAATGTGCACTGTTGTGGTCTTCAGTGCACTTTGCTCTGAATTAAGCTGTTGAGAACTAACGACTAAAGCCTAACTAAAACTAAATCGTTATGCGGAGCCCTGATTGCTCTCTGGGTGTGAACAGAGGAGCAACTGTTGATCTGGGTGGACACTGGATCAAGCTATGAATGGACTCCTCCAGGCAAGCTCTGGGGAACCCACGAAGAGGGGAAAAACTCTACAAGACTGTGTGTGAATTGCTGCCCCCGTGGCAGATGCCATTGTCCCCAGTTACCTTGAATTATCCTGTGAGGAGCAGTGGGAGGAGGAGATTTCCAGGCAGAAACACAAGGATGCATTTCTTCCAGCACCATCAAATTTATATCGGTTAGAGGTCCAGATGGCAGGGAGAGCAGAGTAATAAGCATTTTGCCTTTGAATCAAGGAGCCAGATCTGATTTGCTTTTAAAATTTCATTTCCAGCAAATATTCCCCTCCCTGTCCCTGTACAGAGACTGAAGGGGCGAGATTCAGCGGATTAGTTAAGGAAGGGAGAGGAGCCCAGCTTGGGCTGTGGGATGGCACCATAGCTCCTTCCTTCCCACCTTCCCAGTTAGGGGCTGATGAGAGCCTTGTGCCTCGTAGTGGCCAGGCAGGCAGCAAAGCCCCTTCTCTTGAGTCTGGTGGAGTGCAGGCAGAGCTGTGTGGGTGCAGGCAGATCCACCGCCTCATCTGCATTCCTCTGTGCCTCTTACTGTTTTCAAGTCCCAGGATGTGATGCTGATGAAAGACAGTTAATTCAATTTCAACAGAGCAATTGATTAATGGACTGGATTAAAATAAATCCCTGATGTCCTGCAGCCTCCACGAAGAATACCAATTCCCCCTTATCTCCCCTTCCTGCTCCCGTGAGAGGAGAGGGGAAATAGGGTAAAGTCGAAGGGTGGCTGAGGAGATGCAGCAGCAGATGAGCTGGGGGGAAGCACATTCATCGAGAATTTCGTTCAATGGCTTTAAACAGTGCTCTCCCCGAATGAGTTGTTCTGCCAGTGCCTGTTCTCTGCGAGGTGCTGTGGAGTGTTTTGGAGAGGAGGACTTGACATGGCATTGGGGATGGTGAGTGCTGTCAGAATGAGCTGATGGGCAGGAACATGGGGTTTCTCTCCCTGCCCTACTTTCCCTTCCAAGGCAGGAGCCAGAGAGGAGACTCGGTGCCCACAGTGCTGGACTGACCTGGACAAGGCAGGCAGGGAAGTACCAGTGTTGCCATATAGCCCTGAGGGGCTGCCCACAGTGTTGGACTTCAGTGGGTCAGCTCCGGTGAGGAAAGGAGAGACATTCCCCTCCCTCCGGTCTCTTTTCCATTTCCCTTAAAAGCAGCATCCGTGTGGGCTGGCTCTGTTGCTCTGTCCTGCACCCAGAAAATCACCAGCACAACCGATGCTTCATCAGAAAGCGGAGCTGAACGCGAGTATGCACAGTGCCTCTCGCATACCGATGTGCTGGGCCCCTTGGACTGTCCTTCCCATCTTCCTGAAATGCATACAGAGCCTTCCTCTGCCGCCCCCAGCTCCTTACAGGGGGAATCCATCCCCTGTGGTCGACAGATCTCCGTGGTACGTGGATCCCCGCAGCACGTACCCATCCCTGTGGTGGACCAGACTTGAGCAGGTAGCACAAGAGCATCTGACCAGGGGGTTTACCTCAGGCAGCTGAGGCCACGTCCAAGCCAGGGTGAGTGTGGCCAAGCTGAGCCTTTTGAGATGAGCTAAATATTGAGTGCTGTCTTGTTGGCCTCGGGAAAGAGCCATGGAAGGAAAGTGCAGAGAAGCAGGAGGTTTTAGAGGCTTCTGCTGAGTCACAGAAAAGGGGGGATTTGGGGATTAGTTCTATTGCCTGAGGACTGGAAACTGGCAGCCAGGCAGTACCCGCAGCCTCCCTTACAGTCCGTGAACTCAAAGGCAATTTGTCTGCATGGAACGGGAGCAACCATCAAACGAGGACCTTCGATTCCCTGGTGAGTGGCAAAGCACAGAAGTGAGATGCCTCCAGCCTCGTCCAGGAGGGCTTTCCTGACCAAGGGACCTGAATAATGCAGAGTTGAGATTAATCCCATGTTGTGGTTTATTGCGCTCTGGATAGTGAGCACAGGCTGTGAGCTTGGCCCCGCGGCCTCGGGGGCCTCGTTTTCTGCTGCTCTGCAGTCATTTACAGCCATGCAGAGTGAACACAGAGCGCAGCTACCCTGGCTGTGCCGGCAGTTGGCGGCCGCTTAGCGTGGCGGATGAGCAGGGATCTGACGGCGTGAGGGTGGGGATGGGGAGGATCGTCCCTCTTGCCCCTCTGCCCACCCCACATTCAGTCCCACTCACTGCAGTCATCCTTTCCCAGACAATTCTTCCCAGGAGCCACTTGGCGTTTTCTTCCCCTCGTCCGCTGTTCCTGCAGCCCAGGCTGCAAAGCCCAGGTTTAGGGTCGGACACCGCAACCGGAGCTGAAGGGTAGCCCTGAAATGTGGAGCAGAAATGTTCCTGTGTGGGAGCAAAGTGCCGGTGGGAGGGAGGGTCTGGCTGGGAGCAGGTTGTGATGTCTGCAGGGAGCAGCTGCGCTCCCCACAGGTTCCAGTGTCACCACAGCGCTGGGAAGGTTTACAGCTCACTGGGAGCAAGTGGAGCTGGGGCTTTGCCTCATTGCACAGGCAGCCACTGCTCTGAGCAACCGTGTGGTGGGAACGCAGCAGAGACGTCTCCGCTTGTACGGAAACTCCTCTAGCCCACTGCAGAACTCAGGGGTTAGAATCCCTGTCACCGGGAGTACAGACATCGTGGGGGTGATGGGCAGAGCCTGACCGGTGGTGGCCCTGATGGCAGCTCAGGGCAGCCTGGGAATTCAGAGGCACAAGGCACAGGGTTGTTGATGCTTTGTTCCATGCTGGCCCTGGCAGGAGCGGGACTGACAGCAACTCGGAGTTTGGCTGCATTAGGAACTGCCATTTCAGTCAGCCTTTCCCTTCTGAACTGCACACGTCGGGAAACGTGCTAGTGCTGATGCTGTTTCTCTGGGTTTTCTACTAAGCTCGATCTGATCAAGAAACCGGGTCGTTTCTGTGACGTTGGACGGTTTTGTTTCAATACTGTCAGAGCAGTCGTGGCACTGGAGTACAACCTCTTCGGTTTGATAATGCCAAGGCGTTGGAATTCAGGGTAACAACAGAGGATGGAGTTCCAGCTCTGAGCGTCACTTCTACAGTCCTTGTGTACCCCACTCAGGAGCTGTACCCGTTCTACGAGCCGTCTACCCTTCATGCCTTGTCTGAGACACAGTCCTTGGCTGCCATCGGCTTTCCCACTGCTCTTCGTGTTATTTTCTAAGCTATTTAGCACAAGTTTTGTCCTTGGGTGCCCAGAGCAGGGCAGGGCTGTGCCTGTGATGGGCTGTCAGGTGCTGTTGTTTTAATCCAGGACGGGGAAGGTGCAGGATTTGACTGGAAATGAGATTGTGCTGATAGTGGCTAAAGTGCTTTTTATTGAAGCTTGCAGAAAACTTAAAAGTCATCGTCCCCGTTGAAAGGAGATGGAGCAGAAAAACAGCAGTGGCCAGATCTGCACAGGGGGGCTGCAAGAGAAGGGAACGAGCTGGGAATGAGTTGTGCTGTTGGGCTGCCTCTGCAGAAGGAAAACCTGAGTCCACAGCTCTGCTCTCACAGCTTTACTGCCCAAAGCAAGTCCAACAAGCACCATCTCAAAGATTAACGTCCTTACTACCTCAATACAGAAACATTTTGCACATCCCTGGACGTCGCCGAGGGGTTAGATCTGGAGTTTGAGATCAGTCACAAAGCACAGTAATTACCCAAATGCCCCAACCTCTTCTAGGGAATTCTGTGCATAGAGCTGCTTTCCAGATACACCCCTCCATCAGGTAACCACCCCACCCAGCGAATTCCGACCATCAGGAACTGTAGAAATTGAACAGTTTTATTGATCTCAACCTTTTTTTGAATTCATTCTCCGTGTTTCTTACCAGAGACCGGTTTCCATTCTACCTGGCTGGTCCTCGAGGGACTGCTGTGACCTCCTGCTCACTGCCCTCTGTTGTGCAGAGCAGAGATGATTTTTTAATGCCCCCCTGCACCACGTCCGTGGTCTGAAAATGCTTCTTGAAATTCGTGAGAAAAAGGCTGGGAAAGAAAAAAAGTACCCAAGGGATGGTCTCTCGCGGGGTCTGTGCTTAGCTCCACACTGGTTCAGTACTGCCAGCCCAGGAGGGTCTGCTGCAGTGCCTGTGCCAGCCAGAACTGTGCTGGGTGTGGAGAGCATGTGCCAGCCCATGGCTGATGGTGTTTTCCTGTCTCATGAGGGAAGAAGAGTGTGAGCGCAAGTGGTTAGCAGCACATGGGAGCGAGTATGCACACAGGCGTTGAGACTCGAGCGCTGCCTTTCCTCTATTTTTAGGAAATGGGGACTGCTTCAGTATTTCTGCTGCAAAATCTGTCATGGCTCTGCCAAGGGTCTGGGTTTGGAGGGGGTTGCTAGAAACTGAGGAGCAATACAGAGGTGCTCTTAAATGCAGCAGCCAGCTTGCTTGTTGCATAAAGGGCTAATTCTGGAGATACTGGCTTTGGACTGGGATTTTATGGAACCCAAGGGGCTTCTGGCAGCAGATGCTGGATGCATGGGGGGACACTGGGGACAAATTGCAGACAGTCTGAAGGAAGCCAGAGAAATCTTGTTGCTGATTTCCCCCAAGTTTGTCACCCGGTGCTCGTAGGGGGCCTCCTCCTCCCAAGAGCACTGAGTTCACTCTTGGAACATTTTCCAGAGAAAACAGAAGTATTTTATTATGCTCAGGCTCTGCCTTGCAGCTCATCAGAGGGGCCATTGATTCCCCTCAGGCACTTCATTCCTTACAGAAGTTGTTGCTCTGCACATGGACAAAGAAACCCTACAGAATGAGCTGGTGCCATGAGTGAGAGCTCTGACATGTGCATCCACAGGCCAGCGGCCCCAAGTTTGGCCTCTCTGGAGCTCTGCTGACCTTGCCATGCTCCCTGAGCATTCAGGGGTTGCACTGGGCAGGCTTTGGTCCTTTGTAATCAGCCCCAGAATGTCTAAGTCTGGGCTGAAAAGCCACCCCCAGCAGCAGTTTCGGGGACTCAGGTGTTTGCACGCCCATCTCTCACCTCAGCTCCAACGAGACTTTCAGCAATGCAGCCCGTGCCACTGTGCCTCCTCATCTATGAGCTTCAGTTTCCCGATGTGTAAAAGTAGGGCATTGCCAGTGATCCCCAGAGCATCGCTGCTCCGTGTTGGAGGTCAGCTCCAGCCTTCCTCCAAGGCTTTCCCTCCCCTCTGGAGTGGCACTGGGCTGTGGGCAGGGTCCTAGTGGATGAGGCAGTTGCACAGTCACAGGTAATTTGCTCAGAACCCCCGAAGTCAGCTGATTTAACCACACATCCGCAGGCAGTACCTGCTCAGGGGCGAGTGGAGCGGCAGCAGAGCCCATTAACACTCCGCTGGGTTCTGCAGCTTGTTCCGCTCCCCTTCCCTGCCCAGAATCAAATTAAAACTCTGTTATTAGTTTCCGTTTTGTGCACAACTCCTTGCACAATTAGCGAATGATTTTCAAGAGCACAAACTAATTGCCTTGCTCCCTACTCACCCTGCAAAGGTTTTTGCTTTCATTTTGCTTTCACTTAATTTTTATTAGGATCAAGAGAGAAGAGAAATTCAACTGAACCTCCACTACCAGCAGCCAAAAATGAGCTTGGTGCTCTGGAGCAGGGCTGGAGCCTGGCACAGGCTGAAGGGCGCTTGCAGGATGTTTTTTCCATGGCAAACAGGACTGTGCTCCTGGAATCCCAGTGCTGCCGTGGCAGGGCACGGCTAGGACCTTCCGGCATAGCAATTTCCCTTTTTATTAGCTCTCAAAGACTCTGCTTTGCCATAAGCTTGGTTGATTTTATGGCAAATCAGTGACTTTTTGGCTGCTTAACCTGGGCACCAGGGCTACCCTAGTGGGTCGTGCTTGGAGCTGCAGTGGCAACAGCTGGTTTGGGGGTAGTGAAGTCCTTGACCTGTCCTGCCACGGCGCACCTTCTGCACACGCAGGCACATGCTGGCTCTATTCATGAGTAAAATAATTGCTTATTAACCGTTGCCCGAGTTGCTACGATTCCAGTGCAGCTCCTAAACAAAGGGGGTCGATGCTGCCCATTCCCTCTGATAGATTCCTGAAGCTCCGGGGACCCAATCAATGGAAGGCGACATAAATCACACTAATTAAACTATCCCGAAAGCACATTTCACAGCCCTCGGGGCCCAGCTGTGGCATGCAGATGACCTCTCTGCAATCCAAGTGCCAACTCCCGGAGGCTTCTCGTCGCAGACTTGGGGATAATTGATTTTGTGGCCCCTTTTCTTTATGGATGTCAGAGCCCTCAGAGCAACATCAGCAGGGTCAGCGGCAGTGAGGATGGTTTTAATTAGCTGCTCTTTTCTTCATGGTGCTGGCAGAGCTGTGGTCAGAGTGTGCAGGTGTTTATAGGCTGCCTTTGGTAGCAGACGGCTACAATAGCCCAGCTATTGTGGGCATTGCCAGCCTCAGTGCTGCTTGTCCTGGATCCTGCCTCTTGCTCCTTCAGCGCTGGGAGTCCAGGTGCTAATGAAACAGCATTTTGAGGGGAGATCAGAAAGGCAAATTAATGCTTGAGCGGGAATATGATTTCCCAAGGCATTCCAGAGGGCAGTGATGCTTTGTTGAGTTGGTTCCTGCCAGGTCTACTGGAAGAGGTGCTACCCACATTCCTTTGAAAGCAGCAGCATCTCTGGTCCCCCACTCATGAATATTCACAGGGTGGGCAGCTGCACTTTATCCTCTGCTGTGCAATTATCATTTTAAAGGCGCTCAGATGCTTATCGGGCTGGAGGACAATTTAAAGAAGGGTTGAGCTGGTGCCTGTGGGGGCTTTCGCTGAGCAGGGGCTATGGAGGAGGGCGCTGGGTGGGCGTGAGCATCCTGCTGTGTGGGCTCTATCATCACCGTGTGCACGAAGCTGCCAGGCTGGGTTTTGGGGGTGGTGGCAGTGGGATTATCCTGCTCTCACTTGCTTTTCTCCTCTCTGAAAGGCTGTCAGGCCTCACCCCTTGCCCCGTGTAATGAGCTTTCCAGTCTGGAGGCAAAAGGCTGGGACAAATCCAAGGCAACTTGGGGATTTCACAACTGACTCCGTGGGAAATGCTGGTGAGGATGAAGCTGTGTGTGGCTCTCAGCCCACACTGCCTGAGCAGAACACACCTTGGGGAGACCTCTTGGAGCTGCCAGTACTGCTCTGTTGTCATATTCTGGGAAACATCCAGTACAAATCGTTTTGCATGCAGCCTCCCATGTGAGCAGGAGGGGGGGGTTGTAGCCCTGTTAAAATTAATTTAAACCACAGAGCAGAGAGATGCTGTGCAGGCAAAACATGTGTTTCCACCAGATACCATGACGTGCTGTATGCATTACGTACAGACAGCAGCACCTTAAAGCTGCTTTGCTGAGCCTTGGGCACTGGCTTATGTAGCCTGGGGTGTCTAAGACATAAACCAAGTAACAGGGCATTATTTGGTTGATCGTTAATAGCTTACAGATAAAAGAGAGTTCCTATTCACATGGGGGAGAAGGACTCTGCAACTCTGGAGAGAGCTGTGGCATCATAGCTTGGACTGCTTTTCAGAAGTGCTGAGCATCCAAAGCCAGAGCTGGTGGAGGGACAGGAGATGAGAACATGGGATTGCTGGGTTCTGTGCCCAAGCCCCACAGCCCGTACGTGGGAGAGGCTTTGTGCTCCAGATTCAGCCAGGTTCCTTTTATAAAAGGTGTAACCTCTCACTCTGGACTCATCCAGAGTGCAGAGTGGATGCAGAAGAAGAATTCTAGGGGTCACGGGGACCTCTTGGAGCACCCTGGAATGGAATGGTTCTCTCTCTCTCTGAACCCAGGCTAGAGAATAGTTTGGAAGAGCACATTTGAGTCTAGTGATTCAGTACTTAGCATGGTGCCAGTGCAGAGTGGCAAGTGGACTGTCTGCTGGCTTGGAATCACTTTCTTCCCCCGTTCCCTTGCACCAGGCCCCTCTTGGGTTGTCTCCAGCCCTAACGCGGGGAGATTTGCTCCTGATGAGATAGCTGGATGCTACAAGTTTCCTTTGACTGCATTCGCAGCAGATGACTCCCTTTTCCCTCCCATCCCTGGACTTGGGATCTTGTCGACGATTAAGCTCAGTGTCTCGTAAATTATGATTCAGCAAATTACTATCATTAATAAGGGGCCATGTGCTCTTGGAGGATCATTAATTATAGACACATTTTTATTTCCCCGACAAAACTGCCCGTGCTCCTCACTGATTCTGCAGCTGTGTCAGGTGCCAAGTGGCAAGATGGGGACAGGGAGAAGCAGGGAGCCAAGCAGAGCAGCAGGGGGCCCTTTATCATCCCAGCTGTAAGGCTACTGGTTGGGTAGGCACTGAGCTCTGCTGAACCTTCGTGGTCTCAGCCCCCTATGAAGGCTGGAGAGCAGTCTGATTCTTCTCCAGCCTCAGCTTTCATTGCAGGAAGGCAGCACGCACCCTTTCCCATGGGGATTGTAGCTGTTTTGCAGAGAGAGCGAGCTGTTGGGGGGCTCCAGGGACCCTTTCCTGGAGAGACACAGCTCCAGGATCAGCCTCCCAAATAGATGCTCCACTCCTGTATCACCTCACCCTGAAGCAGCTCTTTGCACTTCAAAGCCTCCCTCTCTCTCTCGGATGTCAGAGCGTAATCGTCTGGTTCCTAGTAATAAGAGGCCTCCAAGAGCAGAACTGCCCTGCAGGGTTATATTTTCACTATTAATAATCACTTAGCCTGAGCTGGTTTAGGCTATGCTCCCCCCACTTTGGAGAGCATCCAGGTCTCTCTGGGAATCAATGGTGAATCTTTCCATTGACACGGCAGGGCAGGAGGTGACGGGGAGGATGCTGCCCTGTGCTGGACCCCCAGGGCATCAGGGGCATCTGAGTCCAGCAGCACCACATGAGCTGTATTCAGAGCAGGGGAGTGCCCTGGAGCCAGCAGGGAAGAGACACAGTTCCTGGGAGACGATGAATTCCCTGTTTGCGGGTATATTACAAGAACTGGAAGGGATGGAAGGAAAACTGGATTGTAGGGTGTTCGGTGCTTCTTTTTTGTGTGAAAGCTGTTAACTTTTGCTTTGTGTTGTAATGGTAAAAGAAGTCCACCCTGCAGCTTAAATAGACCCCGATTAAACAGCTTCCCGTTTCAGCTGCTCTGAAGAGAGCCTGAGAGAGATGAATTGAAGGTGGAGGGGCATAGGGGGAGAGCTCTGGCTTCAGCACAGTCCATGTGCCAAGCAGCCAAGGGGGTAGGAGGTATCGCTGGCTGCATCTCAGCCCTCTCCTCCAGCATTTATTAACTGAGTTGCTGACTGTAGGACATAGTCTTCCTGTTTGCTCCAGTTGGGCTTATCCTGAAACACAGATCCAGGGAGGCTCCACAGGACAGCAGTTCCTACTTGGGGAATCTGGAGAGAAGGCCTGCCCTTGGGGATATTTCCTCGTGGGGTCCTGTCAGAACACACACAAGTGAATTCACCTTCTGCCCCACTCTCATCAAAGATTTAGCAGAGAAGAGACAATGATATTTGCAGTGAGCTCGCAGGAGCTCATCGTCTTTGCAGAACACACTACCGTGGGCTTGCCAGTACATTAGGAAGGGCTATAAATATTTAAAGCTAAACCACATCGCCCAAATAAATGAGGGAGCTCCAGCAGCTCTTGGTTTGTGCACTCTTCCTCCTTGTCTTAACCAGCACCCCCCTAAAGGAGAGATCAGTGGGGTGCTGCTTTGATCAAAGCTTTTGGCATGGGGATGTGGCTTTTTGTCTTCGTGTGGGCACAGCCAGAGCTGTGGGGGACTAGGGCTGGTGAGTTCTGGGATGATCCAGGAGCTTTGGGGTGCAGCAGGGGTCCGCAGGCTGGGGAAAACCTATGCAGGAGGCATCCAAGCATTCCCAGAAAAGTGGGGTTAGCAGAGCTTCTGCAGTTCCCTGGGAACTGGGAACAGTTTTCTGGGACTGTGGCATCACTTTGCTTCTCTGTGAAACGTGCCACACCACATTCCACCCAGTGGCCGCAGGCAGGGGTGCCTCCTGAACAAGCCAGTCACTCATTACCCGTGGATCGCAGGTGCCTGGCTGAGGCAGTGAAGGCACCCGTGTGCCCAGGGAGCTGGAGAGTCTGCCGGGTGTTCTGAGATAGAGCTAAATACTTGTATGGGAAAACCCTGTAGACCATTAAGAGGACAGAAAATGGCCCAGGCTTAGTAAAGCCTTGTGCAGAGCTTGGCTGATGTCAGCAGCAAAATAAATATGTTGATAATTCCCCTTTGGAAAAGTGTCTGTATTACAGCTCCTTGATGCTGCTGATGAGGCAGCCACCAGCATGGTAAAGCCTAGCTCCCGAGCCACAAGGTTCTAGCTGAGAGAAAGCACTGCCTCGTCACACAGCAAGGGAGGGTCTGGCATGGGGACAGAACTATTCCTACCACACCGATATTCTGGAGTTACTGGGGCAGGACTTCTCCCTCCTGATTTCTTCCTCAGACGACGTGCGGCAAGCGCCTCACTGCAGTGCATGTACACCCTCTGCAAAACACGGTCCGGGCTGCGGGCCCGTCAGGGATAGCTCTTGGAAGGGAAACCACGCACAGCTGAGCTCAGGTTCAAGGCCTGGGGCAAGTAGAGGGGACTGCAGAACGTTGCCTTCTTTGCTTGAAAATAAAACCCTTGTCCGCTGTGTCTCCTTGCACTGATTGAGACCACTTGAAGCTATAACCCCTCCCTGGCCGTTGGCCCTGCCTGGCTATCCCGTTGGGTACATGCTGTGGGACCTGCACAGCATCCACACCCCCCAGGGAAACTCCTGCTTCGTGGGAACTCTCCTCTCCATCCTAATTCCAGCAGCACAGAGGCTCCTCCTGGTTTCTGCAGGCACAGGGCTGGCCCCAGATCTGCTCAGCACTGGAGGGGTACCAGTGAGCCTGCTGGGTACTTAGTGATTTCCTGCTTCAGACCACACTGGGTGTCAAATGCCGCATGCGGTGCCGCAGTTTTCCCATTCACAGCCCTAGATAACTCCATGTTCCTGCCCACTCCTGCGTGGTTTGCACAGAAACCTGGCAGGACGGTGGCCCAGGCAGACAGGAGCCACAAATTTCTTCTTAAGAGGACGGGGCCAGAAGCTGCCGAATGCAGCGTCTGCTTCCCACTGTCACTCGGGAACACCTCTGGGACATCAGGTTCCTGTACCGGGGTTCCTGTACCTGCATTCGGAGCAGCCTTTGCATCCCCTTTCCAGCTGGGGTTCCGTGGGGCCACCTGGGGAAGGCAGGCAGGCAGGCAGCTCGTTCTGGACAGGTGCCGCTGCTGTCCACCGTTTGCATGCTCTGGCCTGGGACGAGCACGGAGCTCACAGCCACCACGTGTGACAAAGATGGGCACAGCTCCGTCCACGCACCATCGCTCGAATAAAAGCCAAGGGGCTCTTTTTTGTTCAAAGAAACCTAAACCACCCAAAGCAAAGGCAGGAATGAGCCTCAGCTCTGTTGGCTTGATGAATGTTTCGTGGTCTGAGCCAGACAACGGAGCTTCCCCTTGTGCTTAAACTAATCCCCGTGTCCATCAGTCACCAGGGAAAGGGCTCGCACCCTCGTTTATTGCATGAATAGGCACAGTACAGGCAGCAGTCCCTTATGACAGAGGGGCAAGGAGAAAGTGAAAAAGAACCTCTTCCATCCCTGTGTCTTACAGTCACCCCCATCTGTGGGAGCAGATTTCCCAGGGTCAGAGATGCCTCTGACCAGACCTTACAGGTTTCCTCCCTTCCCTCCAGCAACACAAGGTCAGAGTAAACAACTGAGTACACTGACCTCACCACACCCAGCAGGAACTGGCACCTGTAACCCGATGGACTTCAGGCTCAATAAACGGGCTCTTAGAATCAAGGGGTGTTCATCTTCTGTTCAGTAGTCCTGCCGATGAGCTCCACGCATGGTTAATTGAAAAGGCCTTCACGATCAGTCCCGTAGGGAGAGTAGTTCCTGCTCATGAAATAGTTTGTTCTTTAGGTATCAGATGATGAGGGCTCTCCCTTGTTCCCCTCACTTTGCCCCTGCAGTCCCAATGATGTCTGTGGCTGGGTGTTCACATTCTAGCTGGTTCTCCTGGCAGGTGGGCACGGCAAGGGCTTCCATTTACCCTCTGCTCAGCTCCTGGGATTTGAGCGCGTTCCCCCATGGAAAATCGAGGCAGAGCTAATGCCTCTTTACCCCTCCGCTCCCATGGAGCAAACGGTCCAGTCTGAATCCCCAGGACGCAAAGGCTGTGGTGTTAGAGCCCATGGAAGGAAGCGGCTGATGGGGACAGCAGGACACACTGCTCCTGGCCACCAGTGGCCAAAGGACACAGAATCCAGCCACTTCCCTGGCTCCCTGTCGCGTGTCGTGTTCAAGATGTCCATGAACTGTCCCCAACGAGGCAGCAAAAAGGCAGGTGGTTAAGAGTTAACATCAGATCCTGGCTGGAGGCTGGTAAGCTGCAGTAATTACCTGGATGTGGGCTAATTAAGGGCCAGTGTCATTATAATTCAAAGGTAATGGGGAGGATGCAGTTTTGTGCTAACGTTGTGTTTTACATGAACACTGCAGTGCTCATCAGCTCGGTTCCCATCGCAGCCTCAGGCCACCCCAGTGCCATCACTGCCCATCCTACAGCTCCTTCTGCCGCCTCCATCCCACCCCTCCAGCCACCTGCGATATAGAAAGTGATCTGGGTGCCAGCAGCCAGAATGGGAAGGCTGTGTTTGGAGAAGGCTGGCTTCATGAGGAGGAGAAAGTGGCGAAGAAAAAGCATCTGAGTGATTGAACGATGCTTTAATTATTTTTAACTAATGGGAGGGGAGCACTTGGGAACAACAGATATTTGCGGCTCGTCTCCAGTCTGTGTGCCTGAGCTTCCTAAGGGACCGTGAGGATGGTGACGATGCCTGTCACCAAACTGGAGGGCAGAGCTCCAGGCTGAGATCTGGTTGGTCCCCTGGTCAGACCGGGGGAACTGGTAGGGTAGCTTTTGCTGGCTGCTTGATGCCAAACCTGGTCCAGGGAAAACCCTTCCCCTGGGCTTCAGATGGAGGGTGCTGGTGGCATAAAGGGGAAGCCTAGAACAGGGATGGTTGGGAGGGAGAAGGAAGGAATCAGGATGAATCCTCTGAGCTGCTGCCTTCGCTCCTGCCATCTCTGCGTGAGCCAGGATTAGCCACTCTGCAGCCTTCTCAAGGCAGAGCAGCTTGTCTGAGCCTGGAGGGTCAGCCTCTGATCCCAGGCAGTGAGTGGAATAGCAACCCTCTCTAGGTGTATGAGATCTGCTGAGAGCCCTGCTGAGCTGCAGAAGGCACCAGGCCAAGCCACCATGCAGCAGCTTTCTGTCTACTTGGGGTGGGAAGAGCTGGGGCTTGTGGGTTCACAGTGACTGTTCTTTGCAGGTACTTTCACCTTTCAGCAATGGATGCTGTGAGGAACAGAGCAGGAAGGACGATGAGAAACCATTTGCAGAGTAATTATGCTTGATCCAGGATCTTTTGGGACCTCAGGTTCTGCTCCCAGCACATTTCATGGCAGATGATGAGCTGAGGCATCCCAGCACAAGGCACACATGCAGCGGTGCAGGCAAGGAGGGCAGGGGACAGCCGGCTGTGTCAGAGCAGGGCACTTACATGTGGGGAGGGTCCGTCCTGTCCTGAAAGACAGAAATGGGGAGATCTGCAGAAATAAGAGGAGCAAAGCACTTGTGGGCACCAGCCCTGGTGCATTGCAGGCAGTGTGAGCAATGCATCCTCTGCTGCTGACCAGCTCTGCTCTGGGCAGGGGGCTAAGCATGAGGGATGGAGCCTGATCAAAACTGGAAGAGCCCCAGATGCTCAGCTAGAAGCAGAAAAAAGAGTCCAGTGCTGCCATAAACGTTTGCTTTAAACCCAGCAATGTTTGTTCCTGCAAATATCTTGCCTTTACCTGGGCACATTGCCCTGATGGGCTGAGTTAGCCTCCCCTGCCCCTCTTTGCCCACTCAGAGCCTGGTGCATGGTGAAACAGCCCTATTCCAGGGCTCTTTGACTGTATTTTACCCCATCTGTTGTAAGACAGGATGCCCAGACTGTGTGTTTAGCTATTGTCTCTTCTGGAAGGTTTCCAAGTCCTTATTTATCAGGCTTTCCCAGCCCCAAACAAACCCCTTTGGAAGATCAGTAGCACAGTCATCACTGGGCCATGAAATAAGCTCTGAGGAAACACGTGTGAGAATAATTTACCTACCACATGGCTGAACCTGCTGAGAAATGAACCTCCGTCCTGTGGGAATGAGGCACTGTCCTCCCAACAGCTCTCTTAGGTCACAGAGCCATCCCCGGCGGCAGCCAGCTCCTGCAGATTCAGCACAGCCTCTTCATCCTGCACCAAGTATGATTCCCTGTGATAGCCCCTAATGTCTTGCACACAGGCTGTCAGGGGGGATTCTTTACCCCCCATCTCTTCTAAATCATCTGCTGAATCCAGCAGTCTTGCCCTGGGATTTCCATCGTGCCTGAGCACGGTGCCTTTGAGCACAGAGCCTGGTCCTCATCGCCAAGCTGTGATGGAGAGAGGGGAGAAAGGGACCAGAGGAGTCCTCTCGAGCAGGCCATGCAGTGTCTGCAGAAAAGGAATTCGACACCAGGGATCTGAGCCCCGAGCTGGTGGCAAACCCGAGTTTAATACAGCGGTCCAGACCAACCTTCCATGTGCCGTGAGGGCTCCTGCACCGCAAACAGCCTTGGGGGGCATCTGCCTTTTCCTCCCATTTCCCTGCACCCACGGAAGAAGAAATGGACCAAAAGAAGTTGTTTGGGCTTCCCCCTGATTTTTCCCCTTTTCTTAATGCAAACTCTTTCACAGCTGATTTCCAGAGGCTGGGAACGCTTGGTGCTTTAATTAATCTGCTGCCTGGGGAAAGAGTCCATGTGGCCAAAGCCTCTCGCTGTCCTCCGCACAACTATCTCGCTCTGGGTAACGCTGGCTGTTCCAGCAGGGCCCCGGTGGTTTGACCGTACGAGCACCACTTGCCAGGGTTCTTTGGGCCTGGCCACTGGCCCGAGGTGCGCTGTGGGAGCGGGGGACGCTGGACCTACTGGGAATCAGGTGGGAACTGTGTGGGAACAGCTTGTTCACTCCAACTTCAAATCAATATGGAACAAAGCCTCGAATGGTTTTCCTCTCCGGTACTGCCAAGCGTGGCAGGAACGCTGTGATGTGTTCGGAAAGCGGCATCGGGCAGGTTGCTTGGCCAGATCTGCTGCTGAAAAGTGGTCAAGAGGCAGGGGGTTCGTGTTGGTGTTTGGCTTGCTGCACGCCGCAGGGCAGCAATCCCTGCAGGGTGGAAAACCAGTCCTGGCTCCTCGTCTGGGAGCACAGCCCTGCAGAACATCCCTGCTCCAGCAGGAAGGACGCATCTCAGCCCTGGCCCCTCTCATCCCCACTTGATCTCCCACGAGGAACCTTGTTACCAGAGTGCTTGCAAAGGGGAGGAAAAGGAAAACTCGAGCTGTCTCCAGCAGCAGGGGCCTGCCCATGCAGGGCAGGGACGAGCAGAGAGGTGCCCAGCTAATGCTGGGTGGACTAGAAGGTGGTCATGGGCTGCCCAAGGGACCAGCTGCTCTTCCCAGAATCCCAGTCACGTTCCCCCCAGGAGTGAGTGGCCCAGGCCCCCATAATCTAACACAAACACGGCGTTTTGTAGCCACTTAGCCAGGGCTGGCATTTGGAAGTGACATTTAAAGGTCGCTGCCGAGCTTCCTGCTTGGAGAACATGGAGAGGCCAGGAGTGTTTGCGTGACGCCGTGAGGGGACCGGGCGTGTGAGCAGCATTAGCAAAGACGCCGAGCTAGGTCCCTGCCTCCCCGTCCCTCTCCCTCCACCCCCAGCCCGTGCTGCGCATTTCTTCCTCCCTGCCCTGCCTCTTGGTCCAGCGAACGATTTGCTCCTTCCCCTGTGAGGAGAGACCTGTTCTGAGAGATCTATGGTCGGTTCTGCGGGAGCGGATGGAGCTCTCGGCACACAGGGCTGGCCACAGCAATTCCCGCTGGCTCGCGTGGTTCCGCAGTCACGTTCTGCCGCCGTGGTGCACGCGACGTTGGCATTATCATCGGCACCACTTCGCTCATGCTCAGGGCAGCAGCACATTCTCACTGGGCTAACCCACTCCACTGTGAGTCCTGCTGCGGGGACCTCACATGTGCCTGAGAGCACAGCAAACCCCCTCACCACATCCTTGGTGCCCCAAGGTAACAATAAAAGCGGTCCACACAAATTCCGTGACAAAGAAGGGGCAGCCTCCTGCCACCCTTCCAGCCAGGTTTCCAGACAATTATTCTCCTGTCTCCCACACAACATGAATAAGAATTCTGCTTGAACAGTCAATGGGCTTTGGGTTTTGCGCCTCATCTCTCAGGCAGGAGGAGGACAGAATGCTTTATCGGCTTCATACAGCCTACGCTGCCCGCACAGCGTGGTCCAAGCCTGCACCTGGCCTGACTGTACCATGAGCCCTCCATCACCCAGCAAGGGCAGAAGTGGGGCTGAGGAAGTGGGGGGGGGGAGGGCAAGGGGCACTTGTTTAATCAATAAGGATAGCATCAGAGGATTGGGGAGGAAGGAGAGCTGGGACTCAGGCAATGAGGACCACGACCAATGCCAGTCCATCGGTTCCTTGGCACCGACATGGGCAGGTAAGTGCTCCTGGATCAACATCACAGCGAGATGCATCTGCAGGATGTTCTATGTCACAGTTCCAAGCTCATGCTCTGGGGAGGGACTACAAGCAGTGAGTGCTGCCAAGGCAAGAAGGCTTGTACACGGCTTAATGACAGACGTGCAAATGATCTGGAACGTCTAGATGAGTCAGACTCAGAACGGTTCAGGTTGGAAGGGACCTTAAAGGTCATCTCGTTCCAACTCCCCTGCCAGGAGCAGGGACACCCCCCCACTAGACCAGGGTGCTCAAGACCCCATACAGTCTGGCCTTGAACACTTCCAGGGAGGTGGCAGCCACAACCTCCCTGGGCAACCTGGTCCAGTGTCTCAGCACCCTCATGGGGAAGGACTTCCTCCTGACTTCCAGTCTATGGTGATCACTGCTGCCTAGTTACCCATTGCTAACCTTGTGACGGAGGCCATAAGCATCTGTACAGACACGGCAGCAACTTTTAATGATCCTTTTCCTCTGCTCCTTTTCCTATTCTCTCCCTCTGGGCACATATCTCTCTAACCCACATCTCCCAACCTTCGTCCCCTGGCCAGTCCCGTGCTCAGCTGCACCCTGGCAGAGCTCCGCCAGCCCAGCAGTGCCTTCACAGGCTTTTCCACCTCTTCCAGAAATAGATAAAAATAAGATCCCGGAGACGCGGGAGTCTCGGGAGTACCAGAGCGATAGATAAATGGATGTGTCCATAGGACAAAGACAAATAGATGGCAAGATAAGGAGGCTGGGCGGCGAACGCTGTGTGTGTCTGAGATGAAACTAAAGAATTGCTCACGTGTCTTGTTCCGTCAGACCCTCGATTATGCAGACTGTTTCCTTCCTCATCAGCGCAAATACAGCAAAATGAAGGACAACAATGACATTACACTAATGCTCCTGCAGCCCATAAATAAACTCGGTGAGAGATGCTGCTGCTGATCATCACGGAGGTCATTTCCAATTCAGCATCTTCTCGTTTAATGCAGTGGCACAAAGGCAGAAGCAAGAGTGTTAGAGGGCCAGGCTCTGCAGCAGCTACCGGCAGCTCTTCTCTCGCGTGTTGGAAGAGCTGGTTAGCAGTATGGATCTAATTAACTGCCTGGGTTTGGCCATGTCTGCGGCTGAAGTAAATCTACATAATCCAGTTGACACCAGTTGAAACACGATGCTCTACATCCACCAAGTATCAGTCCATCCCTCGCTGTCACTGCAGTCCCTGCACATCCAGAGAGCGACACTGAAATATTTGTAAATACGCATGGATTCACGTGCACGTGTCCTTGTTGCTGTTTAGCCCTGTGTATAGACACACACACACACACACACGCACGCATGCACGCATATGTAATTTTCTCTCTTTAAAATATTAAAATAAATGGCATCTTTTCACAGAATTGCAGACATTAATTCTGTTTCCAGGAGATTTGTCAAATCAGTGGTCTGTGTTTGCATAACAAGCTCGTTGGTTATGCTGCACTGCATATAAATTACCACGCTGTCAGCTCGAGATCAAAATCATTGGGTTTTAAGCAGAGTCTCTCAGATTGATTAAGATGTGCTTTATGCACCCGTTAACATCTAGAGCGACTTCAGGGAAAGGCTGAGAGTGGCCAAAGGGACTACAGGAACCCTACAAACTTTGCGGGCGCTTTACTGAGGTGATCCCCTTTGCCCCTGCCAGGGCTGCGTGGGATGGGTGCCTGGGGACATGTTCCATCCTCAGACCCCTCTAGGATATGATGGGCGTTTGCTGCCTCTTCTCTGTACTGCAGAAGCCACAGCCTCAGCTGCAGAGAGCGTGGACTCATGACATTATCACACAGGCACAGGTCTATTAAATGTACAGAGCACAGGCTGTATCTGCTCCTCTGAAAAGCTCCCCTTATCTGCTGCAGCAGTGAACAGCTTGGGGTTTATAAAGTGTAATCGGGACAGGCAGCTCCCCCCTGTTGACACCAGGAACAGTCATCTGCTCGTTTGGTTTAATGAGATAAAACCCTCTCTAGAAATCAGGGCACTGAGCAACAAAGCCCTGTGCTTGCCTCTGACTTTCCTCGGTCCGGGTTTGCCCAACAGCCTGGCACTGGCTGTGCTCTGATTTACCTGGGTTCTGCCCTGACACGCAAACACGAAGGCACTGAGAACCCAGTAGGGCTGAGATGTAGAATCACGACAGCTAAAGTCCTTCTGCTGATTTGGGCGATGGCAACCCGGACAGCAGACATGGGCTGTGCACCAGCTCCCTTTCTAGAAAGATCTGTATTTGAAAGGGAAAAACAGAACACGAAGCAACAGATCGGCTCACCTCAGCTCCATCCCTCCGCCAGCTCCAGCTCCCCTTACCCAACTCCATGGTTCCCCAGAAGCAGTGGGCTAGTTAAGAGGCAGCCTTGATCACCATCAGCAGGCAGCACAGAACAGAACAGAAAGGCTACCAGGCGCCAGAATGGCTCCAAAGAATCACCTTTTGTGCTGAAGAAAGCAATCAGTGCTCCTCACTGGGACTCGTCTTGCGGCAGCTTTCAGGCTTCCTGGAGGATGCCAAGAGAAGGGTCATTGCTAGCTGTATATTCAGCTTGCTGGCACCTGCCCATGAGGAATGAAGGTGAGATCTGCCAGCTCGCTTCGTGCGAGAAGCAGCAGCAGATGGGACCAATTGCTGGCTGCTGACAGGGATGTGAATAGAAGCCTAAATGAAAGCAGCTCAGTTATGGGGGTCTGGGTGCCTCTTCCGTGTGTGCCAGGAGTGTTTTGCTGTGGTTTGCACAGAGGCACCAGGGAGTCAGCTGCACTTTAATCGTGTTTCTTTAATTTCACCAGCCATAAGCCTCCAGGCAGAGCCACACGATAGGAACTTAGGATTCTGAGGAATTCCTCTCTTTGTTGAGGTGCATTTCCCCATTCGTAGCTGAGAAAGAAACCCACAGAACAAATAAATGCAGCAAAGAAGAGTTTTAAAGGCTCCCATTTGCTTCTGCAGAGGAGCTGGAGGATTTCCTGGTACCCTGCAGTCTCTCCAGCCATTTTTTTCATTGAGGAAACAGGATTTCCAGGAGTCCTTGAGGTCAAATGCTGACTGGAGTGCAAGGAAACCTCAGAAAGCAGAGTCTGGACCAGTGCCTGACCCCTGTCCCTCTGCCCATGCTGCATCCCTGCAAACAATCCAGGGCCTCCTAGGGCTGATTCTTCTTCAAGGAACCTCTGCTAGTCCATAAATACTTCTCCCAAAATGCGGGACAAAACATAATGTATAAAAGATTGAACAGAAGATGCACTCTGCTATTGCATAGCAATCTTGTCCTCAGGAATTTATGGCTTCGATATATCCTGCTGAAAGAGGTTCTGCTGGCTGACGGAGGAGCGCAATTCATCTCCTGCAAACCATCAATATTATTATGGTTTGCCCATTTAGAGAGGAGCCGGGACCCAGCCCTTGGCCATTGGGGAAAAAGCCCGTCCTGGCACCACGGTACTGCACTTGCTTTAGGTTAATCTCCTGGGACCCTTTCCTTTGGCACCCCACATCAGGGATGCACAGAGTATGGAGGAGGGGTGCTAGCTGCCTGGCAGCAAGGGACCAAGGTATGCCAGGGATGGTAAAATTTCCCCTGGCAGCTGCTCTTCACACAAATGTTGACGTCTGAATTTCTTCTGAGTGGGGTTGGTTTAACACAGCCCTCTCCTCTTACTTTATGCCCCCTGTGCCTTTATGATCCAGAAAACCTCCTCTGCATGGCCATGCTCGCTCCAGCACAGCGCAGAGCCTGGGATGGACTACACACAGAACCTGGGGAGTGAAATCAATCCGTCACCGGGTCTATCGATGGCCCCACCAGACACCTCACCTTTCCATCGCAGCTGAGATCGTGTTTGATAGTGCAAAACCAAATCCCGGGCCTTTCCCCTTGTGCAGACAATGCAGGGCTTTGCCTGGGGCTGCGCATCGGCCAGGCCTCCTGCTGCAAATGCCGACCGAGAAAGGGGGTGACCTGGCTATGCCGGGCAGCCAGGGCTCCCCAGAACAGCAGCTTCAGGGTCTCCCGTGCTGCTGTGGGAGTGAAGCAGCTCTGGGGGCTGCCGAATTAATTCTGCACCATGGTGGCACATCCTTTGTCGGCTTTTGACAGGAGCTCTGGCACGACCTCATACCACTGCAACACAATGCTCAGGGCTTGTAGAGATTTATACTGGGATCCAGGGCCTCGTGCCAGTGAGCAAGGTGCCGGACAGAGATACCCACGCAGCTGCAGTCCCTAGTTCTTGTGAGGACCAGGTTAACAGACACAGCTGAACAGGGCAATGAGGCCCCAAAAGGGTTGGGCAGCATTTGTTCTCGCTAATGCAAGGGAGTGCTGTGCTTTACCCCTTGGTCCCCTTGGAGCCACGGCCATGAGGACAGGCTGTACCTGACAGGAGACGAGATTCCAGAGCTATGCACACACTGTTCTCTTCTCGTCCCTGCTCTTCCAGGTCACATGGATCTACTGGGCTGCTTCTGCTACCCCTTTCCTTGAGGAAAAGCCCGAGCTGGTGGGTGAGCCTAGCTCTGCTCCTGAACTCCTGAAACCCCTGCACCCCCACCCAGGCTGGGCATCTTGTGGGCACAGCCCCTTGCCCACCTCCCTGGACCACTTCATCCATCCCAACCCCTCCCACCTCCCTGCTGGTGACTCCTTCCTTGCAGGGAAGGGCCGAAGCACAGCACTGGAGGGGGCGGAATCTGGGAGAAAGCAGGTTATAAAAACCTCAGCAAAGCTCCACTTGGTGCTTCAGGTCTAAAATTAATAGGTGCAACCCCTAATCCTCTCTTGGAGGGAGATGGGCAGGTGCAAAGTAAGAGAAATGACGGCCAACTCCTCACGCCTGGCTGTCAGAGTCCTGCAGGTCTGCAAAGTTCAATGCATAGGAAATGAGCTGGAGACTCAGCGCTTTTGCAGGGAACACGGGCCAGCAGTGACCTTCACAAGCTCAGCCTGGGGTGCTGAGAAGCACGAGGCTGGTCACTTCACCTCCAGCACAGCCAGGGTGCAGGGGGGCGAGGGATGGAGGGAGGGGGGATTAAAGCTTTTCTGCGCAGGCAGAGCTGCAGATGGTGAGGGAGAGGCAGTGGGGAAGAGATAAGACCACTGGCTGGGCTTCCAGTCTTGAGGATGGGGCTGACTTTGGGTGGATAGGGGTAGCACCCTTCCATCCATGCAGGACTGCCCAGCTTTAGGACAAGAGCATTTCCCGTAGGATCATGCTGCCCCTGTGTGCTCCCCCTCCCCAGTTCACCCCAGGGCATCAGGGCTCACATGCCCAGCTCTCACTTTGGGAAACAGGACCAAAGGTCTGTGTTCTCCGTGTCCATCCTGGATCAAAGCTGCCCCTCTGCCCTTGCAGTGCATGTCCCCGCTCACTTATTCACATCACTCGCTGCTCACCTTCAAAGGGCTTCTCCGTGAGAGGGAGGCCGTGGCCACATCTGTGTGCCAGCTCCAGCACCGCAAGGTTTTGTTAACGGCTGCACTGCACCAGAAAGATCAAAACAGGGGCAGGAGGGAAAGGGAGGGGGGTCTCCTCCGAGCCTGAATAATTTAAATTTTATGAGAAAGCGAAGGCAAATTATGAAGAGAAGGGATGGAGGGAGGAGGGGGATGCCTCTCACCATGCTGCTTGCTGGGCCAGTAACCCCCCGCCATCATCTCCTGCCTCACAGCAGCTTGTCCAGGCCACAGGCACCTGAGGGGGAAAACACTGTCACTCAGTCCCCTCTCTCCATCAGTTCCATCCCACTGACTGCCCCATCTCCACCCCTTGTCTGGGCCTTTCTTGCTCTGCACTTGGTCCTGGTGTCTACTTCTCAGACAGGCTGTGGGCATTGGATCCTCCCGCGCGGTGCCTCATGTTGGTACTGGTGGCTCGGTGGAGCCGGTGCCAAAGCTCCCCACCACAGCGGCCGTCAGAAAGGCTTCAATCACTGTGTTCAAGGCACAACCATGAAACTCTATGGGGCGAGGGCTGAGCGCATCCCCCGTGATGCACAAGCTGCTGAGAAAGACGGATGAGACAAGGGAACCCAGAGCCCCTGTGCTCATTGATTATGAGAGTTACTTGAGCCGAGATGGGAGCAGTGAGCACTGGAGGTGTTTGGAGGAGCAGCTGGTGTTCCTGGGAGTTCGAAACATAAAGAACAATGGGTTTATTCCAAAAAGCCATCTATTCACGAGGGATGATGCCCGGGTACCTGTGCTGAAATTCCTTGGTTGTTACTGCAATGACATGTGCATGAAAACAGGATCAAAAAGCACCTTTCGGGGTAACGTTCCCATCTTTTCCTGCTGCTTGTTCCTGACTTGAAGGGATCATCTGCTCTGAGATGAGGCTGCAGTGGGGTGATGGAGAAACAAGTCCCGCTCCCCCCACGACCCGTTTCCCCCCCAGTCCCCAGCCTCTCACATCCCTCCCTCC